>JAANYP010004510.1:0-552500 GCA_020465985.1 Centrapalus pauciflorus | reverse complement strand
AATTGCATGCAATATTAAATTATATTTTTATTAGTAAATTGAAATAAAAAAGTTTAAATATTAAATGATTCGTAATATAAATAGTAACATATGTGTCAAAAATAAATAACATCTCAAGAAATAAATACATATCTGATTAGTATTATATATATATATATATATATATATATATATATATATATATATATATATTAACGTCGTATGATTATAAATTGGGTAAAAATTGCATGCAATATTAAATTATATTTTTATTAGTAAATTGAAATAAAAAAGTTTAAATATTAAATGATTCGTAATATAAATAGTAACATATGTGTCAAAAATAAATAACATCTCAAGAAATAAATACATATCTGATTAGTATTTTTTATAATCGTATAATAAATAACACAAACCGCGTGAAAAACAAAAAAAAAAAAATCAAACTTATTGAAAAACAAAAGTATAAATATTGAATTTTATGAATTGTATATTAAGGTAAAGCAAATAGACGGTATCTGTAGATGAAAATCCAAGTGATAGTGATGAGATATATAAAAAAATAAAAAAAATAGACATGATGGGATTCAAACCCTTGCCATTAGAGTTTCAAAGTAAGATGACTACCAACTAAACCAACACACTATTTGGTATTTTTAGCGCGCAAAACAAATATAACCTAATACTCGGCTGCTGTGCTCTATTAACATATTAAATTTTTTTGGGCCCCTTAGAGTAAATTGGGCCCTGGCGGTGGCCCAGGGCCGGCCCTGCTGGTGCGCTGCATAATGAGTGATACTCACTTGAACCTAAATCTCTCTCTCTCTCTCTCT
The DNA here is from genome assembly GCA_020465985.1 of Centrapalus pauciflorus. Lineage (NCBI taxonomy): Eukaryota > Viridiplantae > Streptophyta > Magnoliopsida > Asterales > Asteraceae > Centrapalus > Centrapalus pauciflorus. Next base: position 551,688 of record JAANYP010004510.1, on the reverse strand, counting down.
CTCTCTCTCTCTCTCTCTATATATATATATATATATATATATATATATATATATATATATATATATATATATATATATATATATATACACACACACACACGCGCGGGCGCGCACACACACAACAACAACAAAAAATTTATTTTAGTATTTTTGGATTAAGTCTTTACACCAAAAATGTTTCTAAAAGAATCCTTCAACTTAAATATTTTTTTTTGTAAAAATCTTGCTCAAATGTTTTCTGTAAAAGTCTCTCAACTTAACAAAATATTATAAAAAAAACTTTGAAAAAAATTTCATAAAATAATAATTCGTAGAAAATTTTAAATTAAGAAACTTTTATGAAAACGTTTGTAGTACAGAGATTTAACCAAATAATATCCGATGTATATTGTTTTTTTACATAATTTTTCCTAACAACAAGTGTACTATCCTGTCCAAAATTGATATAAACCAACACATTTACCAATTCTATGAAAATTAATATATAAATACTAATAAATATTAAAATTTTCAGATTTCACATGTCATCGTTAATACATTTACCATTTCTATGAAAGTTAATATATAAATACTAATAAATATTAAAATTCTAATAGATTAAAATAGGTATTGTATTAATACAATACCTATTTTAATCTATTAGAATCGGAATCGGAATCGAAATCAAATCAAATAAAATCTAAATATTTCATTAGTTAATAACTAAAATATAATAAAATGTTTATAAGAATTATTAAAAAAATGAGTAAGTATTACGAAAAAAAAAAGAGATTAGAAGGCTACATAAATAATAGTTTGTTATAAATTAATAGTTTATTTCTGTAATTTTAATATATTTTTAATTGAAAACTGCAATCAAAACATGTCCAAAAACCAAACCCGAATTAATTGAATTGCTCAAAATCCCGTACTTCTAAACATATTCATGCAAACATCTTTAAACTGTAAATATGCAAGTCACATTTATTCACATTTCCTAACTTGTTAAAAATAATGTGAATGTACACTTACATAAATTTACATCTATATGAACATATACTTATGTGATATATGATTTCATGCACTTAAAATGTGTGAATATGCATGTAAATTTTATATTTTCTTTGTAATGTTAATTAAAAACATGTTTATGAAAAAAATTCCAAAAAAGTATGTTTAAGAGTGGTACATTCTGGTGTGCTGTATAATAAGTGTTATTCATTTGAACATATATATATATATATATATATATATATATATATATATATATGTGTGTGTGTGTGTGTGTGTGTGTGTGTGTGTGTGTGTGTGTGTATATAGAATCAGGTTCATCAGCGTACCTATGAGATTCCAGCGTACCCAGCGTACCCTAATGTGAATGATCATTCACATATATTTTTTTTGAATAGACATGTATAAGACAACATTATAAGACTTTTTTTCAAAAGGAGCAACATCATAAATCTTGTGAATGGTAAAAAAAAAGATCTTGTGAATGGTCATTCACACCATTCACATGGTGTGAAATGACCATTCACATAAATATGCATTGAGCATTCACATAATTATAAAGGACACAGAAAGTGTGAATGTATGTGAAATTCATATATCACGTGTATAACATTAATTTAAACATGGTTATGAAAAAAAAAATTTAAAAAAAGTTTTTTAAGGTTGGTACCTTCGGGTGCACTTGATTTCGAGAGGTACCTTTTTGAACCTGAATCTATATATGTATATATGTGTATATATATATATATATATATATATATATATATATATATATATATATATATATATGTGTGTGTGTGTGTGTGTGTGTGTGTGTGTGTGTGTATGTATGTATGATGTATGTATGTATGTATCTGTGTCTGTGTGTGTGTATTGTGAGAGTGAGAAATACTTAGATTCAAAAAAGTACACACAAAATCGAGTGCAGTTGAAAATACCATCCTTAAAAAATTTTTAAAATTTTTTTCCATAAACATGTTTAAATTAACATTACACACATCATATATGAATATCGGTTCGGTTTCAGGAATAGTCATCCAAGTGAATGATCATTCACGTGATTTCTTCTAACCATTCATAAGATTTGTTTTTCGAATCTTGATGTAAAATGTATGATTATTTTGATAAAAAAAAAACCTTATAATCTTGGTTTATACATGTGTATGTAAAAAAATCTGTGAATGATCATTTACAAAAGAGTACGTCGTTACTTTCAGTTGTTAACATGAAGTAAAATCAAGACTTGAAAGAAATGAAGCTTCAAAGGATATTGGGTTGGGAGGATCTTCAAATATTATGAGACATTTATTATATATTTATATATAGTGAGTTTTACATAAAAACTTTGAAATTGTCTTCTTTCTTCGTTAAGTCATTTAACAAATTTTTTTGTCCCATAGATCTTTCAACTAACTAAAAATCATTAAAATGGTTTTTCTTGATTTTTTTATATTTAACTGGTTGTAACCAGTTAAAAGTATTACGTGACAGACTAACATATATGTTAAACAAAATAACTGTTTAGAAAATATACTTGACATATATGTTAAACATTTCATTGGATTTGAAGGGCGGAGATGTTATGTATCGGTTGAAGACACGGGCGGATCCAGAAAATTTTTTCGTTAGGGGCATGATGTTTTATAAGGTATTCGTCGTGTTAATTTTCCGGAACACATAGGCTAAAATTCGTCAAATTTACGCACATCGTTGGGGGCCTTTCGCCCCGCTTGTTAATATGTGGATCCGCCCATGGTTGAACATAGATGTCACGTAAGAATTCTAACTCGTTATTTTGTTTAATATAGATGACAGGTAGAACCGTAAAACTTTTATCTTATTACAACCTGTTAAATGTTAAAGAAAATAAAAAAACATCACTTAATGAATTTTGTTGGTTTGAGGATTTATAAGGCAAAAATAAATAGTTAAGGAACTTAATTAAAAAAGGAGACAATGTGTGGGGGTGTTCAAACAAATCCGGAGAACTAAGAAACTTAGTTGAACTACTTGATCCGAAACTGACATATCACGAGATGATTTAGATTTTTATTTTTAGAAAACAATGGGTAAACGAACGAACCGATTATATATATATGTGTGTGTGTTTGTGTGTGTGTGTGTGTGTAAGTTAATAGCTTTTATTTATAATTTAATTTAGTCGTTTTAGGACATCAAATTGCATATTTTCAAATAATTTTTTTATTTTAATTGTTTTGTTAAATACATTTTGTGTTACTTTTGGGATTTATAACCAAATAATTTACGATAACTTTGTATTTAAAAGGAATTCGCGTTTAACATATGTATATTTCTAACTTTTTATTCGTTTTTAAGTGTATAGCGGGTAGCCGCCGAACGAATTGTGGGTAACCACATTCTAACGGGTAAACAAAGACCAGGCGACCGAAAACCGGTTCACATTTTTACTACTAACCGAACCGAATCAACCTATGCACCACACTAACAACATCATAAAATCTATTATATACTAGTTTATTAACACATGTATTATATGTTTTAGTCACTTAAATATTGCTTTACAATATACCATCCTTAATTAATAAATTGAAATAAAACATTTAATATTTTTTCAGTAATTAACCTTAAAAATAACTGTAAATTCATGAAATTGATAAGTACTAAAAAATAATTTAAGAATAGAATAGTAAATAGTTGGTGGGTTGGTGCTTCGGTGGGCCTGCTTACAATATCAAAGAGACAACGACATGACTGTGAGTCTGTGAGGCGTTGCTCAGTTGCAATTTTGAATTTTTACCCTTTCTCACAACCAAAACATCAAACAGTGAAAAACCTTTGACAGAAAATTCAGAATTGGGTTAAACTGTATTTTTGTTTATATTATAATAATAATAATAATAATAATAATAATAATAATAATAATAATAATAATAATAAATTGTATTAAATATATTTATAAATTTGATATTTATTTGAATACTAATTTAGTTTTACTAAATAGTATTAGAAGGTTACAAGTATTTGATTACACTTTGTGCTTGTATGACTTTTGATTTCTTTTATTTTGCATGACATTTTTCTATTTTATTTAAAGTGTTGATGATTGTAAATAATATGGTCTATTATGAAAAAAACCAACATATTTTCACGCTTTTTGCGTTTTCATCCCTCCATGTTATTTTTTCCCATAAAAGTCCTCAAGTTAATTTTTTCTTCTAGTTTAGTGAAATTTGGACATTAGACCCCAATTATAATTAGTGAACCGAGTTTTTTAAAACTGAAAAATCGGGTTCTAATATCCAAATTTCACTAAATCAAAAAGGAAAAATTAACTTGAGAACTTATATGGAAAAAAATAACATGGACAATAACGAAAAAAACATGAAAACATGTTTTTTTTTCATAATAATACCTAAATTATTGTAATTTTCAAATAAATGTCTAGAGTGTCCACTTATGGGTTATTAACTACATGCCTTAATAAAAAAAATGACACTGATATACGTACACCCTCTCATGTTAATTATTACTAATCATACACCCATTATTTTACATGTTTTTTTTAATGACGTGATACCAAATGATTAAACTTAATCCCCTTTTCACATTAATGTATGATTAGCAAAATGAGGGCAAACATATAGAAATTGTTTTGGAAGATGAAAAAATGTAATTAAAATTATCATGAGAGAATAAGCATGTGATATATAAATACTTATCTTTAATTCTCCAAAGTTATGAAAAATTTAACATATTAATAACTTTACTTATTATTACTATTATTGGTGTTAGGTATGAAGTGGACGTGAACACTTATTATTGTCCATGAAAGGGGCCTTTTTTTTGTATAATGATAAGCAGATAAGTTAGGTGTTGGATATTAAATTCATATGGGGGCTATCCAATAAAATCTGTATAAAAAAGTTAGACTAAATTACACAAACGGTCCTTGTGGTTTATATAGAATTACAGTTTTGGTTACTAAAAAAATTTAATTACACCACAAGTCCCTACAATCAAAATGTTGTAACATATTTGTCCCTGAAACTAACGGCCGTTAACCTAAGCCGTTAAGTTCAGGGGCATTTTTGTCAATACTTTCTTATTAACTTTTCTTTAACTTATGGTATTTAAATTCTTTCAGGGACCAAAACCGTAATTTTGATTGTAGGAACTTGTTAACTTATGGTATTTAAATTCTCTCAGGTTAACAGCCGTTAGTTTCAGGGATCAATATGTTACAACATATTGATTACAGGAACTTGTGGTGTAATTAAATTCTTTCAGGGACCAAAACCGTAATTCTATATAAACCCACAGGAACCATTTGTGTAATTTAGTCTTTTAAATAATAAAACTTAAATAAATATATAGGCAAAGTTAGGCGTTTCCCTTTAGATTCACATATTTAAGATAATATATAGTTATTATTATGTTTTGGGTTGGATTTTTAGTTTAACTTATTCACAATTGTTAGTCTAGTTTAAGCAACACATTTAATGTGGCGTTTGGTTCACGGAATGAAATTCGAAAGAATTATATTTAAATTTTAGTTATTAATTTGGTTGATTGTGAATGTAAAAGATGGTTTTAGTATTGGTTAAAGATGTATGTCAGAATCTAATTCATGCATAGGTTAAAATGTAATTGTATAAGTTGAAAGAAATGTCAAATTTCTATAAACAAGCAAATTTGATATACATAAAATTTAACCCTTTACATTGGTTATCAAAAATAATAGACAAACTAAATTTAATTCCAATTCTATCGAATTCCATCACACGAACCAAACGCACCTATGTTACCTATTTTTTTAAAAAAATAATAATAATAAAAGTGGTTGAAAATAAAATACATTTAAAGAGAGATTAAAATTATCAAAAAGTAAGAAAAAAAAATTGATGTAAAGAGGATTGTTGTTATTCATGCATTTAGCCGGGACTGGACCTCACCATGTTTGCAATGCAAGCCAAGCAGGTCTGCCTCTCCTCATGAACTATTTATCTTTACTACAAAATCCTGTTAAAATTGCAATAATCATATTTAGAAAGTTAATGCTCCTGACCCAACACTTCGGCATTATTTGTTTACCTCCTAATGGAATCATTAAAAGGTCATTTTACCTTTGAATGACTGTCTAATGATTACATTAAGAAGTAAACAAACAACCCCTTCGTTACCTTTGGGACCCTGTCACATAGGACATAACCTGCACATGTCTAAATACCATTTTATGGTTTTTCTGCTGCGAATTCAATCCTCTAACGCAGTAACGCGTGATAAAATATTACATAAAATTGTTTTAAAAAAATGCATAGGACTCTACGAGTATACACCGAATAGGCGTAAAACAATGCAATGCATATAACCAGTTTCCAGGACAGACTTGAGAAAGCAGAAAAATAACAGACAAGCAATCTACTTTTACTGTTTTCACCACTCTTAATGTTCACCCCACTCACTGAACAAAACCTGGTACAATTGCTTTTTAAGAAATGTTATTATTATTATTATTAGGGTTAAGGACGTACAAATGCAACATACTTTTCTCAATTTACCTAAATGACTAATTAACCTTTTTATTGGACCGGATGGTACTTGTACTCCAAATAACTTGTCCATATGATAACTTGTCAGTAAAGTAACATGCATTTGTACGTCTTTAACCCTTATTATTATTATGGTAACAAACAAACAAAACAAAGCAGACAACCTTTTAAAAGATAGGTTCACAAAAGCAGGTTTAATCCAAAGATACCGACTCTTAAGAAGTCAAGTCGGTTTCATAATAGAGATCATTTGTGTGTATACCAATAGATCAGGCATGCTATCAACTTAATTAGCAAGATCTTCATGTGACATGAATCTGACTCAATAGAGAGAATGTGCATATTATCTCTATATTTGTTGCATAAAAAGTAAAGCCGGTGATTTCTAGTGGTCATCTAAAGCATATTTCAGTTAACATAAATGCATACCTGATTGCTATAACATCATGAGTCTTTGGTGCAGTCAATGTATCCAAACGCTCCTTAGTGTCTCATGGACATGTACAAAAGAACGTTATATACTTTGTCAAAACTGACATCAGTTAGCTTTTGGTTCGAAAAGAGGAACCGAAAAGTGCAGTTAGACAATAAAAGAGCAGATAATGCGAAAACAAGACTTGTAAAAGGTAACAATCACAGGCAAAGACAATCATGCCCTTCCGGTACCGTCCTGGGCATCGGACAAGCTCTGACGTATCTTTGAGGATATAACTTAGGGACCATGGGAGGAGCTCCACCACCACCAGAGGATGCCGTCTCAGCTGCAACCATTTGTGCCCGGCTATGGAACTTGGCAAAACGATTGATGACTGAAAATCTCTCCAAATCTTGGGACTCCATTCTTATATCCAGGATTGATCCTCCATTCTCAAACCTTCATCACCATTTTTATACACATGAAAAGCAAATTGTATAAATTACTCCATCACCAAATTGTACCATTCAAAACTTTCAATGTAATATTTGTATCTACAATTCTCATTAGTGCATGTGGCAATTTCAACATAATTATGTGAAAAGGGGTCATTTTGGGTTATAAATATATCTTATTGATAAAAATCAAACCGAGTAACCTAAAAAGGTTAGCAAAGCAGAAAAAGGTTTAAAAGAACTAGTCATTCGTCAGAAGTATAATAATACCCTTACCACATCCTAAATTGCTTTACTCGTCAAAATCTGATCATTATTGACTTGTCTCCACCCTTTTTTGCTATATGTTTGATCAGAAGGGTGTTTCACTTATTAAATATCACTTCAAATTATCTTGAAAGTTCATTATATAATTACTTTGAAAGTTCATCAAATAAGTTATCTTGAAAGTCCATTCAACAAACGTACCCTGAAAGTTCATTCAAATAATTTATCTTGTAAGTGCCAAGAATGAAGGAACATGTCTATACCTCAAAATGTCATCCTCTAGCTTTTTTGATCGATCAACTAACGCTTCTACAATCTTCAAGAGATTTTGATTGCCACTGCCCTTAGATATTACATTTTTCTCTGATGACCTGGGTTGCAAGTCAGAGAGAGAATCAAAATGCAATGATCATGTATGCTAAAGTTTTGCAAGATTTTGCATCCATAACAAATAAACAGGAGAAGATTAAACTTGCAAGTGCAATTCTTACGAGTCAGGTACATCACAAGGTGTGTAAGAATTATTTGCCAAGCTACAAGCGTCACCAAGAGCTAATCTAGCAGCAAAGTATGTGACAGTATCATAGGATGCAGTAGCATCGTCTGAGAGAATTGCAGCCGATGCAGGTCGAAATAACACTTGCATTAGCTGTGTCGTTAAGATAATTCTTTTCTTTGGGTGAAACGTCCCTTGTGAGTCTCCTAATGCTTCAGCCTCCTCTTTCAACTGTTAACAGAATTTGTACTCATTTAGAACAAGTATCAAAGGACAAGTCCTCTGAGAGTCTATTTTTCATAATGCAAACTGCTCAACCAAAAAGCACACCTGTTCAGGTAACCGATTTGCAGCCTGAGCCCATTCTAGTTCAGCAATGCTGCAAGACAGCGTTGTCAAAAGTCAGGTCACATTTGACATCGAGTAGACCAAAAAGTCAAAAAGTGACGCTGTATATTTTATAATATGCCTATACAACAGGTAAAGTTGTAAACAGGAAACTGGAATATATTTCGACTCTGATACATAATACACATGTAGGACGCACAAAATGTCTGTGACCTAGCACCCACCTCATATCGTGAAGCCTTGAAGAACCTTTCATAGCTTCTTTATGCCAGGGTAGAAGCTCGTATGTCGGTAATTTACGCTTCTTTGATTTAGAAACAAGGGAATCTTGATTGGGCACATCTACAGGTGGTAAATAAAGGGAAGATAATTGGCTAGCAGCAACTGAGTTGGTCCCAGTCACTGGCCAAACGTTCCCATATTGACTTGTGCTGGCTAAATTCATTTGCACAAATGAACTATTTCTATGAATCTGAGAAGTATCTTGAAGAGGAGGAAGAGATGAGTTTTTGACCAACTGATCTTCTCTTGTTGTCAGCAGGGTTTTATAATTCTCATATGCAGAAGTTAGCTGTGACATGGATGTTACTTGAAGAACTTTGGGGTCAGAATCTACCCTTTCACTCTTTAGTGATGTCCTAATACTAGGATCAGAATGTGTGGGGTTCAGAGGGGAGTAACCATGAGAGGAAATATTTGTTTGTTTCATAGACTGCCCAAAGGCCTCAAGTTGTCGTGCAGAAATGACGGGGGGTTGACGGCCAGATGAAGAAGGATTTGCTTCAGCACGTCCTGAAACAGATTCTTCCTCAAGATAGGTTCTTCCGTGATCAAAACCTTGGGAATTCATCACTTGTCCACTAGCTTCCAATAAATCATTGCCTCCTTTGAGATACACCTGCCTGTCTGAAGCCTTTGGAGCTTCAGAAGCAGTTTCGATCCTGCTATTTGCTACATCTGAGGTTGAAGGAGATCCACTTAGAGCCTTGAAATATCCCATACCAGAAAGATTTTGCTGTGAAGGCACATCTACCCAGACATTAGGTTGCCTTGTTGAATTGGAAACCTGCTGACCAATCCCTAATGCTGTCGGAGGCTGTGACGTCTCAAATATCGATGATCTTTGACCATCTTGGTTCATTAATGGAACTAGACGGGATGCATCCTGCAAAATATCAGATTAAGAGAAGGCTATCTACTTCCAGAAAACTGATTACCATCAGATACAAGAAATGAAACTGTTTTTCATGGAATGACAAATGCAAAAATGCCTAATGGTAGACTTTGACATTTCTAAAATATGGATGTTTGAATTAATACTACATACCGCTTGTTGGGAGATATGAGACAAGTCAAAATAATTAGTGGGCGGCCGTGGAGTTGGAGGGGCCAACCTCAAGCCAAAATATTGTGGGGTCGAAGAATTGTTGGATGGAGTAAGAGCATCGGTTTCAGCTTTAGGCATCTTCTTTGTTGGAGCTGAGTCGGGAGAAGCAGGCTGTGTGCCATGCCTATATTCTCTGAATTTGTCTACCTTGTGAAGAAGCTCAAGCATATGGCGACTGTCATGATAAACCAAAGAATGTTTCATAGGGCATTTAAGAGTAGGAAAACCTTTAAAGAGCTCTGTTAAATTAATTCCTCCATCTCAAGAAAATTGCAACATTTATTTTCTTTTTTTTTTTTTGGGAAAGTCAGTGTTAGAAGTTCCAGATACCCAATATAATCATCATAGATATATTGGGGCCCCCAGAGGGTGGGCTACCCTTTATTTTCATCATATATATATCGATGCGTACTGATGCGTCCTCATGATTTCTTAACTTTGGATTGAAGGGTCTTTTAGATATTTGACACAATCAGACATCTTTATGTATCAAGTCAAAGGTTGCACTTCTTATGATATGGAGGGAGGATACATCTGCATAATAAAGAAGTAAACACCTTGTCTGAGCACTTGAATCTGGAGCAGGAATACCGACTGATCTATCCACAACAGCAGACATACCAGAAGAATCGTTGCTTCCAATAGTCATAACCTCTGATGCTTTAAGGTGTCCCTGATTCTCAGGCGAGAAATCCTGTATAAAAGAGGACACAAGACTGGTTTTGTTATATCATTAGACATCGTAAGAAATGATAGCATATACTCGGAAAACAGTACATTTTTTTCTTACCTTCTTTAAATCCCTTCCATTATTTGAAGAATCATTAACAAACTCAAACTCTCCAGCATGGCCACTCGGTCCATGATGGACCTGTAAAGGTGAAAATCTTTGAACTTCAGCACGTCCCTCAAACTCACCAGCTTCCTTGTGGGACTGCTGATTTGACTCATTAGAAGAATCTGTACGCAATTGAAAATGGGAAGCAGGGAACTGCTGAAAACCAGGAAAGTCCAAGCTTGCATTAGATGTTTTTAAAAACTCCGGTCTTGAATTCAAAGTCGAGGTGTTTTGGAAAATGTTATTTTGCCATGGAGTTGAATGTTTCCCACTTTCCATGAAAGTAGAAGGCTGATTCTCATTAGAGAGCTCAGGATTCTGAAAGCTCAATCCACTCCACTCTTCCTGTATCCCTGTATCAGTACTGGAGGTTTCTTCGAGGGCAGACTGCATAAGAGCACTCCAACTCCCACTTTGAATAGAAGGAAACCCTTGCAAATTATCGGTGTCTTCAACCATGCTCCCAAAGCCTCCCAAACTGTCATCTGTGTTGAATAAGAATTTCTGTTCCATTGGATCTAAAGTAGTGAAATCCTGAGAAGGGTTGATGTCTGCTGTTTTCTCCGAAACATTGCCAGCCCAATCACCTTGTTGTTGACCCCTACCAAATTCTTGCTGATCATTTCCTGTTTGCACTCCCATATCTAGACCTTGACTGAAAGCTGGTCCGAACATGTTTCTCTCCTGATAGGAAACATTGAATTGATCACTCATAGATGATCTACTGATGGTGTCTACTTGTTCCCCAATTGCCCCTTGAAAATGAGAGAGGCGACTAAAACCATGTCCAGGGCTAGATATAGGAGGTCCATCAACCTGCTGAGATGCAAGACTCAGCGAGTGTAGAACTTGATTTTGAGCCTGTGAATAAGGCAATCCGTTTTGAAACCCCTGGGCCAAGTTTGTGTTACCAAACATAAACATTTGGGATGGATCACGAACCGGTGTTCCATTAATTAAAGGTGAATATTGAGCCACAGAGGTTTGCTTATTGTGTATTAATGATTGTTGATTTATAACATTATGTTGCCGTGAGTCATTTAACTCTTGGAGTTTCTTTTGCCTCTGGAGTTCTTCAAGCTGCTTAAACATAAGTTGCCGCTGCAACATCTGAATCTCATGAAAACTGTGTCTGCTGCTTAGACTGAGATTAGTAAGCAGCTGCTCGAGATGAATAACCTAACCCTTCCTAAACAATTTTCAGCTAGGTATCTACCTAAAATATATCCACTCTTGAAATTTCCTATGAAATGACCAAGCACACACCTGAACAGAAGTCACTGTTGGTATCTACGTTGTAGCCAATGAATGCATCTTGAAACAAGCACTTTTTGATAACTTTGTAACTTGGTCTTAATGAAACCTACAAATTACAAGTGAATAGATAAGAAAAACAAACATGAAAAGTTGACAACTAGTTTATTTAGAAATACCAGGCATAACAGAGAAATCAAGCCACACTAGAGAAGCTTAAATTATACTTCCTCACACTTGAACACTAAGTACTAAACTATTACCAACTGATATAAGAATGCAGGAAGAAGCGATTACAAGAGTTTAGAATACTAACAATCTCCAAAATGAAATCATTTCAAGTCGACAACCTTCCTAATAGTATCTGACCACGTATTTCACATATAAAAGTATATTACTTGCTAGTTACTGTCGGCGGATATAACAAAAACTTTATTGTGTTTGCATACCTTTGGTATTTTGTAAGAATAACAAAGAGCAAATTTTCTGGATCACATTCCATGATCTAAAAATTTTCAGCTAACTTAACTTTTATATCAGTTTTCTCAAACAAAAGAAAAAATCCTCTTACCACTCTTGAAAGACTTCAGAACAACAAACCCCAACTCAATTCAGATATAGCATACATGATTTGAAAGGAATTGGCATTCCAGACCATTGTGGGCTTATGACTGGTTATTTGTTCCAAACAAACACCTTTCTAGCAAAAACACATAAAAGATACACATACACTTTGAATAAATGAGTGCATAAAAGATACACATACACTTTGAATAAACGAGTGAATCTAGACAAAAGATGTCCCAAGTATAAAGGCATTTTATGCATTTACAATTTCACACTTCTCCAAACACTTCCAGACTGGCAACCTATACACTACAGAAATTTTGCAAGGAAGCTGTTGCAATACTGCAAAAGCAAAAGGTCAATCACTCAATATGGATCCACAACCAAATTCATTCTGATTTTTTTTAAAATCAAAACCATATCGCCAGTAGGTGAGGAACTAGACTACTTCAAATTCAGTAACTATCAACCAAGCTATGTACTCAAAGAGGGGAATCATAAAGACAGAACAAAGAATTTTCTAGGCTAAATTACAACAAAATCAAACGCTTAAACCCTAACACCCAAAAAAAAAAAAAATCCTATATAACCATACATAACTAAAAATCACATTACAAACTACCTTCAAATCCTAAATCATAACCACACACGAAAAAACACACGGCCGAATTAGGCACTCAAACCCTAAAATTGACCACTGCATGAACAAGTTCAAAATTCCCCAATAATGAAAAATCAATAATTGCGTATTTCAATCGTTTTCTACGACTCATAATATGCTGTATTAAGGGGATAACATAAACAAAGTCCAGAATCAGCCAGTCTGAAACTAAAACAAAGAGTTTCATAAGTGTGATCCAAGTGAAAGTAAATTTGGGGGTAGTTGAGAAGTGTACAGAGACTCTTACTTCAAAGAGCTTCCTTCTTTGTTAATGGAGATCAAGACCTCCAAATCCGATATTTCTTCACTCCAAAACAGTCGTAGCTGAATGCACCTTCTTCCTTCCTCTCTCTCTCTCTCTCTCTCTCTACTTTCTCTCTCTATACTTACATATATATGTATGTATAGGTCGCTCTAACTTTTTTTTTTCTTACTAACTACAACACTCTTTCTCTCTCTAAAACCGATGAGCGAGAAAGATGGCCTCTTTTTCTTTCTTTCAGACATAATAATATATTTTATCGGTTTTAGGCTGCTTACCGAACCTGAGGTTCGGATTACGGCTGAGGTTTGGAGTAGGAAATGTGTAGCTGTGTTTCTCTGTAAAATGTGTACGGTCTTCTTACGATCTGGTCCGTTGGGTTATGGAATTGGAAACATCGAACGGTTTATATCAATTGGTGTTTTGGACGTTAGTTGTAGCAGATTATAACTTAGATGAAGACAAAGAGTGTGCGGTACTGATCTGCTGTACGCGACTTTTATGCGCGTGTGAGAGTCGGGGAATCTTTTTCCTTTTCCATAATATATTTATATTTTATTTTAAATTCCTAATTGCATATATTAATTTCAAAATTCATTTTAATTTATAACTATAATTTATAACCGAATTCTTGGAATCGAGCCGAACTGAAGTCAGATTGGTTCCAGCAATTCGGTATTTGAATTTTGAATTTAGTACAATTCAAGATTTAATCAACTCGATAATTGATTTTTTATTTTAGTCAAAACAAACAATATTGATACTGAGCGGGTATCGAAATTCTATAGGAGGACGTTCGGTTTGTAGATTTTATTTTACAGGATTTACATTTTGTCAAAGGATTTGCATTATGTAGCATTTGGATTATGAGGATTTTGTCAAAGAATATGCATTATTTTTTAGGAAAAATTTGCTAATCTGAAAAATGCAATGTAACTGGGATTTAAAATCCTAGGGGAGGCTGTGTTTTTAAATAACAAAGAAGGAAGAGATTTAAGATATCCTGGGATTTAAATCGTTACTGAAATCTGCGAACCAAACACGGGATTTTAAATGCAAATCCTAGTGTCTGCGAACCAAACTTTTGTAAGTTGACTCTACTTAACCAATCATACAAGAGTGGAACCGTTCATGCTCAAATAACATATAATGACTTAAAAATTGGTTGTGATGATCGAAAATCACAAACACAAAGCTTCAAGTTCACACCACTTAAAACTTTTAAGAGTACACTTAACAACAGCATAAGTAGTAACATATAAAACACTGCAACATTCTTCATAGCAACTTTGGTTCATTACTTCCAAGTGTACATACGTTGGAAGTTCTTCAAGGTATATTGAACTTTTATACAAATTTCAATGTACACTGATCTTGACACAAAATCTTCAATGTAAATATAATGAACTTTGACAAGTTCCTTAATATTGAATTCAACGTTAGTGAAAGCTTCATTCTTTAGTGATGTTTATTAGACAGGATCACAATACAATAAAGTAATATTGTATAATCAAATCATGGTTTAATCATTAACGATTAAGTCAAACTTTGGTGACTTAATATAGTTGATATAGTTCAACCATGAGATCTTCCTAGCATTTAAGTCGAAAATGCATTAAACTATAAATTTGTTAAATTGTCGTAGGTGGAAGTTCTAGTTTAGTTTAAAGTACGTTGTATAATTAAACTCGAGGGTAACCCGTCTTGTCTTGCAACTTTTAATACCATGTATCAAATCACATGCATACATGCATACATACAAAATAAGCAAAAGAAAACATAGTTGGTAAACCCGAGTAAACATGAATAATCGAATATCATACAAAATTATGTGTCCAGTTAAAAGATACGTGTATGGAAGTACAAAAGCAGAAGTCTGTAATGATCAAATGTACCAACTCCAGTAATTTTCTCGAAACATAACTCAAGTCATCCTATCATTTCAACAACCTTCATGAGTTCATTTCATATATAGTTTACAACTTTCATGTATTAAAGCATAATCTTATGTATGTTTTTCAAGTCATATGCAAAGATTGTTTTTTTAGGAAGTATTTTATTAAACTCTTTTAAATATATTTAAACTTCTCGTCCAATGCCACATTTACAAGTAAGGTGATTGATCATATTGGTTTGGATTTACATTTCTCACCTATTTTTATGATATAATTGTAAGACATGTTATTGTTATATTTCTTACATTGTAATTAATATAATTGTAAATTTTAACTAGAAAATAAATAAAATGATATTTTACAATTATAACAACAATTTTTCATCACAATAAAAAGACAATCGTTGCACCATAAAGCTATATAATTCATTCAATCGTGCCCAGAAAAATGAAGGGTTAGATTATTCACATAATTTGATAAAAATGTACTTATATAATTTCTTTAAACAAATCAAAAAGACAAAATACAGAAAAACTAATAATGAAAGTCAAATTGTATTGATAATCTATAATTTATAATTAACATATTATAAAGATTTAAAAAAATCGATACAAGTACTATTTATCAAGAATAGTTACATAAAATGATAATATCTTTTAAACTGATTTCTATTTCAAATGAGAAACTAAATTAGCATTCTCTGAACCAGTATTTATTTCAGACGAGGAACTAAAATTTTTCATTGAAGAAAGATAAATTAATTTTAAAAAACTAATGAAAAGTGATTAATTCATTGCTTTAGTAATTGTTTTGATACATTTCAAGAATTTTTTAGTGACACTTTCCATTAAAAACGATTTACTATTTTAAAAGTATGGTTTTTTTATGAAACAAGTTTATATGGTTACATAAAATAAAATAATTTGAAGTATATTAACTTATTGTATAACTATCCATATTTGTATTTAGCATCCAATGATGAAAAACATGTTGGCAAAACATTCCTTTTGTTTTTTAGAAAACCATTCAAAAGTACAATTATCATATTGAAGATGTTTTTTTTTATGTCAACCCTTTTCAACATAAATAAATGCAAAAAAAAAAAAAAAAAAAAAAATACCAATATCAAAATAAGTTAAAGAAAGTATATTTAGATATATCATTTGGATTATAATTTTTTTATATCTCATAAAACTCTAAAATCAGAAACATAAAAAGATTTATTTATTAGATAAAATTAGTAAATTACAATAGTATGTTAGAGTCTTGTAGTATATTTATTTTTTTACAAATATATATAATTAAATATTGTTAATAATTTATATATTGATTAAAAAAAAACAACATATGATTCTAAATAGACAGTATCTATCTAAAAATGCTATCCAAACCAACTATTAGTTAAGTCGTCACTTATTTTACTTCCCATGATATTGGAACTAACTTTTTGTTTGGATAAAAAAAAAGTCAATTGTTTTAATAGGGAAGTTTGTCTACTAAATACTTTATTTATAAAACACACAAGTTTGTCTGCTAAATACTTTACAATACTTTATTTATGGGTTGGATGGGTTGATAACGAAAAAATAAAAATTTAACATAATTTTATTTGTTTAATACATTATTTTCTAAAATTTTATTTTTTTAAAAAAATTATGTTCTATGTTACTATTTTTCTTTAGGTCATTTTTAGCATTTGACCTGTTGGGTAGAGATTGTCACCTTAATTATTATATGTGTGTGTGTCACAAGATCTCCGTTATCAAAAGTCTTAGGGTAATTATGAAAAACTAAATATATGCTTTTTAAAAATTGAGAGACAATTGAAGAGTAAATTAGGAATGTAAAATGAAAACACCAACTACTTTACTCATCTCTCTCTCTCTCTCCACAAATTTCTCTCATCGTTGCGTACTATGAAACCACCACAGTTCACCTCCACCTTCACTGCCGCTACCATCGCCACCGGCGCAACCAGTACCGCCACCTACATTACAATCACCATTGTCGTCTCACTCCCCTCCTATCTCCATCTTTTCGTTCTAAAAGATGCAACAACCACCATGGAACCACCACCGCCACCTGCACCTAAATCGCCACCATCGCTACATGCACCGCCGCCTACTTCTCCTATCTCTCTCTTTGTTATAAAAGATACAACCATCACCATCAGTCTGCCACCTGGATGATAAAACAAAAACGATTAAAGATGATAAAACAAAGATGATTACGATGAAAAACCTTTTGATTTATTTGAAAACTATGGTTATTGGTTTATTAACATTGGGTTATTGTTTATAAATATAATTTTTTTAGCTGCACAAGTATCAATAGCGTACCAATTAGAGTATAGGTTTCAAACTTTCACTAATAAAGTAAGTTATTTATATTTAGCAAAAACAATATGATGTTTTACCTTCATCATTTCATTATCTCTCAAGTTCGATATGTGTATGTTTCATGTATAAAATAGAAGGTTGAACAACCACTATAATATATGTTATATAACTTTGGTATGCTTGATCGATAAAATGATGTAACACGACTGAGATAACCACTAATTTTTAGTGTACTCCTAATTAATAGCATTTTTTTTCTTTGTGAGAAGGATGTGATTTTT
Source organism: Centrapalus pauciflorus (assembly GCA_020465985.1). NCBI lineage: Eukaryota > Viridiplantae > Streptophyta > Magnoliopsida > Asterales > Asteraceae > Centrapalus > Centrapalus pauciflorus. Next base: position 533,702 of record JAANYP010004510.1, on the reverse strand, counting down.
TTTTTTTTTTTTTGCGGTTTAACTACCAAAAGACTGGTGTGTTTAGTTACCGAAAATCTTCAAAATTTTCATCTCACTTCAAAAAAAATGAAAACTTGTTTAGTTAACATCAATTTCATAAATTTTCATTTCACTTTTTAAAATATCAATATTCATATACTTTTCTAATACCTACCTTATATTTCTTTATAATATTGTTTTTCTCTCTCTTACTTTACTATCACTTATCCTATTTTTCTTATTTTATAATTACTCATTTTATTTTTCTTAAAACTAAAACTTAAATCATCTAACAAGTTCACTTTTTGTATAAACTTTTTTTTTCCCTTAAAACTATAACTTGAAAACTGAAATTACAAAATAACTAATTTGCAACCGTTTTAGGATTACTATATTTTCAATAGCAATAAAGTCATAATTACATTTTTTATTTTTTTAATCCATAATCTTATTTCAAAAATGATAACATCATTTTTTTTAAGGTAGCCATCTATAATTTTAAATCGGAGGTAATTTTAATATAACCTTTTGTCACTGCAACGTAAATGCTTTGTAGGTTTATAAATCATATACTCTCTTCGTCCTAGTTTGAATGTCCATATTTCTATTTTAAATTGTCCCAAATAAATGTCCATTTTCAAAAATAGATTATAATAATTTATTAAATTCCAATAATAACCTTATTCTTATAATGTAGTTATCTTTTTCAAAAATTGATTAAAAAAATAAATAAGGGTAAAGTTGTCATTTAAGTATAAAGAATGACAATAATTACCCATTTTTCTTAAAATATGTGTTTTTGTTCAGTGAACATTTAAATTGGAACGGATGGAGTAATATATAATTGTATATAATTTTATACGAAAAAATTTGTATGTATAAATCAACTTTACTTTTTGGGTAATAATGCTAAAAGGATACCCCTAGGGGTATAGGAATCCTTAAAAGTATGTTTTTTTCCTGTCATTTGAAGCTAGAGTGTGCACATTCATAAATGTTAACGTTACGAAAAGTTAGTCAAAAAAAAAACTATTAATAAATGTGTCTATTTGGTATAATAGCGAACCTACTTTTTAAATGCTTGAACCTAATGATCTAATGAGGTTTAGATATTTGAAGTTGATCTACAATCATTGGTTGAAAGTCTTGCTTAGTGGTTTTTGATACAAGTCATTATACTTTTCCTGTGTATGATGTCATCCCCATCGAGGAGACTAGAAAATAAGTCCATACACTCTTTCTAGAAGATTAAAAGATAATATCTTTTAGCAAAGTGTTGTAACTTATAAACCATATTTTTCTTTTTACCTTTTGGAATCATATTAACTACAATATTTATATCTAGGTTTAACCAAAATATCTAAATCATCCATAACAATACAATGTTTTATTTACAAAATAATTTTTATATATTAGTTTGATAAAGGGTAGCCCACCCACTGGGGCCTTTACTAATCGGTGTCAACATAGAAGAGGTAAATCGCGTAACTCATATTTAAGAGACATGTGTAGCTTTGAATCATGAACCTCCATTGCAGATTCTATATCTCCAACCACTAGGCTTCCTAAACAACAATTTGTTTTATATCATAATAAAACATTTGGCACCACTATATTAATATTGAATAATAATTTCTTTTTTACTAATGAATTTGGGTTTTAATTGTTTAATTTATATACTATGCCCATTAAGTAAATCATCTTACTACAATCCAACTAATCGGAAGAAAATCAATTGATTCATTTCAGGGAGCAATTCATCCTTCCGTAAAGCAGTGTACAACTTTCCGTTATAGTGTGCTCTCTAATGGGGCGTTTGGTTCGCTGGAACCTGGCGGAAAAGGAATGGATTTTCCATTCTGATGGATTGTTTGGTAGTCTAAAGGAATGGAATGATCATTCCACATTTTAAAAAAAATCCTCCATTTTGAAGGAATGACCATTCCATAGCAAAATGGAAGGAATTTAAATTTCATTCCTTCAAAGCAATCCTTTTAACAACAAGTCTTCTCATTCTCAACAAACTATAGTATTTGGGTACAGACAGATTCCATTCCTTCCAGAATTCCATTCCTTTGACTGATTCCATTCAATTCCGTCAGATTCCAGCGAACCAAACGCCCCCTAAGCGTTCATGTTCCTCCATTTTTCCTTACCATGACAAGTCTTTGTAAAACCCCAAGTATAAGAAGAAAAAAAGGCGTTAAAGGATTTTCCTGGACCAACCTTGGACATTTTAAGATTCTTTTTTAAATCTGTTCCTATCTATACTGTATATAATAAGAAAACCACTTGGAGTTTCCGGACCATTGGATGGAAAGAAATCAATGGTCCAGATTAATGACAACTCATAATTATTTATGAAATGTCTCTTATACCCTTAGTTAAAATCAATAATTATACCTATGCCATTTTTTAATTTTACTACATTACCTTAATTACATTAAATTTTGATTTTAGTACTTTCATTAATGAATTAATATTTACCTAAAATAAATATGTGTCATTATTATCCTTAATGATCATAGTTAAATTCAAACATAAAAATTTGAATTTAAATGTAGAAGTGTAGTAAATAAAGTTAAAAAATTTTGTTAATTATTTTGATAACAATATTTAAAATTTAATTGATAAAACTTCAATTGTGAATATGATAAATAATGATTGTTGATTTTCAGATATAGTATTTTTATATTTTATCATTTTCAAATATATACACATTCACATAATTGAAGTTTTTTGTTTCTTACGTTGATATTTCATATTTGAAGTTAATAAAAATTAAAGGAAACATTTTTTGCAAACACATATTATCATGTTTTTAATAATACAATATAATAATATTTTTTAATTAACATCAAACAACTAAGTATTTTTTTATCTTTAATTTAACTAGCTTTCAATTTTTTTAATTTAATTATATACAAATTTTATAATAATTTATTTAAATATAAAAAATATGTATTTTCTAAATCAACCCATGTAATACATGGGTTGATTAACTCATATATTATAATAATACAAACAATTCATGTCACATGTCAATTCTACAATACAAGAAAATTTTATTTTTCCACATCTTTTCCAAATTTGACACATTAACTTAACTGCATTAAATTTTGACTTTATTTTTTTCATTAATTAATTAGTAATAAATTAGATTTTGTAACATTTAAAATTAATGTTTACCTAAAATAAATATCTATACATTATTATCCATAATAATCATAATTAGATATAAATCTAATAATTTGAATTAGTTGTGGAAATTATTATTATTATGTATAATAAAGAAAAACATCAAATGTCATGTGTCACATCTACGTTCACCAAAAAGATAATTACAACTTATAAAAATAAAAGATAAATACAATTTAATATTTTTAAAAAAGATAAATATACTCTATTTTTTAATATGTAAATAATAAAAAATAAACACAATTATTATTTTTGTATGTTTTTATTTTTACTCATATACATTTTATATAAATAAATTTTATAAAAAATATACACGTAATACGTGGGTTATAAACTAGTTTTGAGTTAAAGGACAATGATATAGATGTATTATCATTAGAATGATATTAATGTTAGTGTTTACCACATTAATGCATACAACTCGTACTACTACTTTTGTTCTACCACTAAAAGGTTTTTATTCGACATATGTTTCAACGTGGCAAATCAAAAGCTTTAAGCTACTTTAACCATGGTACAAATGTTTTTTTCATAAATTTTACACATTTTTATATGTATTGTATTTTACACTTCTTGATATATTAATTCTTAACCAAAACTCTTGTAAATGAAAATTGATAAAAATACTATAAAATTATCTAACTCTTATTCTGCATCGGTGGTTTTATTATTGTAATCATTTCGTGTATCAAATCAACACTTTGCTTTTATTAAAAGTTAAAATCAATATATACATAGTTATCTATATCGTTGGAACACGTGGATACTTTAAAACTTATTATAAATATAATTAGATTATGACCCATGGACACGTGGGTAAATTAAATTAAGTTACTTAATTAATATTACAATAATTTTTTTCGGATAGACCCTACTTGTAAAATTATATTTTCAATGTTTGTTTTTATCATTTTGATATTATTGTGGCACTAATTGTCACTAATTTTACGTCATGTGTCAATTTGATATTTTTGTGGCACTAATTGTCACTAATACAGATAGGACTTGAACATCATAAAATATCCATGTCTATTATTGTCAAATTATATTATATGCTCTTGAACACACTTTATGTGACTTTCAACCAGTTTCAATTGTAATTTAATTTTTTATAATATACTCATTTGACCCATTGGAGATAAAAATATAACTCTAATAATCCATATATAGGTAATGAGTTGAATTTGGTAACTTCATAAATAATTATGAGTTGAATTTGGTAACTTCTAAAAATTAATATATGACATAGGTGTAATTATTTATTTTAGTTAAGGGTATAAGAGATATTTCATAAATAATTATGAGTTGTCATTAATCTGGACCATTAATTTATTTCCATCCAATGGTCCAGAAACTCTAAGTGGTTTTCTTATTATATATAGTATAGATTGATAAATTCTAATACGTAATTGGCTAAACCTCTGTCTCAACAGTTATTTGAATATTTTAGCATTATACAATTTTAAGTCAGGAATGGGGATGTAGCTCAAATGGTAGAGCGCTCGCTTTGCATGCGAGAGGTACAGGGTTCGATCCCCTGCATCTCCACTATTTTTTTTTCTTATTTTTAAATAATTTTTATCCACAGAAATCTTGTACACCACTTTCTTTAAAACAATATTTCCAAACCATGAAATTCTGAAATCTTATAGGTGATATATAGAAATAACTTCAATTGTTTTGGGTTAAATAGACTGAGCAATGTGTCACAATAGATTCTTCAAATAAATCGTTGTATCATCAATATTTTAAAAATATATGGAATTAATGTACTTATTTAATATTCAAGTGTTGTTATAATACTCGATAGATAACAAGAAAAAAAGTAACAATAAGGGCCAACAACTATGACTATAAGGTGTTGTTTGTTTTTTAAAAGGTTGATGTCTGCGGATTTAGTTGTAGAAATCTGCGGTCTAGCCTAAAAGTCTGCAGTCTTTCCAGACGCGGGAGGATGTATGCAGATGCGGGCAGACGGAAAAAACTAACACACTTCCATATAAAACATATTCTAGCGTCTTCAAGTTCGCAGATATAAGAGGTTCAAAAATCTTTTTCAGAAAAACAAACATGGTCTAAATATCTGTTTCTACTTTTCTAGGATATACTCACAAGTTTCTAGGATATAAAAGCCTCATCCTTTAAAAACCAAATAATATCAAATCCAAGAAACCAGATATCTCTTTATTTCTTTCATGGTATTCTACGGTTTCATAGACATTAAAATTTAAATACCTAATTTCAAAATTTTTAACCTTTAAATTTTGATTTGGAGAGTATGAATCTAAAATAAACATGAAGTATCATTTTTATGCAAGTTGAAAGTTGCCCATAAATAAAAATAATATAGCCTTGAATGATTAGGATTATAGACGAAAATCGAACGCATAGATGCAATTGGCTTTCGATATTCAATACAAGTAGCAATCCCAGTGTTGAAATATTGGAAAACAGCAACAACTAATCGATTAAGAGACACAAATATGAATTTTAAATTTCGTATCACTAAAGAAAATAAACTTACAAATGTCAAAGAAAGACTAAATGATGACACCCAAATATACTTCTATCCCCACTGAATACGGTCAAAACTTAATAGAATAAAATCTTAAATAAACAACAAGACCATTGACTTTATGCAGGATTTCGTTATACGATAAGAAAATGGTATAAATGTTGCATTAGAACTTCGCTTACAACCCATGAAAAACATCCGCCGCGATTAAATTGAAGGCATCGGTCTCTGTTTCATCTCTTCTGTATGTAGTTGGAAGCATGTACGTTGGTTAGTAGAAAATAATCATATGGGTATCAATCCCTCATTAATACAATTATTTGCCTTAATCCAAATGCCTAAAGTTTGCTTATTAATTATGACAAAAAAAGAGAATATATTTAAAATAAAAAGCCTTTTCTATCCATGAAAATTGCAATATTTCATTTCTGGTCAAATTAAACACAAATTACTTGCTTTTACCAACAGACATCCTTACCAGAAGAACAACATTGTTTTGGATCGACCATGGATATTTATCAATTAAAACGGGTATTCAAGAAAATCGACAAAAGTTGAACATTTGTGTCATGAACCATATATAGATTTTAATTCAGAAACTTTTCATGGAAGCATTGTTTTGGAACTTAAGTTATTATCTGGGTGAAAGAAAATCGACACTATTATAAGCATTCTTGTTCTATATTAGGAAAAAAAAACATTCTTGTAATGACTTCGATGAAACTAGGTAATTCTAAGAGTTTAACCAAAATTAAAACATCTAAACTAAACGAGGTACCAATTTGTTAAATTTATCAATTTAGCAAATGACATACCTTCATAATCATGGAATCGAGATTTCAGCAGAAATTCGTAGCTTTGAATCTGCCCCTCCACTTACCACACTATCTTCGTTCCACCAATCGGCACATAGTACCTGTAGATTTGACAAGGAGCAGTGTTGCTTCATTTAATGGATAAATTGCTGACAATTGAAGAACTTGTGTTTAGGGTAAAATAATATGATACCTTATCCTCATGTGAATCAATTATAGCCAATGGCCACTGCAAAACAACAAGTGATACCAACCAAAGATTTAAAAGAGTAAATGACTTCTCAAAAAAATAATGTCATGAAAGTGCAAAAACAAACACCAACTTTCCAAGAATGAGTGCTTCTGGACTCTGGAAGAAAACTGTACAACACTTAGTTTCCTTTTGCATTTCCGTTTCAGCAATTTATACAAAAATGATCATTCTTGCAAACTACAGAAGGGGTGTTCATTTTCGGATTATCCGATTTTCGGATATCCGAAATTCAGATACATGAATTTTACTATCCGAATTTCAGATTATCCGAATATTAAAATTTTTAATTGAACTTAAAATTATAAAATGAATTCAAATATACAAAATACAAATCTATATACCTTTTAATATATAAATAAGTAATTGTGTCGTAAACGAAATTATATCATACTTTTTAATCTTAAAACAACAAAAAAAACATGTCAAAAGATAGTTAAATACATTTAAATGAGTTATAATTATGTTAAAGCTACATTATACATTTAAAAGTAAAGAATATAATTATTCTTAGTCAAATAACGTATGAAAAAAAAGTTCAAAAAAATATAAATTTTTTTAAAAGAAATTGGATTTTGGATTTTCGGATAATCCAAAAATCCGAAGTTATGCAAAATCCGAATCCAAAATTTCGGATTATCTGAAATTTCGGACAATTTCAGTTCGGGTTTCGGATCAGACCCTCAGGTTCGGATATTCTTGAACACCCCTAACTACAGTAAGTATTTGGCATTTCACAATAGCAAAGAACAACTTTTATTGGAAAGACAAGTGCATTGAAAAAGTCGATCTGGGTTTAAAGTAACAGTGGACAAGAAAAGACATGGAAAGGTAAAAAGTTCATACTGCAGTTCTCAAGTCCCATAACATCACTTTCCCATCATAAGACGCAGAGAGCAAATGAAACCATGACCGTCTGTGCCACTTGCAAGCTGTTACCCAGGATGTGTGGGACGAGAACTGGAAGCTAGGAGCCAGAGTTCCTGAAAATTTTGTGACAGCAATTCAACTGTTCAGTCTGTGTAAATTCTGGTCATCGTCGTATTTGTGTGTGCATGCGAGGGAAAGAGTACCTGGTTTACGAGGATCCCAGATTCTAAGGATAGGATCAGAGCCACCGCCAGCAATTAGAGCAGAACTTTCACCTCCGACATCAATGCAGTTAATCACTTTCCCACAGAACTGTAAATGTTGCAAAGACGTTCTTGATCATAATTGCACTTGAAAGTATTCAGATGAAATTGTTTTAACCTTTCAACATTTAGCATTGTTTTTATATCGTGATACAAAATCAAGTCCCATTAGCTGATACGAGAAAAATCATGATGAAGCCCGCAATAAGAACATATAAAGTTAGCTAAAGAAGCGAGAAACGAAGATCAAACACTTTATTTGTATAAATATTGCTATCATGAGGTCATACCAATATAACATACCATGTTTAGTGTATCTTTTCCGGTTTCCACATCCCACATTCTAATAGAATGATCCCATGAAGCAGAATAAATGGTTCTGTTTTCTGGCCAAACAACAGAAGATACACATTGTGTATGGCCCACATGTGTAGATACAGCCTCTCCCTGCATGCATGAGCGAGAGAAATTAAAAATGTAAGCAACAGAATGTAGCTAAAATAGTAATAAAAAAATAGCTAAAAGCATAATCCTTTGTGATGATGTAGATGCAACGGACAAGCTGATGCAAAAATCACATCCTGCTTATGGTCACATGTAAAGTCATTAACATACCTCCGATTGAGATTCTTCTTCCTTATTGCCCTTTTTCCTTTTCTTCGTTGACACAATATCTGCTTCATTAGACTCTGTCTGCCATAAGTTGATTCTACAATCCCACGAACCAGAACACACCTAAAAAATCATGGGAAAAACTCTAGGTAGTTAGCAAAGATGTTTGAAGTATAATCGTAAACCACTTTTGATGGAGAAAAAGAACCATATCGCCCGTAGGCTGTGCTGCAAGACTTTGCACAGAAGCAGTATGTCCACGAAGAGTTCTGAAAGCTCTAATCTTTGTGTTGTTTGCCATATGTTCTGCATCAAACTTCAAGATTGAAGCATTATCTTAGGAGTTAATTCTGTCTAGGTCTGTTTTAAGTGAAACATATATGTAAAGTTACCTTCCAGAGTTTCACAGTCTTGTCTTTTGACCCAGTAGCAACAACCAGATTGGTGTCACTCTCATTATCTGCAGATGCAATGAGCGCCAATCACAAGATAAATAGCATACTTGATAAGAAAAAAAGGCAGGTACGATAGGTGTAAAGTCAACTTCAAAAAAAGATTATTCAAATTTCAAAGTGGACAGAATTAGTGATCTGAAGTCCAACTCACAGTATTAGTTTCACACAAAATGTCATCGAACACGTTTTCTCATCCATCAGAAAGACGAATTGTTTATATAGAAGCCAGTAGGCAATCCATTCAGTTGAGCATTTCGTACTTATTAACTATGGATACTAGGAAGTGCAAAAAACAGTTTATATTGATGACGTAAATGATAAATAAGATGACGTATAATCAACCGAATGCTGAGAAAAGCAGCCTTTATCATACCTTTTGTTTTGACGACACCAACTGAAGTAATTGCATCACTGTGACCCTCCAAAACATGTGTGCAAACTCCAGCACCTTTCCATATCCTAAATTGTATATAGGAAAAAACTAAGCTTTTTACTGCAGTTTATTTTCATGGAGGACAAAAAGTACTCAGCATAGAAGCAGTTAGAACATTTATGGCAATACCTTCCCAATCCATCATAGCAACCTGTCAAAATAAACCTGCCAAAGTAAACAAATGTACACAGCTTTCAGTAAAGATACTATATAACCATCATCTCAAGCTAGGCTACACCTAGACAATAATCATTCAAAACAACTTTCTTAAACTGTCAATCTTAAGACCTTACTCCTTAGAACCTGTTTATATTTTGAACCTGCACTACTTATTTTGATTCAAAAATCTCCTTATCAAGAAACTGTTTTCCAAGTCCACATTTTGAATGTCACAATTAAAAGATAGTTTAAAACACCAAAATTTGTTTAAGTACAGCAAACGTATTATGAGCCCTTTCTACATTGTGAGTGCATAAAAATTCACCAGAGTGGATCAGCTCATTGCATTGCACCAATCAATTCCTTCTCTTTACATAATTTGTTATTGCCTTTCATTAGTCATTACCTGTCCTAAATCTCCCAACCAACACTAACAACCACCTAGCACTTTGTAAATGTTCTCCCATGAAATTAAAATTGCAGATGCAGGTTGCATTTTAATACAAATGTGCTAAAATAAAATCTAAGATTATCTTCGGGTGTCTTATGTTAGCCTGAAAGGGCTACTATAAAACGAATTCTGCAACCTGAATCCGGAAATTGATTGTGCCTAAACTTAGATAAATTCATTAAAAATTTAGCAACCCTAACTCTTTAAACACTGGAAGCAATTTGCAAACTATTTGCACAGGAAATATTTTGTTTACAGAAATTTTCTTAAGTGATCATGTTCCATCACTTCCATGCCTCCCATTAAATATACAAAACAAAAACGACTTCCACCCACCTTGTGAAATTATATATTGAGGTAGACAAACAAAGCTGATTATGATTCTGACAAAAAAAAAATAGAGCCATAAAGATGGAAACAATATTGCTACATGTAAAAAAGGCTTACCGATTTGAACCATCAACCGCACTGACCCAATCATCATGTAATGAAGGATCTTCTTCCTTGCGAGGTGCTACAGCTTTTATGTATTCAATTTCTAGGGTTTTCTCCTGATGTTAAACACATGTTACAGTCAGGTACCAAAAGACAAAGATGAGATAAACCAACGGCATCATTTGAAATTCACATCTCCCTGTTCCATCATTAAATCTCTCTCCTATTTTAAATTTTATGAAATACTTGAATGCCTAATGGATAATTAATCAATCTTATGATCTAGCTGCTATTGATAGAGAGAGAGAGAGAGAGAGAGGGCCAAAAAGTGATTCTTGTTTAGCGAAAAGACTGCTGTGAACTTTCTTTTATATCTGCCGTGCTAAGCATCTTGTATTTTAAATTTAACCAGTAAAAAGAATACTACATGGAGCTACATACGACGTGCAGTGAATTACTAAGAATGTAATGTGTGTGTATACGATGTACATCCGGTCAAGTTGCATTGTTTGACTACAAAAAGAAAAACACATGGAATCCAAGTACACTGACTAGACTAAGCCACTAAAGTAAAAGTTAGGTTACTCAAAGTCTCAAACTACAAAAAAAAACACATGATTTTCTATAAAAAGAACAAACCGACATCTACATATACAGACATTAAAGTTATTCATGCTACAATTTGAGAAATCCAAGTATCCAACGCCACTACAAATGTCCCCAATTTATGAGAACGAAACCGAGTAACAGTATAATGACACATGTTGGCATCAAATAAGCTGTGTTGCAAGCATGTTGAATAAAAAGCATACCGCTGAGATGCCCTTGGCAAGAAGAAAGTCTTCGAGTGACATCCGCACCAACTCACCGTCAATAAGAAAATCAAATGGTTCAGGGTTCCAATCATCATTTCCTAGAAAACATAAGGTTTAATGAAATACAAACCCATACAAAGGGGTCAATATCTACAAGCTTGAAATGTAAGCTTGTACTCTCAAAAACATAATTTGAATAATTATAAAGCTTTGATGCTGTAATTTTAACAATAAATGGTAGCAGGGTTAGAACTCTGAAGGGAAGCAAAAATTTACAAATTTATTGTAACTTGTATTGGGACATTATAGTATAGATTCTAAAAGTCCCCGATAACTACATAGAGTGGAGGACGAAAGGCAGCCAAACTTACTACTTACTAGCCCTCTCCCTGCTGTCACCAGCTAAAAACACAAGCTCATGAAGAACTTGCCCGTTGCCACTTACTAGTAACAACTTTTAGCGATAATAAGGTTACTACCGTTACTTCATATTTACTTCTGGCCTCAAGAAACATTCTCACTTGGGCATCTATGATGATATAAATTGAGCACGACATAAGAGAATGTTGGCTTGGTCAAATGGTTTATTTATCATCGTCTATTCTAATACAAAAAAAAAAGTCCGATGTGACTTGCACACCATACGGTCTTTCATGATCTTTTTTATAAGTTATATGAGTAACCATTCCCCTCGATTAATTAACCTTTTTTACCCAAGCAGGCATATGTTCTTTTGTCGGTTCTCGATGTTACAATAAGTAACATATAAGCCCACTGCAAGTCCAGATTGTTTAATTATGTAACAAATAATTTTGAACCAGTAATTATACATACATCGCTTAACTGAGCAAGGCAAACCCCTTTTAGTAATTTTTCACAGCAAGAGCTCATTGTAGAGCCTAAATAAGATAATGTTTCTGTCATGACGAGTGTCCCAATTATTGGTGACGTTGTTAGAGATCTACAGTTAAACGTAGAAAAGAAGAAAAAATGAAATACTATCTTTATCAGCTATCTCTTCTCTAAAAATCTTCTTTTACTTAGCTTCTCTCGATTCCAATTTCCAATAATTAATCCTTCAGATTGTAGAGTTCCATCGCTTGACCATTGATTATTCAATCTCACGTGATTCGTGGACCTAAATGTAAGGCTTCATCTGAGAGATTTGCATAGGTCTGCATCAAGGAGTCATAATTTCCAAAACCATATATACATTCTCCATTTCTATTAACCAATTTCCAGTAACCACAAAATACCATAATCTAACTGCACCCAATAAAAACACAAACAGTGTAGAAAAGGATACCTGATTGAAGAAGGTTATTAACCACAGCAGATAGGCCCATCCTGGTGAGGTTAGATGGAAGCGCAATCGACGTCGTCGGAGCTTTAAACGGCGGCTTAAGCTTCGTAACGAACCGCACTTGTACTCGTCTTGAAGCATCTTCAACATCTCCATCGATATCCATCGTACAACGCCTGATTAGACACAAGTGAAGATGTAGTTGCTTTCAATAATTGGGAAGATTTCGGCGCAGAGAGGTAAGATTAGGGTTTAAAGAACCGCGAGAACTCGAGAAGGAACACAGACAGTTTTTATCAGGGGTTTTAGGATAGTATTTATCTACTAGGCAGTGTTTGCCTGTTTGGTATATAAACTTAAAATTACAATATTAATTTTAATGAAAATTGTCAAAAAAAATATAACATAATTTTCAAATTTTAATAATAAATGTATCTTAAAATTTTCACCTAAAATAGATTATCAAGTTTAAATATTTTCAAGAAACATAGAATTCAAAATTTTAGGTCGTGAAAGGACGATGAAATATTGTTTTTTTCCCTGAAAAATTTATGAAATTCAAATTTTGTTATCTTAATGCATTATCGATATCATTTTTTATCAAAATCAGTCTAAAAATTTTTATGTTACTTTTATTGTTAATTTTTAAATTTTTATGTAATCTTAGTAATTTACTCTTATAAATAAAAAAAAATAAATGATATCCATATTAGTTTTCTAGTGCTATAAAATATAATCTTTATTAATATTTTAGATGGAATCTATTTTTATTTAAATGTTTTATTTCTATATATTATATTTTTTATACAGTGTATTTATTTTTCATATATTTTTATAAATTTATAAATACATTAAAAATTTATTTAGATATATAAATTGTAACACCTTCGAACTAATCACAATGTCACGCAAGCAACACGCCATCATCGATATAATATAATAATCCCTACTCTATTCCCAAGATACATACATGAAAACCTGATAATTTTAAAACTTTAATTATACAACAACAGTCACGGAAATCCCTGAATATAACACAACCTATCCGAAGTATATATCAGTCCACAAAATATAACTACCTCTACAGAAGGTAGCTAACTCATCGATCACAGATAATGTAAACCTACTTTAGTGCAGCAGGCCTACTAGCAGTCCGGTCACCTGAGATGTACACAACAACACACACAGATCAGCTAAAGCTGGTGAGAATGCAAGGGTTAATGCACGATTATAAAACTCAATAATTAAATAACTCGATGATAAAACGTTCAACGTTCTCTACTGAACAAAAATATGAGATCCCAAAAAGTAGCTCAATAGGTACTCAACTCGTGTGGATGAAACCACGTACCCAAATCCCTAGACCGCACAAAGCAGTCGTCAGGACTCAAAAGGGAATTGGGAGCGATCCAACCCCTGCCCAGCCGTACGGTTTAGTATCTCAACAGCTCAAGTGTCCCAAATCTCATATTTAAAATAAAGTTCACAATAGCTCAGTAATACAGGCATGATAGTATCACAATAAAACTCGTAAGAAAATCATGATATCTCTTAAAAAGCTCGATAAAAGATCATGCAAGTATTAATAAATAATCGTACAAGTATCTCAACAAAAACATGCAAACTCACCTGCCCAGCTAGCTATACTAAGTCTTGGTTCCCTGCCCTTTCCCTACCCTGTTAACGCGAGACCCTGAAAACACAATATCACAACTCAATATCACAAACTCGACCCAATAACTCCATACACAATTCTCAACAACTCACGAGACCCTAAAGACCCGAACCCAACGCTCACAGAACCCGAAAACCCGACCCAGAACGCTAGCAGCACCGCGGTCGCTCTGACCATCCCGGTCGCGGCCGCGCTCACATGAAACCGCCTGCGATCACTCAAGAACATCGCGGCCCGCGATCAGGGGATCGCTTCCGCGCTCACGAACGAACAGCAGCAGGTTGCTCTGTTTTTATTACAGACCAGGGGAAATCGCCCCAAACTCGATTCCAACTTGATTTTACCAAAGATATATACCCGAATTTACTTATTAACATACAGAAACTCAATTGAATCCATCACTCACGATCAACAACATCTAATCCATGAATTTAAGCTCAAAATTACCTCAATAGGTAACTAAAAGGGTGATGAAGGAATTGACGGCTTGAATCACGAATTGGAGTCTCAAATTTTGATTTGCAGCTGCTGAAATTCTCTGATACACACACAACACACTCTGAGTTTCAAATTTTAGAAATGAAGCTAGCATCCAAAGAGGAGACATATATATACGTTTTGGGTTTAACTCGGTCCGATACCCAAAAATCCGATCCTGATACCGCAAAATACAAATTTATATCCCCGGGTCCCAAATTAAGTAATTAATCCAATGAGATAATTCCACGTACCTATCTCAAAATCGGGATGTTACATAAATAAATATAGATATGATAATATTAAAAATGAACTATGTTGCAAATTGATAAACAAATAAAACATGACAGAAAAACAAGTAATTTTTTTAAATAAATAAACACATAAAATTAGATTTGAGCTTTTTTACCGATTTTTCTAAACCGAACAGGTAACGTATCAGGTTCGATATCGTATCGGTAACGAAATTCTATAATCGGTTCTATACTCGATACTAATATTATGTCTTAAAAAATTTGATATCACCAGGTTTGATACCTGTATAGGACCAATTTATATATATATATATATATATATATATATATATATATATATATATATATATATATATATATATATATGGTTCAATGGAAAAACACTATGCACCTGAAAACTATGGAAACCTACGCATACCGTCCGATTGGATGCATTTCATGAAAAACACGGTGGCATGATCGTAAATAAGGTGATGCATCACGCGAGATTTTGATGCATTGCGCAAGAAATTTGATGCATCACGCGGGATTTTGATGTATCACGCGGGGAATTTGATGCATTTGTGGTAGTGCAGTGTGGTTTTCACAAGTTTTCAGGTGCATGGTGGTTTTCCACTGAACCTCCCTCTCTCTCTCTCTCTCTCTCTCTCTCTATATATATATATATATATATATATATATATATATATATATATATATATATATATATATATATATATATATATAATCAGGTTCATCAGCGTGCCCAGCGTACCCTAATGTGAATGGTCATTCACATATATATTTTTTCGAATATACACGTATAAAACAACGTTATAAGATTTTTTTTCAAAAGGAGCAACATCATAAATCTCGTGAATGGTAAAAAAAATCATATGAATGGTCATTCACACCATTCATATGGTGTGAAATGACCATTCACATGGATGACCATTCATATAAATATACATGAGCATTTACATAATTTTTAAGAATACAGAAAGTGTGAATGTATGTGAAATTCATATATCATGCTTATAACATTAAATTAAACATGGTTATGAGAAAAAAAATTAATTTTTTTTAAGGTTAGTACCTTCGGGTGCACTTGATTTCGAGAGACACTTTTTTGAACTTGACTATATATATATATGTATGTATGTATGTATGTATGTATGTGTGTGTGTGTGTATATATATATATATATATATATATATATATATATATATATGTATGTATGTATGTATGTATATGCACCTGAAAACTTGTGAAAACCGCACTGCACCACCACAAATGCATCAAATTCCCTGCGTGATGCATCAAAATCTCGCGTGATACATCAAATTCCCCGCGTAATCCATCAAAATCTCGCGTGATGTATCAAATTTCCCGCGTGATGCATCATCTTATTTACGATCATGCCACCGCGTTTTTCATGAAATGCACCAAATCGGACGGTATGCGTAGGTTTCCATAGTTTTCACGTGCATAGTGGTTTTCTATTGAACCCACCCCTATATATATATTGGGAGGTTCAATGAAGAATCTCCATGCATCGAAGAACCTTAAAGAACCTTCATGCATCACCACAAATGCATCACAATTCCCCCGTGATGCATCATTATTTCCACATGATGCATAAAATTCCCGTGTGATGCATCGATTTGTACGTGATGCATTACGATTTTCCAATGATGCATTGTGGTTCTCCAAGGTTCTTCGATGCATAGAGGTTCTCCATTGAACCCACCCATATATATATATATATGTATGTATGTATGTATGTATAATTGACATTTGTTATTTTTATTACCAATTAACATTTAAATATATATATTTACGTTGGATTTATATATTGAACTTGCAATACCTATATATATATATATATATATATATATATATATATATATATATATATATATATATATATATATATATATATATATATATATATATATATAGAGGTGGGTTCAATAGAGAACCTCCATGCATCGAAGAACCTTGAAGAACCTCCATGCACCACCACAAATGTATCACAATTCCCCCATAATGCATCATTATTTCCATGTGATGCATCAAATTCTCGAGTGATGCATCGATTTTTACATTATTTCCACTTAATGTATCAAATTCCCGCGTGATGCATCGATTTCTACGTGATCATTTCAGTTTTTCTAGCGATGCATTGTGGTTGTTCAAGGTTCTTCGATGTATAAGATTCTCTATTGAACCCACCCCTATATATATATATATATATATATATATATATATATATATATATCTATGGATGGTTCACTTTGTCTATCGGTTTTGATATTGACTTTGCTTATTGGTTTTGATATTAATTTTATTTTTATGTTTTAATTATAACTTCATTTATTTGCTTGATATCAAATTTGTTTATTGATTTCAATATTATTTTTTGTATTAACTTTGTGTGATAAATAAAGAAATCGATTCCAACACGTTTGATACCGAAAATACAAGTACTGGTACCGAAATTCTATAATTGGTTATTGGTATTGGACCGTTCCCACCCCTACATAAAATCTAGTGTGAGGAAACAATGACACGAAACAAATATGGTAAATTATCATAATAATTTGATTTTTAATGGAAAAAAAAGACCAAAGTGATAAATTATTGAAAACATAATGGTTTTTAAATACAAAACTTAAACAAAAATGCGGCATCCTTTTTCTAACTTGAACAAGAGGTCACCGATAACAATTTTCATAATTTCAATAACAAAATAAAATAGCATGAGTACTAAAATGGTATTAAAAAAAAAAACATTAAAGATGCAATTATCTTTCTCCATGTGTTTAGGCAGTGTGTTGATTGATCACTCATGGTTTTTGGATTGACTCCACAAATGATTTGGTGGCATATTGGAAGCCATAATTACCGGATAAAACCTTGATTTACTGATTTTTAGTTAGTTCGGGGTTTTCAATGCAACGAAAAATGGTTTGAGGTTTTAATCACAAAAGGCTGACAAGTTGAAAGTTTTTTTACGCAATTATCCCTATTATTTATATAAAAAAACATGTTAATAAGCAATAAGAAGTGACAGATAAGAGGCAAATAAACAATATTTGAATGGTAAAAGATCATCAAGATAAGTTATTTTGTTAAAACGTAGAAATAAAAGTTGGCATACTCATACATAACCTTTATTATATTGCTAAATATAAATTATATTACAAAATAGGGGTGTGTTTCCGACCCGAAACCAAACCAACCCCAAACGATTCAGACCCAATGAGTCATAACATATACATGACCTGAGTTCGACCAAAACCAATGGTTTATCACATTACATGACCCGTGACTACCACATCACGGGCCAAACAAGGCAGGTTTCCATGGTTTGGCCGGGCTAACGGCGACAGGCTTGAACTACAAGAGCTCACATATAAACAACAAAGAGATTAACACACTCAAAAACTAGTGATATCATCTTCTATGGAAGCTATGTAATGATTTTGGGGCTCCCTCAAACAGATCCAATATGTAATTCTCAAGATCATCAGCTGTATATTTGATATGCTTTTCACTGATATTATTAGTGTGCCTACCAATGAAAGTTCGATACGCTTGAATCACCTTTAGCGACATCGAGATCCTTAGATCCTCGCGAAGTTGCGTGTCTGGTATCGACCATCCGGTTTGATTCTTGTAGATCTCTTCAAAACCTGTGTAAAACGCATGCAGCCTCTCCCTGAGCAGGGTTTTGGATGTTGAGTTTGAACTGCCAGAATTATTGAGACCTTCGTCTCTAAGTAAGTTCAGGAGCGAGCTCCACGTGGCACGCTCATAGCTCATGGCGTATTGTTGGAACTTCCAGTTACGTTTCCGAATCCAGTCGTCTCCAAGAACGTTTCTTAGCTCCGAGTTTTTCACCTTTTCGGCCATGTAATGGTTGTTGTTCATCATGAAGAGGTGTTTGAGGGCTTCGTCTTTGTATAACTTTGATTTCTCCTCCAGGTTGCATTCAAGAATCGACATCAGTGAGCGGAAATGCAAGGCCATTGGAGATAAATATGAGTTTCCATTGACGAAATTCTCTTCGTAGCCGGGACTTGTGTCAGGTGAAGATGTCGAATCTAGATCGTCTGCTGCCCTCTCGTTGTCTCGTAGGCAGGTGTTTAAAGCGTCGCTGTAATCGGTTAGGGTTCTAATGTAGTTCATCACGTAGCGAGTGAGGTGGTGGTTCCCGCCTCCAGGGAAGGCGCTATTTGACGTATTCGACCCCACTGCATTCTCGAACTCAATAAATGTTGCCTTAATACAATCACCTACCCGTGTGAGAACGTCTTGGCACTCCGTTCTGATGTAGGATCCGGCTTCATCGGAGTACAAACCCTCGATATCTGGCATAAGATCTGTCAAGGCTTCATGCATATCAAGAATCCGGAGAAGTTTTTCGGGTTGGTGAGGACCGATGGCAATCGCTTCTGCAAAGTTCAAAAGCTGCAACATAGAAGCTTTTGACGACTCGGAGAAACATATCGAACTAACAGACTCGCCTTGGCCAAAAATCTGCTCACACAAGAACTTCTCACTTGCAAGATAAATTCGCACAAAGATCCTCATCGCCTTTGTCCATCTCCTGATCTTCGAGTTCAATGTAACCCATTCCATCTTCAAAACATCTTCAATGCTCAATTTTTCGATGTCAAGAATGAAAAGGCAATCATCCAGCGCGTCTTTCCGGGCACTAATAAAGGCCTGAGAACATTCTCGACCATAATTTGAATCAAACATCAAATTAGCAATGCCTTTCAAATCCGGAATCACCTGCGGATTTACCAAATCCATAATAAAAACCTCTGCTCCACGGCTTACACTATCTCTCTGAACTGAATCATCAATCGAATCATCCCCAAACGAGATAACCGAGTGCTCATCAAGACCATCATCTTCGCTCGAACGAAAAGACAGATGTTCCGGCTCGAAGTTTTGTCTACTATGAACAAGTATATGCCTGAACTCCTCCTCGATCCTAGCCATAGACGCCTGAAGAATAGTGTTAACATTTCTCAAAAGCACGTTGTCGTCTTTACTCAGATTCAAATTCTCTAAGCTCTCAGCTAATCTTCGGGCTTCATCAACCGTCTTCAAATACTCCTTAGCTTCTTCAGGATCACAATCCCATATCATAGATTCATCACCTTCAAAAGTCATGATCTTTTCCTGAATAGAATTCATCCGTTCTTTGATATCACTAAGTTCTCCATCTTCACCTTCACCTTCACCTTCATCTTCATCTTCAACGACATCAAACTTTGCCATTGATGACAATTGGGTGCCTAAATCCGCCAAGATTTTCCTTGCTTCTTTGCTTATAATCTTGTTGGAATCCAAGGTCCTCAGAATAAGTTTAGCAGCAGCAATCAAATTCTCTTCTTCCAGTGTTTCCATCATGGGTTCACAGCCTCCCATATCAAAAACTCAGTAACCCCTTGACTAATAACCACCCAAATTAAAAGAAAATTTTCTTCAAACACTTGATATGCGACCCAAAAATCATGAATTCACCTAAAAATACACTTACAAGAAAATACCCCCAAACTCAAAACTCTAAAGAGGCATTTCTTCAAGCACTTGGTGTGCAAAAATTCACCTCAAAACATACAACCCATTTAAGAACCCACCTCAACTACGAATTTCTTTTGAGATCCAACTGCAAAGTTAATAAAAAGAAGATTAAAATCAAACACATTTAAATCCTAAATTTCTCTCACTGGTCAAGGAAAAAAATCCCCAATTTTTCGGATTATAAAAGTCATCATCTCTTTCCCTGACCCAAAGCCCCAATGAAAAAGAGAATCTAAACTAAATAAGAATACATATCAATCGCAAATCAAAGATTTCATAAAAAGTGAAGGAATGATTGTCTTTAAAACTTTAGAAGAGTATAATAATCTGACAGAAAGAGAAACCACTGACCTTTTTGAATAGAAGAAGAGTTATAAAGACTGATGTTGTTGTATGCAATGAAATCGGAGCTTCCAAGCAACCACCTATCAATGTCCGCTATCTTTCTGTCTTGATTTCCTCTTTGGTTTTGTACGGATATGGATTCTTATAGCCGGCTGTCTTTGAAAATAATTAATTGTTTTATTTATTTTAATTTTTTTGTAATATGGAAAATTATGAATTGGGGGTTTGACTTTTCAAACTTTCAAGGGTTTGTGGAAACCAATCGACGAATAAAAAGCAGCCGCTTCCGGTCATCCGGTCCGTTGAATAAAGAAACCTAGTGTGTACGTGGCGGAATCTCTCGAGAAGAACCATAGTTGGACGAAGAAGTTCGTCGGACCGAAATCCCTCCCGATTTGTATTTTCTAGTTTGACTTAATGTGGTGACAATTTATTTTATAGATATTTCTTATTTTAAACAAGTAGAACGTAACTACGACAACGAAAATATTCTCATATTCAACATTGAATTTGTATTAAAAGTTTATAGATACTTTTTTACATTATCTAAAAGTGTTTGTATTTGCGTTTAAAAAAGTGTTGTATCGTTTTATAAACTATTAATTGGATAATAGTTATACAAAAAATGTTGCCGGAAATGAAGTGTTTGTTTTAGGTTCTGTTGTTTGCTATCATAATAATCAAATAATCAGTTTTTAAAGGGTTAAGTGTCATTTTGACCATCCAATTTTTTGATTTTTTTCGATTTAGCCATTAAACTATTTTTTGTCTCGATTTAGGCACTAAACTATTTTTTGTATACATATTTAGCCACTAAACTTTCCTTTTACTGATTTAACCACTGAAAATTGTCCAGATTTGGCCACTAAACAATAATATTTTGTATCGATTTAGCCATTAGTTTTATTTATCCTAAAATAGAACATTAAAAAAAGTTTAGTGGTTAAATCAGGACAAAAAATAGTTTAGTGGCTAAAATGGACAAATCTGAAAGTTGAATGGTCAAAATGTTACTTAACCCATTTTTAAATTGTTTGGATTTGCGTTTTAACATGTAAAACAACCAAATAATCATTTATTAAGCAAATAAGCTACATTTTTTAACTTATGAAAAAGTGTGATAAGATTATCTCTAGACGCAAATAATCACTTATTAACGTATGCAATTCAAACACTTTAAACCAATTATTTGCGTTATGGTAACGTAATAAGCTAATGATCTCGTTTATAACGTAAAACCAAACACTCATTATTGTTAAAAATTTTATTAACATATGTATTACGTAACAACAAAATCTTGGACTTGAAAGCAAAGATGAAAAATGGGAGGAGAAAATAAAGGCCAGAGAACCAAACGGAACGGAGGCTGACGAAGTTGAATTTGCATTACTAAACTTATAAAACTCAATCATGAGAAATGTAAAAATTTGAAGCAAAAATACATTATTAGATGGACGATTGAAGGTGATGAATGCTCAAAAAATTTCATAAGAGTATTTGGAGTAATCAAAGGAAGAATTTTATTATAGGTGATTACGCAAATGGCGGAGATTAAGAAGGCAGCGGCTTCGTCGTTTGCTTCGCGTTTTAACGCCACTCCAGATTAAAACTGACAATTGAGTCGGATTTTGGGTTGTCGTCTTCGTGTTAACAAGTTTTCATGTTAGAATCATGTCCACCCCATTTTGACCATTTATTTTCATGTCAGGTTATAACCTTGTCATCCTAATCCATGTCGGGTTGGTGTCGACCCACGGGTTAACCCATTCAACCTTTTTAACTTTCGACTTTTGTTTTTGAATTTGGCTTTCAATTTTTACATTTATTTTTTAGTTATCAAATTAGGTATTTCGTTTTTTTGTTCCATTTGAATTAAGAAAACATAGATTGAAATGACAATACCCAAATAACAATTAAAATAATACAATTGGGTTTATATAAATTAATAAATATTTATTATGTAACCAAATTATGAATTACAAAATTTTAAATTTGGTGTTTTTAGTTTTTATTATTACTAAACATTGGTTAATACTAAATAATAGATATGTATATTATAATAATTATAAGAATAATAAAGTTTGCTTATTTTTAGTTAATTAGTTATTAAAATAATCATATTAGATTTATATATATTTGATTTGCTTTAAAATTTAAAGTGAATTTAGTAAATGAAATGACAAAAGAAGAGACCGACATTTGACAGATCAAAATAGAGCATGAAACCTGACATTAGATAGATTTTGGACATATATGATATTTTAAAGGTTTAAAAAGATATATATATATATATATATATATATATATATATGCGTAATAATAAAGTTTTACAAGGATGTGTATAAAATTCTCAGAGGATTTTTAGCAATGTCCGACCTGAAACTAAACATTGAGAAGTGTGGTCTAATGGTATCAGGATATATAATGGGGAAATAAGAAGATCGCCAACAGAGAGCCATACATAAAATGTAAAATAGGGGACCTAATATTCTTGTATTTGGGACTGCCTATTATTAAATAAACATGAGAGAAAGCAAGCATGAGCTCTATTTGTTGAGAAGTTAAAAGAAGGTTAGGCTCATGGAAGGTAAATTTTCTTTCAATAGAATGAAGGCTTACACAATTAAAATCAGTATTGGGAAGCATTCCTTTATACTACATGTCTCTTTACAAAGCTCCAAAAGTGGTCATAGACATGATGGAAAGGTTTCATAGAAGTTTTTTCTAGGATTTGTCTGAAAATGACAAGGGTATATTGTGGATTAAATGAAGATTAGTCCTCTTATAAAAAGAAAAAGGAAAAATTACTAAAATAACCAAAAATCACACCCCATTATTAAATTTTAGCCGGATAATATCAATCTAACCAAAATAGCCACATTTTACGTGATAGCCATCATTTATGTGATCTGTACCTATTATTAATATTTTAATTATTACATTGCAAAAGTTGTTTGATAATGTAAAATAATGGTACTTTACGTTACCAAAAATGTGTTTACCATGAAATGACAAGCCATCTACTTTTTATTGGGAATGAGCAACATTTAAATTTGGTAACGTAAAGTACCACTACTTTATGTTACCACCTTTTGTAACGTAATGCATTAAAATATTAATAAAAAATACGTATCACGTAAATGATGGTTATCACGTAATGTGGTAACGTAAAGTGTGACTATTTTGGTTATATTGATATTATTTGGCTAAAACTTGATAATGGGATGTGATTTTTGACTATTTTAGTAATTTTTCCAAAGAAAAAGGTAGTCTTAATATTGGCAATTTAGAATACGAGTTTGATCGGCAAATGGGTATGAAGATTTTTATCGAGAAGCAAACGTTATGGGTAAAGGTTATCTCCTCTTTTTATGGCATCAATGGTGATATAGGATGCCTTTCAAGGGCCAACAACTCAAGTAGTATATTGGGATCTATTTAAAAAAAATGTCAAGATCGTTGACGAATAATCAATCCCTTTTCTTCTTTTATAAAACATATTGATAATGGTCTATCAAACTCGTTCTGAGATGATGTCTGGGTGGGTCTAGACATAAATTGAGTTTGTTTTTTCAAATCTATATGCGTTAGATGCTGTCAAATCTTGCACGGTAGCATATCGATGTTCCAGTTAGGACTTAGGCTGTGCTTTTACGTGGGTTCCATTCCATTACATTCTATCATACCAAACGTACTCTAAGTTTAATCAGTGGGTTCCACGTCATTAACAAAATGCATTTGAGAGAAATGATGTATGATTATCAAAACAAATGAGAGGGTGTACGTATAGCATGACCTATTGAAAAAGCTCTACGAATTTTAATGAATTTAAACTAAGTATTCTATTCGTTTTGTTTTAATTATTTTGATACATTATAACGTTTTGTTTCAATTATGTTTTTTAAGAAAAAATGACAGTTTATTTGTTTTGATTAAAAATATCTTGTTACGTTAACATGTTTCGACTTAATTATAATTTTCAAGGAAAACATACAAAGTTAACATTATATTAGTTTTTTAACTTAAATATTATACAATGTTAATACATTTTGATTTAATTATAATTTGTAAGCAATATAGATAAACTTATATATGTTTATTTGTTTTGATTTAACGAAAATTGTAAGTGTAGATTAAAACATATTAACTAACAAAACAATTATATCAAACCAATAAAATTATGAGTTTATATACATTTAAAATAAATTATAATTAAATCAAAATATATTAATGTAATTAAGTAGTTAAATGAAAACATATAAAAGATCAACACGTATAAATATTTTAAAAGATGCAACATATGATAATTTTTAATAGATAAATTAAGTATATAAAAGAAACGTAATGTAAATAAATTAAATATAGAAATAGGGATAATTCTAACAAATAAAGAATATTAAAAAAAAACAAATATGTAAAATAATAAATTTAATAAATTAACATTTAAAATTTATAAAAAGTTCAAAACTAAAAGTAAATTATATAGTTGAAGGACCAAAATTATTATTGAGAAAATGACAACCATCATTTAAAAAAAGTTAAGATGCAGTGATACCATTTTTGCAAGTAAATAACGTTTTGGGTGATTATTTATGCAATTTTAAATATCAAAGATCATCATTAAGTAATTTCGAGCGAACCATTAATATAAAATTTTGTTGTTTAACCCAAAAACAAACCACAAAAGGTTTAGATAATTTCAATTTAACCCCCTTTAGTTATTATTCTGAATGACTTTTGAACTCAAACTTGCTTGATACCAATCAATCAATTGTACTTTCATTAAATAAAAAAAAAAACTTTTCACCCCCTTAAAATATCTCTACTTTGTAAATTCCATCCAAATAATAAAAGACAGATCAAATGGCAATCTTTTACCTTTGACCACATTGATACATTTTATAATGATGACTTTTTGAAAGTCAAACATTTGACTTCTGGTCAAGCTTTGGGAAGTGGTTGGCCTTTTAAGAAGGACAAAAGTAATTGCAATGCTGCCCTTGGCTTGAAAAGTGGCACCTCATGACCTGCCCCTCTTACTGTTGCAAATGTTACTCCTTCATATACCTCTGTCCATCCTCCCACCTTCACACAATATGCAATAATAAGTTGTACATTTCTCATTTTTTATGCATTGCTGACTTGTACATTACAACTCAATCAACCATACTTTGTACAAGAAAAACAGTATTTCAACTTGGGTTTCTGATTTCTTGGATGTTTAACAATTTGTTCCAAGACAAAGATGTATCTTTTAGTAATACATTTGCATATGGATGTTTTTATGCATTGTTTGCTTGTACATTATGATTCAATTGATGAATCAATCACACTATGTATAAGTAAGACAAGCATGAACAAAAAGTTGGATGTTATTTGCATTTAGCAGGGCCAGCGCTGAGCAAGGTTAACACGAGCAAATAAGCAATCGCCCATGACCCATTAATCATAAGGGCCCATCTTCAAAAAATATAGCATATATTTAGGTCTATTAACAATTAAACAAGGTTATTGACTTACAAATTTTCTAGTTTTAACATCATGTAATTATAGGTTTTGTTGTTAATTTATCATTTTTACTTGAATTTTTCTTATTTTAAATATACATATAGGGCATCTTTTTAAGTTTTTTCCCGATACCTCAAAAATGATTGGATCAGTCCTGATCATTAGTTGAAAGAAAGCCATGCGTTAATAGGTTGCATATTGGTATCATTGTGTTTATGCATTGCTTACTTGTACATTACAAGTATGTTAACCTCTTCATCGCGTATTTAGGCCTTCTCCAAACGTTGCAAGTTTGAAGGAGCAAAAACCATATCCTTCGATATTTTGAAGAATAACATAAAATCATTCAAATACGAAGTAACACTATTCATTCTTTTATATATTTAGAAAATATGGTTAGAGTTGATAATTTGAAGAATAAATATTGTTCAAAGATGTTTCATTTCTTTCATATTTGAAGATGAAAAAACGAAAATTTTTGGAGGTGGCTTTATTAGTTAACTACGATGTATGAGTACGGGATGCATGACGAGGAGCCATGTGCATTTCGGGTCTTTTAACATTGGTTCAAACACGATAACAGAACACCGGATCCGGATGCATCAACAAGTTATACATCGATATTGTTTTGATGATATGCATGCATTAATGAGTTGTAAAAAATGTTTTAAAAGAGAGTGTGATATGATACTAACCTGCTTTTTGACGTACCAAGGGTACCATGGAACCTTTGTTTTTAACTTGAGTTGTGCTAGTGCATACCTAGTAGCTGTGACTGGAACCACTGAATCAACGTCCCCACTAACATGTTACAAAAACAAAATAATTAAATAACATATGATAATCTATTATTTTGTGGGTTCTGTTTAATAAATAGAACCCACAAAAACTATAACAAAAAATAAATTTAAAACAGTTTAAAAATACCTGAATACCCAAATCCTTAATCCAGCAGCAATGAGTTCACGATATATAGGAAGAATTGACACATCGGTATCATTCCAGTTCCGATTCAAAGTCTCACTGCAAAAAAATACAATTACTTCCGGATTTTTTCAAAATGATTGGTTTCAAATAAACTGTGTATATGTATATATATAAAAGACCTGCAAGCCGTCCATTTATACGGGATTCGTGTTGTATTCGCGTGAAGCGCTTTTTGAACGTCTTGTCGATTGTAATAAACTTCCGCGTACCTTTCGGTACACGGGTCATAACCCGACATCTGTCTAAACATCTGAAACAAAATGAAGTATAAAATAAAGAGTGATCAATATTTAGAATTATGGTTTATTATGAAAAAAATCAACATGTTTTCATGGTTTTGCGTTTTAGCACCACAATGTTATTTTTTTTTTCATAAAAGTCAAAAACCCTCAACTTAAATTTGTTTTCTAGTTTTGTGAAATTTGACAATTAAAGGCCGATCATAATTACTAAACCGAGTTTTTTAAAACTAAAAAACCGGGTTTTGATAGTCAAATTTCACTAAACCAAAAATAAAAAAGTAATTTAACGACTTTTCTGAAGAAAAAAAACTACCATGGAGTGACGAAAACGCAAAAAAACATGTTGGTTTTTTGCGTGATAAACCCTTGTAATTAAATCCAATTTTGAAATAAATACCCGTTGGGGTCGATGGGGCAACCGCATGGTTTGACGGGTCGCACCCGAGTGGACACCATCAGAGCTGTTACAAGGGGGTGCATAAATGTTGTATTGGTCGATATTTCCGAATTCTTTATCCATAGCGTAACTATACAACGATTCACATTCGTTCGAATTCTTTTGACGTCGAAAATCACACGTGTTTATAAGCTGGTGGTACGTTTTATCCGATATCATAGCGTGACTCCACCAATACGTCACCGTTCCAACGTTGTCGTAGTAATAATCCGTCACCGCATTTCCAACCTACGATAAAACAACTTTCTTAAGTTCAAGTTCTACTTCTATTATCGTACGTTCTAAAGACGGGAGCGTAATACCATAATTCCTTTCAAATTGATTGGACTAGAACCGTGAACGGAGTTGTATTTCACAATCTGTCGCGCCAACTGAGGGACGTAGTGACCGGCGTAACTTTCTCCGGTTATATAAACTTCACGGTGTTTATAACGCGGGAATCTCTCCATCCACCGTATCACGAATCGAAGTGAATCTTCGGCTAAAAGCCACAAATCAAAAGGTCAAATCAATCATAATCTTTTTATAACACAACACGGCGAAATCAAGCATATTAAAGGTACGGGGTCTTACCGGTGCGACGATCGCCGGTATCGAGTAGATCAGAGGATCGATTGCTATACGAGAAACCAACACCCGCCGGAGTTTCGAGAAACAAGACGTTAGCCACATTATTCCACGAGAATTTGTTTAGGTGCAACCCTGTGGCCCCTTTATTTATTCTAAAAGGACCCACTTCTTCGGATGCACCATAGGCCACGGACGAGCATCCGGGACCTATTAAATAAAACATGTTAGAATGATTAGGAATTTAATTTTTGTTAAATATTTAAGGGTTATGTTTTCATATTTTTTACATTTTCGTCCCTCCATGTTATTTTTTCTCATAAAAAATCTCAAGTTAGTTTTTTCATTTTGGTTTAGTGAAATTTGGATATTAGTTCCCGATTTTTTAGTTTTTAAAAACTCGGTTTATTAATTATAATCGGATTCTAATAGTCAAATTTCACAAAACTACAAAAAATTTTTAATTTAGGATTTTTCTGGAAAAAAAATAACATTTAAGGGACAAAATTGCAAAAAACCATGAAAACATGTTGGGTTTTTTTATAATAAACCCAATATTTAAATGACAAAACTGATATTGACTAAAAAAATATATAAAAAGACAATAAAGTTTACAATCCTATGAATAGGAGAATCACACAAGTATAAAATGCACCAAATAGTAGAGAAGTACAAGAAACAGTAGAGACAAATGGGTAAGCAGTATATGAATCACGACTGTTTGAGGTTGCTTTGTCAGTTGTGAGCATTGATTTTTGTAATTCTAATGAAATCCAAAAGCTTACATAAGTTCAAAATTTCCATTCAATTAAACGGGTCAAACATGTTGATAACCAAAGTAATAAATTTTATATAATTTTGAAAAAAATTTCAACGAACAATTTGTTTAATATATCGTTTTATAAATTTTCTTTTTTAAAAAAAAAAAGTTATGTTCAAATTTAGTTTTTTATGACGGGTCAAAATTGCCACCTCTTTCCATTTTTTTAATAAAAAAACTTTACGACTAAATTGTAGGTTTATCTTTTAATTATTTCATTTAAAAGTAATGGGTTTAATATGAAAAAGAAAAATCAACATGTTTTTCACATTTTCACGGTTTAGTCTCTCTTACTAATAAAATCCTTAAGTAATATATTTGTTTGTGATTTTTTAAATTTTTCTTTATTTTTCCAAAAAAGTCTTCAAGTTGGTTTGTGGACTTTCTGGAGAAAAATAGTGAAAACATATTGGTTTTTGTGGAAAAAGTCAGGACTAATTATGAAAAAAAAAACAAAAATTTTCCGAAAACTAGATTAAAAACAATAACTTGAGGACTTTTCTTAGGAAAAAATAACATGGATGGACTAAATCGTAAAAAAAAACATGAAAATATATTGGTTTTTTTCATATTAAACCCAAAAGTAATCAAATAACGTATAAATAAAATATGATTAGTTCTAATTTGGTAATTTTGGTAAGTTCCATTTTTTAACATGTCCTTCCAAGTTCAATCTACACTTGAATAAATGAGCATTGCCTATTTATAACATGTATTATGCAATGATGGTAACAAACACACGTTTTATCTGACAAATAATTTAATAAAGTTGGTTGCATATCAATCAAATATCTAAATAATTATAAGAATTAACAACTATGCATAAAAGCTATAAATTTAATTTAACAAATAATTAACAAGCATTTAACATACCACCTCAATTATATACAATTAATAATAAAAGTAGTTTAATTAAATTATTACACAAGCTTTAAACCACAATAATTAGTCAAAACATTTTTGTAATACCAGAAAGTTATTCTTAATACTATCAAAATTATATACGTTTTTAATAAAGAGCTTAACGTTATATAACAGGGCTTGTTTTAATGGTTGAAATCGTCAATCGAGATATTATATACATGTAGGGACATTATCATTTGAGAAGCTCAAAAAATCTAAAAAAGTGAAATAACTAAGTTATACATATATGAATAATTACTATTAGTTGATGTTTTATTGGTTTAATAAAAAAGTAATCTATTGTTATTAATATAAAAACAAATATTTATTTGTGAATATTTACCATAAAAGTGTTTATTTGTTCAAAAACATGCATATATAAATATCTTTATGAATTCAATATTATTAGCAAAATGAAAATATAGATATAAGAATATTTTTTAGTGAATTTATACATTAATAGTTTTTTGTATGTATTCATATATAAACATATTCTTAAACATTCATATATGAATATTGTGGGATTACAAACCGTTGAAAAAATGAACCATTATTCATTTAATAATTTTGAACAATTAAAAAGATTTTAATAAACAATTTTGAATTGAAACAATGATTATTAATTTTCACAAAAAAAAATATAGAATAAATATATATCAAACAAATAAAACAAGGCATAACTACCAGTAAATATTCATATATTAACTTATTATTTCTTTACTTCTCTAGATTATATATATATATACACACACACACACATACATACATACAATCGAGCTTCATGGAGTACCCTAAAATTGTAGTACTTGAATACCATACTAATTTACATGTTTATTATGATAAAATATTAAATTTCATGTAAATTTGTAATATATATATATATTCAAAATTGCATTACGATTGACTAGTGCATACCATTCACATGTTTATTACAACAAAATCTTTAATTTCATGTAAATTTGCAATATGTACGATATGCACGTGTTAATGCATATTTCACTTTCGAATATGTGCATATTGTTATTTTGCATGAAATGTAAACATTTTATTATAATAAACATGTAAATGTTTGTGAACTGGTTAATAATAATACACATTTGAACATTTGTATACTGTAGTTTACATGAAATTTAACATTTTATCGTGTTAAACATTTGTATTTCATATGGTATTCCAGTACTTCAATCAAATATGGTACTCCACACAACTATATATATATATATATATATATATATATATATATATATATATATATATATATATATATATAAAATAAAGTACGTAGACACTGTATTTTGGTTCTGATGAGTTAACTTTGTTTAGAAATAAAAACAGGGAAGAATTCCATTCTCAGGATTTTTCAGGTGCACAAACAGAGCAATTATTTCTAGCCCTAAAAAGATATACAAATATTTTTCAAGATTCCAACTTTTCTCAAGAAAATTTATTTATCACATCTGCCCTCTCATTAATATGGTAGATGCAACCATATTTCACTCTCTTTTTTTGCATCAATAAATATACTTTAAAGATTTTAAAAAACCAATTTAATATTTTTAAAAAACCCCATATATGACACTCATAATTAATAGTAAAAAAAAAACCCCAAAAAAAACCTATACAGCTCAAAACTTTTATAATAACACTTCTAAAAACTTGCATCTACGTAAATACTATAATTATGATGTAAATTTTTCGACATAAAATGTGACGTGGACGTAGAATTTGCAGGTGTTACATAAAAGTATAAAACCGAAAGAAATATTCAAAATTCAGTATATACTATATATATAAATTTAGTATATATCTTTATGTCTTTGATTATCTTCAACCGAATAAATTTATAAAAATGAAAAGAAAACCTTTATTAAAAATTCAATATTATGATGTATACATTAAGTAAAACCAAATACAATCTAGTTTAAATTTCTTAATAAAAATGCAATGTAACAGTACCCTAATAATTTTACCATAATTACATCAGAAAAAAAAACCGATTAATTATATAATTATTAATTATATACACAACATGCAGACTATACATATACTAATGACTAACCTCCGTTGAGCCAAATGACTAGGGGTTTAGAGAGAGGGTTGTTGGGGGTTTCAGTAAGCCAGTAAAAGAGTGCTCGGCCGGCGACATCGTTGACGGTGACATAGCCGGAAAACTGGTGGAAGGAGACTTTAGGTTGGCCAGGAAGGGCAGTAATCCGGTCAGCTTCTTCTTCATGAAAGGTGTTTCGGTCACTTTGGGTGAGTTGAAAAGCAAGAAAGAAGAAGGGTAGGATGAAATAAGAGGGAGAATTACGTAATTTGGCCATTGGTAGTATAAAGAACTTGGCTTCTGTGAAGAAGAAGCCTGGGTGGGTGTGGGGGTTGGGGGTGGGGTGGGGGTGCCCTGTTTTTAGGATGAAGATGGATTAAATAGGAGAAAGTGGGGTAGTAGGACTTGAATCTATTTTATTTAAGGGTTGGTTGCAAAGATATAAGAACAACTTATAAAAGTTTATTATTATAACTTTTTTGCAACAATCAACTATTATGATCACCATCCCTAATTTCTCATACATCATCCTTACGTACTATTTTGACATATAATATAATGATGAATAAAAAGACATTTAGATAAGAAAGTGGTATTAATAAGTTGACCCTATTATATATTAGTAATGATTATGTCATGATTATAAATAGAGGTGGTGTATGAAGTAAAACTATTTGTTAATTGTTTAGTTGTTTATCAGTTTATGTATAGTCACGGTCAATTTTTGAATGACATGAAATATGACTTGTTAAGTATTTCTCAATTTCTCATACTAATTATAACCCTCGTTGAATTTCTGTTGCCTAGAAAATTAATGTTTCTTTTTAAGTTAATAAGAAATGCTATTAAATTTTTTTAATAAATCAGTTTTAATTTGCGAGTCTTATTAAAATGACATGTCACATGGCAAGAAAAATAAGTCAACTTGTAAAATAACATTTTAACCTATTAAATTAATCACAATTCTTAAAATCATGGAAAGTATTGCTATAATTAATAAAATATATAATACATTACTATAAATGAAAATACGATGATAGTATGTAACAATTTCTATAATAAAAAAGCTAATAGAAACAATATTATCAATCTTATTTGAAATTGAGTTCTTTGTTTTTCTAAAGACTTTCATTCTGTTTTAAAGATAAAGTTTTATATCTTCTTTTCCTTGTTTCGCCTTCGGCTCTTGCTTCAAACCCTCTTTTTGTTGAATTGTTGGCCTTGATACTTTTCGATATTTTATTGAATTTTTGTCTTTCTAAATGCGACAGTCATTTATTAGGGACATCTCATTGATTTCGGGAACCCTGTACACATGCATATTATATAGATCCTTAGTTACGAAAAATTTAAATGGTTGATTACTCATTATGCAACTGAATTTTAACATATAAATTAGATGTCATGAATGAAAAATTTTATGTGTTTGTATTATTCAACGAGACTTTAAAATGATATATAATATGCTTAAAACAAAATAATTATCAGTGAGAAATTAATGTTCAAAATAATTCATTTGATACTCTGATCATTTTTACGATGGTGAGCCCCGACAAAATCAGGGACCTTGTGTGATTGACCTACTCGCACGCCTTAAAAGACGGGCATGTCATTTATTTATTTAATTGTTTATGTTAAAACCAATTACCAAATCAGAACATTCATATGGAAAAAGAGTTTTTATTGTTTATTAAACTCATAAGTAAGAGGTTTTTGTTGTTTTGTTTCAAAAAACAAATCATAATAAATGTAACTCGAGAGTGACCAAATCCAACTTCAATTAAATGTATAAATTTTTCCTTTTCTTTGGCTCAACTTCGATTTTGATTCCTGAAAAATAAATTAGTTTCACAGATAGTCCGTAAAAAAGTGTTTTATAACGATTTTGGTCCGTCAAATTAACTTCTGACAATTTAAGGTGTTAACTTCATGACTCAAAGACCATTTGTGGAATCTTTATTAGACTAATTTTTTTAGCACTGTTATACAGGCACTCATGCACACCATCTCTTTAATTTTTACTAATCATACATCATCATCTCTACTTTTGTTAGTGACGCGTGACAAAATGATTAAATTTAATCTCCTTCTCACGTTAAGAGCATAGGTGTAGAAGCGTACACACTCCCGGTCCCACCACGTACACTTCACCACACCATCACACTATTCTTCACGCCTCCCATACCACCACGATTTCTTCCCCTCTCACTGTGTTCAACCTATAAATACCATTTTTTTTTTACTCCAAAATTTTTTGCATCTCATTATTTTCTCTCAATTTACAAACTTTTCTACACATACTAAAAATTCTATCGTTTCTTTTCACACACTCGAAAATACATCCAGTAGATAATTACACTATCCCACAACCGATAAATTTGAGAAAGCCGCAAAATTTGCTGCATTAGGGTGATGCAAGGGCAATGTTATACAGAGAAGCGATACAAATTCAGTTGGAAGCTTTTAGCAGTGTCAAGTGCAAATGAGATGAAGTAAATATAGAGATCGTTTTTAGACACCGTTTCGTTTTCAAAGACAATTTCAGTGATATGTATTCGATGATTTTAGTCGAATTTTCTGAATGAGAAAAAGTTTTCAACGTATAGTTCAAGACTTGGAGACATCGACAATTTATTTTAGTCAATGATGGTACAAAACGAGATAATATTTCTTTTCATTACGAAATTGAACGTTTGTAATACGTTAACCGACTTATGGTATTGGAATTCTTTGAATGCTAGGAATCATTGATTGTACACACTGCGAGTGGAATAAATTGTCTTGTTGCATGGGAAAGACAATACATTAGAGACCATCATCAACATCCTTCGATTATGTTAGATTATGTGTTTTTTTATTTCATTTTACACATACCAACTCCAAGTATAACTACGTTGCCAAACACACATATATTAATAAAAAGCTTTAGC
This sequence comes from Centrapalus pauciflorus, assembly GCA_020465985.1. NCBI lineage: Eukaryota > Viridiplantae > Streptophyta > Magnoliopsida > Asterales > Asteraceae > Centrapalus > Centrapalus pauciflorus. The sequence goes on along the minus strand of JAANYP010004510.1, from coordinate 498,333 downwards.
TATAAGATTTAGCTCAAAGTTAATTGTGTCAAACATATCCATAAAATTTATATTTTTAATTGTAATTTTTCTTCTCAATTTGCGTTGTAATTTTTTTCAGAATATATTTAATCTTTGGATTTACTATTTTTAATCATCTAATTATTCAAATGTTAAAACTTTGCCATTTTTGTATTTTTTATTTATTTAATATATTAAATTTTAATTATTTAAATTGTTATTATTAGTGATTTTTAAAAATTACTCTACTAAATGAATAGCTTGTCATTTTTTATATGTTAAATTAAATATCTTAAATGATATTTTTCCCGATCGGTTAAATTGAAATCAAAATGGTTTGTGGTTTTTGTTTTTTTGCATTTAGAAAAACTAAAACAGATTGGGTTTGTTGTCATATTAAACGATACTGAAATTGTCATTATTCAGTTCGAAAAAATTGAAATGAAAATTGTTTGTAGTTTTTTTCTTTTTGAAAAAAATTAAAAATCAAAATGGTCTGACGTTCTTTCCAAACAACCCTTTTATAATGCATTGAAACCTAAACTCAAGATCTTCATGTGGATTGTGGATCTTTTTAGTTTGAAACCTTACAATACAATCGACTCAACCCTCTACAGTAATAATAATGTGAATGATACATGTAAAATTAGTATCGATTGATGATCTTCATAGGTATAACTATTTACTCGACCCTACAACATTTTCAACCTGTAATGAACGGTCATATTGCAGCTCAATGGATTACGCACACGATGATCATGCCAGTGAATTTAATCATCAAAAGTAAAAAAAGTTACTTGTTTGGTTACGAACGAAAAGAATTAAAATATGAATTGTTGAGTGGTTTGAAATCAAGAAAATGGCAAAGAGAGTCACGAGCAACCACCCCACACCAATATGTTTCTTTCTTTGTTTCTATTTTTAGACCATTTACGAGCCCACAACCATCACATTCCTCCATTCACTTTCACTCTCTCGTACAAAACTCATATTTTCAACCCATTTATTCCTTCTAAAAAAGGAAAACATCCTTTTCCAATGATAATTATATATACATATATAATTATGTTTTTTATTTTCTTTTTAAATTATATATTTTTAAATAAAACATTTATTAAATTAAGAAAATAAAACCTCATTTTATATAAAGCTTAAGAAAACGATCTTATAGAAAAAAATAATTATTATGTGAATAAAACTTCAGTCCATTAAGCACTTTAAGTTGCAAACAAACATGATATTATAACTCTAATAATACTTATGATCGCATTTTATTATTTGAAATCATAGCTGAATTAAAATGTTAACATTAGCCGGATAACTGTTTGTGTTTTTGTATTCTTGTCTCACGTTTTTAATAAGAAAACGATCTTATTAAAAATAATTGTTATGATGTGAATAAAACTTCAGTCTATTAAATGACTTAAGTTGGAAACAAACATGATATAATAACTCCTAATAATATTTATGATCACGTTTTATTATTTGAAATCATAGCTGAATTAAAATGTTTACACTAGCCGGATAATTGTTTGTGTTTTTGTATTCTTGTCTTACGTAGACTTTTTAGTGGGTTTGGTTCGTGGATTTTTTTGGAATTTATTGGGATTGACATTTAAAATCTTGCGTTTGGTTCGTAGATTTAAGTAACAATTTAAAATCTCAAATTTTCCTAAATCCATTATTTACTTGTTATTTAAAAACACAGTTTTCCCCCTAGGATTTTAAATCCAAGTTACATTGAATTCTTCAGATTAACAAATTTTTCCTAAAAAATCATGCCAATTCTGACAAATCCTAATAAATGAAAATTTTGTATAATTCATTTTTTTTGACAAAATGCAATGTAACTGTGATTTAAATCCAAGAGGGCTGAGTTTTTAAATAACAAAGAAGTATGAGATTAAAGAAATCTTGATATTTTAAATAGTTACTAAAATTCACAAACTAAAAACAGGATTTTAAATACAAATTCTAACGAATCTCTAATAAATCCAGCAACGAAACGTCCTCTTAGGAGTTGCCGTGTTGGGAAAGCGTTTGAAACGTCAAAAGAGGGTTTTCCAAACATTCATGGAATACAAATATATAATAAATTTAGAAGAAAATGGTGTTTTGTTTGCTATGGAATATTTTTTGATAATACAAAATTTGATGAGTTTTTGTTAAAAACTTTCTAAAAAACACCTCAGTTTTCTATTATTGAATAACTAAATACTCGCAAAAAGTAATCTAATTTCCCATATAATAAAAAAAGAGTAAATTGTGTTAGAAAATTTGTTGACTTTCAATTGTTTGAAAAACAGAGAGTCATGATTGATCACTTTCAGATTAAAATATTTCAAAGTTACAATCAAAAATTTAATCAGATAAAACTCTGTTAAACTATAACAGAGAATTTTGAAGTTATGAAAGCGACCAAAATTAAGGGATAACCACCCTCCTAAAATTGGCGGGAATCAATCAAATGATGCAATGGTTAAGTTTAGCGTGAAAATAACCAAACCGGTTAAAACCGGGTTTTCTAATCCAAATTCAAATTTCTATTCAATTTTTCGACCCCAGCAAGGGGCTTTACCCCTTGGACCCTGCTTTCGGGAGCGCTAACTGTTTATTCTATATTATGATAAATTCAAACAAATGTGCACTTCGCACCAACCCTTTACTTATATGATATTTATCAATATTACATCGATCACCGATTTAATCCGATTACACTCAAATCACCAACAAAATGGATTTGAAGCAAGCCAAGACAAAAATAATGTTTTATGTCCTGCTTGATCGGCTATTTCTTCATGCACCACCTCTAATTTCTCATATACTACCTCTATGCATTTTACCTATAAATATTTATCTTATGATTGGACAAAAGTGTTTAAACAAATAAACTATAATGATGGGTTATGAAAAAAAAAGTATATTTTAGGTCAATTATAGGATGTAGATGTGGTGCATGAAGTAACACCCTTAAAAATATTCTGAAAACACATTATATTTTAAACTCTTCATGTTTCCATCATTTTTTTTTCTTTTTCTTACATTGTTTATATTCTAAAACTTGGTGTTAAAAGTGTTAGGACATGTGAAGTATTTAGAAACCAATTAAGGATGATTGGTTTGTAGTTAAAACCAAATCAAAACGAATCATTTACGTTATGTATGTCGTAACTTGGTACGATTTTTTGTATAAAAGTTGAAACGAAACCTAACTCTGGTTTTCAACACTTAGAATTTAGAAACCATGTTTGTGTGTTTTTATGGGTTTTTTTATTGGTAGTTTTTAGTTTTGCGCCTTATTATTATTTTTTTTTACCTAATTTTAAAGTGAAAAGCTTATATTTTTTAATGTAAAATACATGCTTAAATCAATTAAATTAAATTAAATAATGAAGTTAATATAATATAATCTGTAAAATTAAATAATAAAACACAAACTTCCGTCAAACACATTCAAAAGAAAAAATATATATGACGCCACAGAATTAGCAACATAATGGCGATGAGTTCTCAATGGAAAGCAACTAATTTTTTTTATATAATGTTTTTAAGTTTTTTCGGTTTGTTTTGATATTATATAATGATTTTGTTTTTGGGGTAAATTAATCCAAATAGAACAAAAAAAAATACGGTTCTTTTAAATCTTGTTTATATTTTTGGTTTATTGTCTTACCTTTATTTTACATTTTATTCAATGCCTGTAATAATAATAATAATAATAATAATAATAATAATAATAATAATAATAATAATAATAATAATAATAATAATAATAATAATAATAATAATAATAATAATAATAATAATAATAATAATAATAATAATAATAATAATAATAATAATAATAATAATAATAATAATAATACAATGCCCATTTGTCAATTAACAAGTATTAACCATATAGTCCCTTTTAAGATTGTCAAGTTCAATATTATCTATGATCGTTTTTATTTTTACAAGATCGAATCGTAAGATCGATATTGAGATCCTAGGTTGAATCATTTTTGTAATTATATTTTATAGTATTAAACTTGATGATTATATGAAAATTGATGTTTTACACAAATTAGTTTATTAATCCAGATGTTTACCGTTTTTATCTAACAAAGTTAAGTTGACTCATATGTAAGTTTTTTAATTTAAGTAAAACTTCTTGTGCAAATGAGATTGTCTCCTATGCAAAGAAAAACAAGATGAAGATGCTATTGTTCAAGGTGGATGTCGAAAAAGCATTTGATTCGGTTAATTGGGAATTTCTCTTTTCGATTATGAAGCAGATGGGCTTTCCCTGGAAATGGCAACAATGGATTAAAGGATGTCTGGATTCAGCTTCTGTATCCATACTTGTAAATGGATCTCCCTCCAAAGAATTCAAAATGAAGCGGGGTCTAAGGCAAGGGGATCCTTTATCACCTTTTTTGTTTCTTATTGTGGGTGAGGCTCTGCAAATGATGATCCAGGCTGCGTGTGAGGAAGGGCTATATAATGGGATTAAGCTGGAACAGAAGGGAAAAAATTTGTCATTGCTACAATTTGCAGATGATGCGTTATTCTTTGGTAAGTGGTCCTCAAGGAATCTCAAAAACTTAGCAAAAATTCTTGATTGTTTTCATGATGTATCGGGGCTTAAAATCAATCTGGCAAAGAGTGCTTTAATGGGGATTGGGGTTAACACAGACGAAATCAATTTGTTCGCTGCTGATTTGGGTTGTACTGTTGGATCATTCCCTTTCAATTACCTTGGTCTTCCTGTAGGAGCAAATATGTCTCGTTGTGGTCATTGGAATGGAATAATTGATAGGTTTAATCAGAAACTAAACATGTGGAAGGCAAGATCATTGTCAATCGGAGGTCGTGTCACTTTGATTAATGCTGTTCTTTCTGCCTTGCCTCTCTATTTTTTCTCACTATTCAAGGCTCCAAACGAGGTTCTTAAAAAACTCGAAGCTATAAGAAGAAGATTTTTCTGGGGAATTAATATTGGGGAAAGGAAAATTAATTGGGTTGCTTGGAAAAAGATTATGGCTGCGAAAGAATGTGGAGGTTTGGGTATTCAAAGCTTGAAAGTTAAAAATCTGTCATTATTAGCAAAATGGATTTGGAGATTTGAAGCTGAGGAATTTTCTCTGTGGCGTGAAGTAATCGAAAGTCTTTATGGCCAAAATGGGGTGAATACTAGATTGGGGACAAGTACTTGGCAGAACATCTGTGGAGTGAATGAAATAATTGAAGATATGGGAATTGGATTAAAGTCAGCTTTTTCCAAAAAAATTGCTGTGGATTCTCCTACAGCTTTTTGGAATATCACCATACACCCATCGGAAGCTGCTTTGAAGGATTTATTTCCCAGGCTATATGCACTTGAATCAGATAAAGTTGCTAGATTCCGAGACAGATGGGTTTTTCAAGATAATATTGGTAAAGGTTCATGGGTGTGGAGGTCTCAAATTAGGGGAAGAGCGGTTGAGGAACTCAATAATTTAGAATCAAGATTGAGATCTATGGAATTACTCAAAGATGGTAAGGATTCTATCTATTGGAATATGGATAAAAAGGGGGAATTCTCAGTCCGAAAACTCTCGGATTTATTGCAGAGGATCACACCTGGAGCTTATGGAGGAAATGTCAAGATGTTTTGGAGTTCTCGAATTCCAATCAAGGTTAACATTCTAGCCTGGAGAATTTTAATCAATGCTATTCCCTCGAGAACCAATCTAGCAAGCAAAGGTATTGTTCTTGTTTCTCCTAATTGTCTTTTTTGCAATTCGGAACCGGAGGATGTGGAACATTGTTTTCTTAAGTGCCCAAGAGTTTGTAGCCTTTGGAGGAAGATTTGGAGTTGGTGGGAAATCTCAGAGATTTGGACTCATACGGCTGAATCTTTCACTTCGTTTGTCTCCTTCATGATGGATGCCAAAAGATGTAACTCGGTTCTTAAAGATGTTATAATGGTTTCTTGGTGGGTCCTTTGGAAATGGAGAAACAATCTTTTATTTGCGTCCTCGGAGGATCGAATTAAAATCTTGGAGGAAGACCCATTTCCTTGGGTTCAAAGAATGGGGGGTCTTTGGATCAAAAACCGGAATCAATCATCAAAGTTCATTTGGTCTGTTTGGAAGATTAATCCGTTATCGTTTGTTTCCTAGTTTCCTTTCCGTTGTAAGGTTGTCACTTTTATTTTGTGCCTCCAACTTGGAGTCATAAAATTTGGTTTTTAATACAATTTGCCTTTCAAAAAAAAAGTAAAACTATGATCGTAAAATCGAGATCTTAAGATCTCCTAACTGATATCCTACCCTTGAAAGATCCCAATATATGTATTTTTATAACATTGTTTTGTTAACGAATATTTTCGATAGTTATTTATTTGTCAAAAATATTGTTATTAAATTACTTCTTATATTGTTACGAAGGACAATATGAATGTTTGGCCACAATGCCAAAATATTTCTGAATTTAAGGACAATTGGTCAAAGATTAGGGTTTCCAAATTAAGAAAACATATAAGAATAATACGAGTCATTTTCTATGGGTCCAAAATGAGAATATATATATATATATATATATATATATATATATATATATATATATATATATATATATATATATATATATATATATATATATATATATATATACACCACTAGTTTTGCGGAGTACCGGAGGTACCTCGCTTAAAACCATTTTTTTTGAAATTTTTTTTTCATAACCATGTTTAAATTAATAATACAAGACTACTTGCAAAAAATCACACATAAACACACACTAGAACTATGTGAAACGTGTGTGTTCGCATGAACTGTACTGTTGTGAACGTATGTTCACAACTAAACATGTTCACATGAATTTTTTCACGTTCACATGACTTTTAAGATGCTACAAAGTGTGAATGTATATAATTTTTTTACGAATAGCCTTATTTTATTTGTATCAAAATGAATATGAAAAAAAAAAAAAATTTCGAAGCAAGTTCACATCCGAAATCCGTGTGTTCACAGGCCTTCATGGTATTCTTCATTTTTTAGGTACTCACAAGAACCATATATACAAGGTTAGTAGTACTGCCAAACTAGATATCTTTCAATTACAGGTCTAAAATTTAAATTACATGTTTATAATTATTTTTAGTTTTAAATTAAATACAGTAATATAATGTTATAAGATTGGATCAAGTTTTGTTAACTCGATATTCATAGTGTTAATATATATAAGAATAAATGAATATAGTTTAATTGGATTTGGAGTATCTGGTTTCAGTTTGTTCTTTAATTTTGTAAGATTGGATCAAAATTTGTTAACCCGATATTCGTGATGTTAGCATATCACTACAACAAAATACCCCTTTTGTGACGACAAAACTCAACGCAGATACCCCAAATGTCATCGCGAAAGGCTGTTTGCGACGACAATCGACGCGAATAATATTGGCCACATAAAGGTTGTCTTAAAAGGGGGTTTTGCGATGACTTTGTTGTCGTCGCCAATTTTGCGACGACAAGACATTAAAATAATAATATTTTAAAATGGGTTTTCGCAACGACTACCGTCACATTAGACCTTTAATTTTTTTCGTATAAATTTTTTTAAATAATTTATTCAGGATTTATAAATCTGAAAATCCACACAAATACAGAATTCCTGCTATATCTACATGGAGAGGCACGAAAAGTGAGAAATGTAAATTTAGGATATAATATTGTTTGAGGCGGAGGTGGGAAAAAACCTGTTTTTTTTTTTTTGTCCATTGGCGACGACAGTTCGTCACAAAAGAAAATTGTCGTCGCAAAAACTTACAGGTGTTCGCAAAAATGATTTGTCTCACAAAAAAGTACTTTTCCTGTGGTGTATAAGAATAAATGAACATTGTATCTTTAAATTTTAACTTATATGATATGTATAGAGACAAAAAATCATAAATATATTTAACTAATACAATTCGAGAACGTAGTAGCAGATATAATTCTTATATTGAAGATAATAAAAATTATTTTATGATGATACTTAGTGTAAACTAAATTTTAATTTAATGTTGTTCATTTAATAAATTAATCAATTAGTTAAGAAAATTATTTAACAATTATATACATAGTTGGTAGTTTGTTAACTGGATGTATAATTAAAATAACTAAATTTATAATTAACAATAAATAATATAAAAATTATGATCAGTTGTCTCATTTCAATATGTTAAAATGGAATAACCGACTAACAATATTTTGTTTATATTTAAACTTTCAACATTTTGATTAAGCTCTTGTTTGTTTAGTGCTGAATGGAATAATTAAGAGGTGGTTTCACATTTGAACGAGCTTCTTAATGATTCTATTAAAAAGTAAACAAACAACCACTAAGTTTTATGATATGGTATAACGTAATATGGGTATAATAAATACGTAATTAGAGGGACCTTCGGTAAATACAAGTCATGGGTTCAAACTCCTTCAACAGTGTTCTTACCCTTCAGCTGCTGGGCTAGCACACCAGTTGCTTATCGCCCGAGTGTTGGTTCTTGGGGAAGGATTATTCGGGTCCAAACTTTAAAGAATGCTAGATTATTTGGTAAATGATATATATATATATATATATATGGGGGTTCAATGGAAAACCACCATGCACCTGAAAACTATGGAAACCAACACTGACCGTTCGATTGGGTGCATTTCATAAAAAACACGGTGGCACGACGTAAATAAGAGGAACTTTCGTTTTGGCTGGTGCAGCCTTTGAAAAGAGACGGAGGGGTAGATGGGTCATTTGACAAAGTCAAATTTGTTTCTCCTACCCACGTCTCATTAAACTGATTTGGAAGATACTCCTCCCAAATTGTTGCAGAGATTACCTTGATTCTCTCAAATCCATCATCTTACCAAAACAACATTCTTTTTTTTTTTCTCATTCTGCACCATAATCGTGATATAATGGAGAGATTCATATCATCGAGTAAGAAGAAGAAGGTCAAATCAGAGCCGATGGTAAGCATATTCATATGCAGTTGGGTTTTTTTTTATTTAACAATGTTAAGGAAATCCTAGTTTTCTGAATTGATGGTGATACCGAAACATCAGAAACGTATAATCGATTATTCGACTCAATGCACCAACCTACAAGAAAGAAGTAGTCGTATTCGGTTCAAGTCGAAGTTTGTTAACACCTCTGAAGACACGCTGCATTTGTCCAACGAGGAATCTTCTTCATCTTCGGAAACGGTGACAATGTCTGATTTGGATAGGCAAATGGGTTCATACAAAGGTAAAAAAAAACTAAGAATTTCATGTTTTAGTATTTGATGCATCAATATATATTGGGTATCTGATAGTGGTGCACTATTATTGTGACATTGTGTAATGTGATTGTTGTGTTTTTGATTGAGTAGTTTGTGGATAAGCATTTGGGATTTTTGTTCTGTATGTTCTGCATGTAGATGAAAAAGGCATCATTTGGTGCACCAATATGTTCAGGATACGTGTTTTGTTTGAATGATTTTGATGCATCAGTATGTTAACAATATGTGTTTTGTTTGAATAAAGATGAAAAGAGACTATTTTGGTGCACCAGTATGTTAACAGTATGTGTTTTGTTTGAATGAAAGATGAAAAGAGACTATTTTGGTGCACGTGTTTTGTTTCGTTTTGGTATGACGACAGGTAAACATTTTGTTTTGATGATGATCAAATCTTTTGAAAATATGGAATTATTTTCAAAATCCCATGCAAATTTAGTATGAGGAGAAATTATAGGGATTACATTAATTTAAAAAACAAAATTTTAAATTGTATTAAATAAAAATTATTTGCAATTCCACAAATACCCTTAATGATATTTTGCGGTGCATCTCGGATATTGGTGATGCAGAACGGTATTCACAAGTTTTCAGGTGCATGGTGGTTTTCCATTGAACCCACCCCTATATATATATAAATATATATATATATATATATATATATATATATATATATATATGTGTGTGTGTGTGTGTGTGTGTGTGTGTGTGTGTGTGTGTGTTCAATGGAGAACCTTCATGCATCGAATAACCTTGAAGAACCTCCATGCACCACCACAAATGCATCACAATTCCCCCGTAATGCATCATTATTTCCACGCGATGCATCAAATTCCCGCGTGATGCATCGATTTCTACGTGATGCATTACGATTTTCTAGCGATGCATTGTGGTTCTCCAAGGTTCTTTAATGCATAGAGGTTCTCCATTGAACCCACCCCTATATATATATAAATATATAATTGAGGAGTTAAATGTTCCTTTCATTATTTCGGGTCCAAACTCCAAAGAACTTTAGCAAGGACGATAGTTGGAGATGGAAGATGGATTCTTTGATCAGGATGTTGTTCAGTCTCCAAGCTCGTATCTTTAATCCAAAGATCTACTTTTGGAGAATTGATGTTGGATAATTGATAAATATGGAATGCATGGGTACCAAAAAAAGTTAAAATCTATGTTTGAAGAACTTTTAATTTATAATCGCTTTTGTTACTCAAGATAATTTGATTCGTCGTGGTGTATCTTCTTTAGGTCCCATGTGTGTTATCCATGAGAAAAAAACCCAAATCTCTTAATCATTGCCTTTTTGAAAGTGTCAAAGCTACATGGGTTTTGGCGAAACACTTATAGCTGGTGGAGTTTATTTGATCTGTCCCGGATGTTATTTCTATCGAGGATGTTATGCTAGAGAAATTTGGTAAAAATATAAGCAAATGAGTTGCTAGAGTCATTTAAAGGTAAAATGACATCTTAATGATTCCATTATTAATTTGTTCCATAAGAAAGTGGAGAAGTCGAATTTTATTTGCAGCACAAGACAAGGAAGTCATTCGCTATAATGACCATCTCCCGGATATTCAAAAGTTGGCTCGTCTCTGGATGAAATAACGAAGTCGAAATTCCGTTTAATCATAGAATATCTTGATATTCAAAGGTTCATGAACCTTAAAGACCATTTTGATATTGAAGCTAATTGGATGTTTTTTTGGGTTAATCTTTTTGTTTCTTGGCTCTGTCTTGCCTTTGGTTTCTTTTTTTGGATGATATAAAACTTTTTCAGCTTTTCCAAATAAATATACTGGGATGGATTCAATAGAAAACCTATATGCATCGGAAAATCCGGGAATCATTTTATAGTCATTGAATCAGTGATGCATCACGCAGAAAGTCGATGCATCACGCGGGGAATTTGATGCATCACGCGGAGAATTTGATGCATCATGCGAGAATTGTGATGCATTTATGATGGTGCATGTAGGTTTTCCGATGCATGTTGGTTTTCTAATAAACCCCATTCTACGTATACTTATATAGTTACAAATAAACTATATATATACACATTTATCAAAATTTTGAAAAAATATTTTTTTTGAATAGCAAAAATATATAAATAAATAAGGAAAAGAGTACAACCTACATATTAATTAATTAATAAATATGGGTATAATGGTATTAATGACGCAATAAAAGGAGTCATGTATAGAACAGAAGAGTGGTTGCAAATGTTCAGAGTTATTAATTCAGATGGGCTGAATTATGATACCAACTGTAGTACTGTACAATCACTTACCAGACTTGCTTCTACATAGAAATGACAAATGAATGATTCAGTTCATTTATTTTTTTATTATTATTTCAATATATAGATTGTTAATAATTTATAAACAAATAAAATATTTATTTAAAATGAGTATATATATATATATATATATATATATATATATATATATATATATATATATATATATATATATATATATATATATATATATATATATATGATATAATTTGGATAAAGATTTAAATTTTATCTTTTTATTAGTATTTATAGATATTAGAAATAATGAATTGATTTATCTTTTATATTTATTAATGTTTATAGTTATCAGAAATAACAAATTGTAAATTTTTTATTTTCACAATAATGATGTGTAATCATCTTTTTAGGTGAAACATAGTTCGCCAAGTGACAATTTGTGTTTACATATATATGGTTTGAGAGAATATCACTCATTATGCAGAGCACAAGAAGGTACCACCATAAAACAAATTTTTTTCATAAACATGTTTCAATTTACATCATTAAGATAATTTGTAAATTTCACATACATTCTAACTCAATAAAAAAATAATGTGAACGTACTATTACAAAATTTTGCATGTATTAAACGTATATTTTCATACACTTAAAATGTGTGCATCTACGTGAAATTTATATATCATCTTTATAATGTTAAGTAGAACATGTTTATTAAAAATTTCAAAAAAAAAAATTTTTAGAAATAGTATTTTCTGTTATGTTGCATGTTATTATTTTATTATAATTTTGTCATTAAGGCTAATTGGTTTTCTAATGTATGTTATTATTATTATCATCTATATTTTGTTCAATTCTTAACTTGTTTACTTTCTACATTTTTAGTTAACTGTATTTTATAAATATTCAATAAAATAAAATCAACATCAATTTATTTAAGATATTATTAATGATAAATACTGATGGTACCAGTCATACAACAGGAATATTATAAATCACATCACAAAATATTATAATGTTATTTTTAGGCTACATCTGCACCTAATAAATATGGTTATAGACTCTTTAATTGGGGTCTAACATTAAAAATGGTTTATTTTAATGTGTAAATTACCTACTCTATGCATTTATTGGTTAATGAACAACATGTTTATGTTATTTAAACTCTTCTTCACGAGAAAAGACAAGTTATTTGTTAAAAATATAATATGTATTATTATAATACTTAGAATATATTAAAAACGAAATTGATGTGAGTAGATGAACATAGGATAGAATTTCATTTAGCATACAGAGGAGGGTTCATTTAGACACACCCGAATAGTATTGTCGTGCCTTCATTTTTTTAATAGAGAATTTATTTGTACATAACAAAAATTTATCATACACGTTAATTTCATATAAAATGGTTATTCTATCTTTGCTTTTAGGAGTAAAATGTAATAAAGATAAAAGGGTTAGTAACGATAAGTTAGTCGATTCATATAAAATTGTTTTGTATTGCAAAACTTTGTTGTATACAAATCACTTTTTTTTATAATAATGTTACAACCTACGATTTCATAGATGATTACTAAGGATTCTAAGGGAGCTAAGCTACATCTAAAGTTCTAAACTACTTGAGTTTAACTGTTTAAAAGCTCAAAAAAAAATAAAATAAAGTTAAACGTGCTTGAGCTTGGAGCTCGTTTATCAAAGAGATAGAGTGAAGTTTTGTAACAACCTAACTTTTTATCAATTATGTAATAATGAATTTTGAGATAATAATATAATTTTGCTATATTATTTGTATTTGCAAATAAATGATTAAGAATGAAAATTTCACTAAGTAAATATAATTTTAAATTTATATTTATGATTTAATTGAGTAAAATAAAAGAGATGTAAAATACAAACATTTAGTGGGTTAAATACACAAATAGATGAAATGAAGTATATAAACCTAATTTAATGGTCATAAACACCATTTTAAGAATCTAGACTCTCTCTCACTAATCTCTCTCTACTCCATACGGTTCTTCAACAAAATCAAACAAAGAAATCATTAAGCTTGCAAATAATTGAAGAATTTAATCAAGGAGTTACAAGAGAGATTCATCAAGAACAATCCACAAGATTTTTAGGTAAATTCACTTGTATTTTCAATCTTTATATATATTTGGTTCGGTTTTAGTAGAAACCGAAACCAAGAATGTTAATTGTGAAAAATGTGGTTGCATGTATAAAATTATGAAAGATTATGATGAATTGAAGTTAATAAATGATAAAGAAACAAAGATTTTAGTTTAGATCATTCAAAATATTAAAGAAATCGGAAATTTGGATAAAAATATGTTTCTGACAAAATGATGAGATTTTGGATGATCTTGTTATATTTATGATGTTTTTGATCAATATAATTATATAAAAGTACTCAAATAATGTTAATACAACTATACATGTAATTGCATGTTAATAAGATCAAGTTTTGAGAATTTTTATGAAAAATCCGTATGAACATTATGATGAACAATAAGAACAATTCTGGGAAAAATATAAACTTAAGGATCCGAATTCGGTAGAACCGAATTCGGATGATGCTCAAATTTGGATCTTAATTTCGGATCTGGCCATGGTCCCAATTCGGATATAGTGTTTCGGATCTTGAAAGATCCGAATTCGGTGCCATATTGATCCTAATTCGGATGTAATATTTCGGGTCCTTAATGGTCCGAATCCGGGGCAATCCTAAATTGATGATCCGAATCCGTATGTCAGATCCGGATTGGTCCGAATTCGGATTTCCAATCCGGATGGTCCGAAGTTAATGGGTCCGAAATCACATGAAATGTTTTAATATTTTGAAAGAATAAAGAAAATAAGCAAATGAAAGATTAATGAGTGATAGAATTAAAGATCTAATGACCAAGAGATGATGAAATTCCATGATAATGATGATGATATTGACATGAGATTTATATAATATGACTCTGGACAGGTTCAGTTAATATCTGAACAAAGATTTAAAGACTTAAAGACTTGAAAGCGGGTCTCTGATTTGAAAAGAATTGACAGAACAGATTGACAAAGATAAAATCCTGAGATAACTCAGGTGGCAGATTCATATATCTGTTTGACCAAGACCCAGACCAGTGAGTTATAGATATTCAGATTGAACATGCATAGATCCGGTTGAGATATATTGATGCTGTTAGATTTATTGACATTCATTTATCAGCTGGATTGAGACCTGTGCACACCATGGTTGGGTGTTGCCCAGTGGATCATGATAGCTATTTGATTATCTTTTCATATTGCATTTAATATTGCTTCAGACTTTGCTTTATGATTTATTGCTATCATGACTTCTAAGACATATGCTTACATCATTGATCAGACATTTGATAGATTGATTCAGCTTGACTAGCCCTTATGGTCTATTGTTCTAGACCCGGCTATTTCACCAGTTCTTATGAACTTGGTAATGACCTCCGATGTTCCGCCATATTGACTTACTGGTAGCTAGCCCAGTATGTGGCTGATCCCCACGATTTAAGCGTGAGTGTGGCTTAAACATCATCCGATTCTATGATTCTATATCTCAATCATGAGGGCTGTAGCGGCAGCCAAGACATATCACGCTAAGACTAATGACTCCGCTTGACACGCATGTTGATATTGAAAATCTATAAACTCACTAAGCGTTGCTTACAGATGTTGCATTAATATTTTACAGGAAAAGCCAAAGGAAAATCACCTGCAGGACCTAGTACTTAGGTCATTCAAGAACCAAGTTTTGAAGATTTTCTAGACCACTACTCAACAAATCTTTCTGGTACTGATTGGAAGACAACAATTGTGGTGGTTCTGGGTAGATATGATGTAATGTATGATATTATGATTAGATTAGATGTTGCCCTTTTATAACTTAATTTTTAAATATGTAAACTTAATCCTAATATTGTATGTACATGTAAATTTTATTATTCCGCAATTTAATTACCCTATCTTAGTATGGTTGATATCGTATTGCTATTTGTGGGACCTAGACTCTGAGGACTGACCCGGAAGGGGAGGTCTTCACAAGTTTCAAACGCTAAACTCATTTAAACTTGCAAGCCTAAACGTGTTATCATATAAATATAATAATTTAAAAAGATTGTAATATATATAAATATTAAACTCGTTTAAACTTGCAAGACTAAGTGTCTTTTTCAAAAGACTCGATTCATTCAAACATTTTACAAACCAAACGCCCCCGGGGGGGGGGGGTGGCTAATTAGTAGGAATTTGTGTCACTCGACACCGATAAAATTTTAAAAAACTAAGTTACGTATGTACGTAAACTCAAGTGACACCTATGATTTTTGTTAGTGACAGCTACGTAAATTTGTAAAAGTGTTATATACATATCTAATTTATATTTATTGTTTTTATTACCCAATATATTGAAATAGTATTGAGTTTTATTCTAAAAATTGAAAGGAAAAAAATCCTAATAGAATTTAAAAAGAAGAAAACAAACATATAAGTGAATAACCAACCCAAAAGATTAAAAAAAAAATAATAATAAGACCCCGGTTCAATTTTATGAAAAAGCCCTGATTGGTGTTT
Organism: Centrapalus pauciflorus; assembly: GCA_020465985.1. NCBI lineage: Eukaryota > Viridiplantae > Streptophyta > Magnoliopsida > Asterales > Asteraceae > Centrapalus > Centrapalus pauciflorus. The sequence continues at coordinate 482,203 of JAANYP010004510.1, read as the reverse complement.
CCCACCTTCACGCTTCTCAATACTTTTTTAATTAAGAAACTCTTGTTATTTGTTAATTTTTGTGTTGACAACTCGTTTCAGTATTCCAATCCGTTTTAGATAAAACTTTGAAAATCTAATTATTTAACTTACTCTAAAAAAGTGAGAAGATAACAAAAATTTACGGATCCACCTCTGCAAACGGCCGTCGAGTACACACTCTAGGAAGATAGACAAACGCCTTAAAATTTTATTTTAACTAGTGATTGGTTATATAAGATCGTACTTAAAATCTAATCAATATCTTAAAAAGTAATTAGTCCAACGAATATGTATATTTTCTGATTAGTTTCTTTAGCTCACTTTAACAACCCATCTTATTAGCCCATTTAAACATTGCTAATATTTTATTTAAAGTTTGAAGCCCAACAATAAATGATGACTAATTTCCAACTTAAGAGGAAGAAAAAAGAGTAGTTTTCTATCATTCAAACTATGGTAATTTCAAAAAAAAATATATACAAAAATACAAAAAAACAAAGTAATTGAGTTTAATAATAACTTTCCAACTTTCAAAATGGTACGTAGAATTATTTAAATGTTTATTTAGTCTATTATTATCGTGTTGGTCTAATCAAATATTGATAGGTGCATTGAACAAGTGGAGAGTCCGAGTGATACATTGCTTCGAGATATAATTTAATTGGATTATTAATTGATACGTGATCACGGGATAAAACAATATATTTTGATATTAAATTAGAAAATATGATAATGGATTCAGGTATTAATTATTAAACCGACTTTAAATGGGAGACATATATATTTGCTAAGCCTTAGCCATTGCTTTCATTCCTTCACCACAAAGCAACATATTTTGTGTGAGAGAGAGAGAGAGAGAGAGAGAGAGAGAGAGAAGAGAGAGAGAGAGAGAGAGAGAGAGAGAGAGAGAGAGAGAGAGAGAGAGAGAGAGAGAGAGAGAGAGAGAGAGAGAGAGAGAGAGAGAGAGAGAGAGAGAGAGAGACTAATTCATATAGATTGAGGTTCAATGGGAAACTTGATCAGTGGGAACCACTGAGAACCAAAAATGCATAAAGGGCAATATTGAAATTGTTAATATAAATCTATTTTAATTATTTATATTCTCATTATATTAGGAAACTAAATCAGTCAACCAACCTTTCCCTTATCCCTTCCACTTTGTCTCCCTCACCCTCATCTCTCTCTAGGACGGCGGCTGGCCACCGCTCCACTCTTCACGGACGCCACGTCCACCACTCCTCATCACCATTAGTATCACCATCGTGTTCACATGGCATCCACCACTTCTCTGGAACGCCACTACACCACCGCCCATCGCACCACCACCATCATCGGCCATTGCACCACCACCATTTTGAATGAACGATGAAGGTTTAAATGAATGACGAATACTTGGATGAATGATAAACACGATGCATTCCAATGAAGATGATGATTAATCGTGTTTATCCGATGTTTATAGAAGACGAATCTTTATGCATCGTGTTTATGAAGATGAATCATGTTTTGAAGATAAATATGATTAAGATGCATCATGCTTGAAAATGAATACGATGAAGATGCATCATGTTTGAAGATGGATAAGATGAAAATGCATCACCATTTTGATGATGCATGATGGTGAGACGAAGATGAAGATGAATATGACCGAATATGAGGATGAAGAACTGATATGCATCACGATTTGAAATATGAACATTTGCATCGAAATCAAATAATCTTTTTGGATTTGTTTTGATTTTGTAATTATAGAAGTGTGTCAATTAATTTTATTTAACATTTATTGTTTACCTAATTGATTGAATATTCAATTAATATAAAATCAAATCTTCTTTGACTATATATTATTTTTTTCTCAAAATACTCCTATGCATACCAAATACGTGCATCGCGTGATGCACTAATGATCATTTAATTTAATGGTTGTGGTTGTGGTTGATTTTTATTTTTATTTTTTGTTTTCAATACATATGTTTTCTCATCAAAACCTGACCCTGTATGTGTGTATGCATACAAAAGAATTATATTATGCATAAGAGGTAGTAAGGTAGTAGTAATAATGAGAGAGTGTAAGAAAGAAAGCTTTGCGTTCAAGTAATATGAAAATTTACTCAATTGCTTTTGTTGACCAACTGTCTCACTCAACTTCATGCATTCATCCTATTTATCTCCGGTAAATTCTTTATACACCATACTCTATTTTCTCATACACCACACCCTATAATTTTGACCAATAATTTAACTAAATTAGAGTTTATGATTGGTTGAATGTTCCTCTTTTTCATTGAATAAATAATTTAGTAGCCATGATTATGCAATGATTATATATAAAGGTGGTGTATGAAGTATAACCCTTTATCTCCAAATATCTCACTCACTCACACATTCATACCACCCTCTCCCCCTCACTCCTCTTACGCGCGCGCGTGTTATACTTGTGTGTGCAATATTATTATTATTACTAGATTAATACCCATGTATTACATAGATTGATATAAAAGATTTATTATAAATTAAATATTAATAAATAGGTGGAATCCCTTAAAAACCTTTTAAAAAAAATTTAAAATTAAGATTCAATAAAAACCAATAGAAAGATGACATACATGCAAAATCATTGAGTCAATGGTTAAAAATGATAACTCTAAGTCAATGTTTAAGTCAAAGAATACACTAAAATGTGATTTAAAATATTTGAATTATTGATTTATTGGTAAAAAATGATAACTATTAGTTAATCATTTAAAATTTTTTATTACCAAACTAATTTTTTTATTTTACCGATTTTTTAAAGTTATTTACTCTTTAGGACATTTAAAGATAAAGTTTATTATTTTATTGATTTTTAAAAAAAAATTATTTTAGCTTGTTAATCTTGAAAACTTTTAATGAATATTAATTGTAGTTTGAATTATTTTAGATAACAAAAATAATAAGTTTCAACAATAAAGTTTAAATTAAATCAATTAAATGATACGAATGTTACTTAAATTAATGTTAATTTTTAATTTTGGAAAAATAGCGGGAAAATGAAAAAACTGAGGTATTAGAAATGTGACACGTGACAGGAATTGTTCTCAATTATTATAATATGTAGAATTTTTTTTTTCTGTGTCCATTTTTTTTTCTCAATTCAGTTTATATATTGTTTTTGTCATACACATTAGTTCATGTGCTTTTGAAAGAAGTCTTAGAGCAACCAAACATGATTTAAAAAAAAAAGTATATATATTTTTAAAATTAACATAGTTTTATATTTTTATCAAATAGTTTCGTTAATTTCAGATAGAAGGACCAAAGTAAGTCAAGATAAATATAATGACAAAAATAAGAAAAAAAAATGTCAAAACGACCAAATCAATAAAAATATATAGGTGCATTAAGTTTTTTCAATGTACCCCAAACCCTATTTAATTTCAAGAAGGATCGCGAGGATCAATTCTAAAAGATTTTTTTTAATGGTTATTTCTTCTTGCACCATATCTACTTTCTCAAACACCACCTCTATGCCTTTGACCTATAAATTTTCACCTTATGATTGGACAAAGAGGTGTGAATAAATAAAACATAATGATGAGTTATAAAAAAAAGATATTTTAGCCAATTGTAGAGATATAGGTGTGGTGCATGAAGTAGCACCCTTTTTTTTATATATATCAACATTATAAACATGTGTATAATTTTCACATGCTTTTAATAAATTTTATAAAGTTAATTTTTACACTATATGCTATATTAATTAATTCATTAAAAGAGATTTATTATTATTAAAAGTTAATCATGTTTTTACTCAATCCAAAATTTTCATATAACTAAATAATAAATGATGTTCATAATATTCTAATAAATCGAATTCAAGCTAAAACTAACACTGAAATCAAATATCGGGTATACCAAAAGCTTAAACCAAAACACATGAATGTTTTTCATATATAAAAAGGTCATAAAATATACTGATACATGATTTATAAATGTAATTATCATGAAAATATAGATTTTAAAAATTAAAATAAGTTTGTACCTTCAAAATGGAAGTGATTGTTTGTCCTACAAATACTTCTCTGACCATTAATCTTCGTTGGATAGAAAATGTTACCATTGTTTTGGATATTACGGATGTTTTTGAATCATTGGAAAAAACTATTCTTGAAAACTTACTTTACGAAATGGTTAGTAGGTATACTTTTATAGGGTTAATATTGAAAAAAGCCCACGGACTTTCATGTAATTATTGATTAAATCATTGAACTTTTTTTCCGAGTGTTTAAGTCCCTAAACAAATTTTATATTATTCAAAACTATATATTTTTAACCTGTTACATGCTTAACAGGTAAAACAGATAGTTACTCGAATAGTTTCTTATTAAAAAAACCAATTTTCTTCTCCAATTTTCACGATTAAGTCACTGGACTTTTTTTTTCTTGTTTAGGTCGCTATACCGTTTACCGGTTAGTGACCTGCTAAACAGGTCAAATATATAGTTTTGAATAAGACAAAAATTGTTTAGGGACTTAAACACTCGTGAAAAAAATACAGTGACTTAATCGATAAATTCATGAAAGTTCGTAGGATTTTTTCAATATTAACCCACTTTTATATATAATTTAATAGTGTACAAATTATTGTGTTAATTATGGATTTATGGTACATTAAAAAAAGAGTAAATTACAGAAATGGTCCATGTGGTTTACATTAAACTTTGGATACGGTCCCTGTAGTTTCAATTTTGCATAAACGGTCCTTATCTTCACTGTTTACTTGCAAAATTGATCCCTCTGCTGTTAACTTTAACCATGAAATGGTTAAATATTTTATAATGACCATTTTATCCTTTTCTTTAATAACATTTTGGTCCTTCAAGTTTGTTTTTCATTTTAGTTTTGGTCCCTCAAGTAAATTTTTTTATTTAACTCTATTATTATTATTATTATTATTATTATTATAACGATTATTATTATTATTTATTATTATTATTAATTTAACTTTTTACATATTAATTTATTTGTTTATTAACTTTTGTTTATTTTAATTGATGTTTTAATTAAAATTACAAATTGTTTATTTATTTTATTATAACCAATTGTATCAAAATAGAATCCATTTTATTTTTTATTTTTTCCAAATGAAAAAAAAAATACAAACATTAAATATTGTAGTTTTTCAAACCAAAAAATTTTGAACCTTAAACTTTTATTAGTTTTTTCAAACAAAAAAATCTTACAAACCATTCTTGTTTTAAGTTCTTTCATTTTCTAAACGTAAATATTATGAAAACCAATCCGTTTTTTTATTTTTTTTTTTGCACCAAAACCCATTCTAATTTTTTGTTTTGAGAAACGAAAAGAAATACAAACTATTCTATTATTACTTTTTGCAAATGAAAAAAACTACGAATAATTCTAATTTTCAGTTTTTCCAAACAAAAAAAAATCATTCTTTTTTATAGTTTTTCGAATGAAACCAATCCCTTTTATTTTTTTCTCCAAACGAAAAAACTATGAACTATTATGTTTTTAAAGTTTTTCCTAAATACGAAATAGCGTGTAGTCTTTTTGTTTGGAAAAACTAAAAAAACGGAATGGTTTGTATTTTTTACGACATGAAATAGTTAAAACTAAAGATTAATAAAAATTAATGGTTAGAAGTTTTTTGTTCGGAAAAACTAAATAATAAAAGGGTTTGTTGTTTTTCATTAAAAAACTAAATAATGGAATGATTCGTATTTTTTTTAGATTATTCTAGCCACTACGTTTTAAATTTTTTCCCATCGTAAAAAATACAAGTCATTCCATTTTTTAGATTTTCCGAACAAAAAGACTACACACTATTTCGTATTTAGGAAAAACTTTTAAAATGTAATAGTTCGTAGTTTTTTCGTTTGGAGAAAAAAATAAAAGTGAATGGTTTCGTTCGAAAAACTAGAAAAATAAAATAATTTTTTTTGTTTGGAAAAACAGAAAATCAGAATTATTCCTAGTTTTTTCGTTTGCAAAAACTAATAACCAAATGGTTTGTATTTTTTTTCGTTTCCCAAAACAAAAAACCAGAAATGGTTGAAATTTTTTGTGCAAAAAAATAAAAAACGGATTGGTTTTCATATTTTTTACGTTTAGAAAATGAAAAAACTTAAAATAAGAATGGTTTGCAACTTTTTTTCGTTTGAAAAAATTAATAAAAGTTTAAGGTTCAAAATTTTTTGGTTTCGTAAACTACAATATAAAATGTTTGTATTTTTTTTCATTCGAAAAAACTAAAAAAAAAATGGATTCTACTTTGATACAATTGTTTATAATAAAAGAAATAAATAAGCTTGTAATTTAAATTAAAAAATATATTAAAATAAAAAAACTTAATAAACGAATAAATTAATATGTAAAAAGATTAATAAAAATAAAAAATAATAATTATAATAATAATTATAATAGTTTTAATAATGATAATAAGTAAAATAGAGTGAGGGACCAAAACTAAAATGAACAACAAACTTGAGGGACCAAAATGTTATCAATGAAAAGGGTAAAATGGTCATTATAAAAGATTTAACCATTTCATGGTTAAAGTTAACAGCAGAGGGACCAATTTTGCAAGTAAACAGTGAAGATAAGGACCGTTTATGCAAAATTGAAACCACAGGGACCGTATCCAAAGTTTTATGCAAACCACAGGGACCATTTCTGTAATTTACTCTTAAAAAAATGTCAAAGCTTTACTGATGGAACCGAATATGAATTAATAGAATTATACGCTACTTCTATTCTTAAACTACCCATTTTCCCACCTAAATCTCAACTTGTCTCCGACGAGAATTAAACCCGTAACCTCACAATTACACTTCTTCCCTCGTGTAATAAACCACTGAGTGTAATATAATCCATCCAAAACTCACATTATAAACAAGTAATTATTTTAAATCACATGCCATCCAAAAAAACTACAAGTACTGAAAAGATAAAAGACAAAAGAACCGAGTCACAAACCACCACCCGCCACCGTGGCCCACAAAATTGGACGGTTGTTATCCCCCACCTTCCTCACTTCTTCTTCTTCTTCTTCTTCTTCTTCTACGACGACCCAAAATTGGCCTAAAACTCTCTACACACAGTGACACAGAAGAATCAATGGATCAAACGTCTCCCAAATCTCCACCACCTCAACCATCGCCGCCGTTGAATTCTCCGGTTCCGACCACCGTCGCTCCTACTCCTCTTATTGTTCCAAAGGCTTTCAAATACCCAGAAATGTAATTCAAATTTTTTGTATTAATGTTTAAGAAAATTAATTGGTTGTGATTTGTGGGTTGGTCGGTGTTAATTTGTAGGTATACGAGTCCCACGGATTTGATCATGTCTCCGGTTTCAAAGGGTTTATTTGCAAGAACAAAGTCCTCTTCTCTTCCGTTACGACGTCGTTCTACAACTGAACAACCAAAACAACACAAGGTACAACAACCTCTATGAATTATCTTGTTGATGCATCTGCCCATCATCGACGGACTCAGAGGAAAATGTTAAATTTAAATATAAATTGTTTGGGTGTAATTTATTTACTAATATCATGTTTGGGTTGCAAAATAAAATTTAAAGGAATTACAACTTATATTATGATACGTGATATATTTCAAGTATGAAACCGTGTTTAGGATATCAGTTATGAAATGTTAGTAATCTAAAAAACTTTCGGTTTCAGACACATTATAATTAAATTTAAATTACTTTAAGTTTTCTTTCATGGGCCGAAACGAAAATTAGTATTCAACATCAAATAATTAGAATCAGATGGTATTTCAATATGGTTTTATCGTTTAGAATTATATTATAACTTTATTGGTTCTTACTATAGTAACGTGCAAAAAGAATATTTGTACAAAAAACCTTCAAGTTAAATTATTTTTGTGATTAAAACCTCCAATCATTTTTTATTGCAAAAAAAAACCCCAACTGACTAAAATTTATAAACATAAGGTTTTTTTTCAAACACTATGACTTGCAACCTGATGAACCGGTTGCGATCTACTGACCAACCCTTCGTTTTCGACGAACCTTCCTTCCAACGAATTCATTTGTTTGTGTTTTATGAATCAAATTCACATTTCTTGTTGATTTCTTTGCTTATATCTGTATTTTTTAATTGAATTTTACTTTTTTGATGAAATTTCGGTGGGCACTGATGACTTGTTGATGGTGGTCTGTGACTTTCAATTGGTTAGAACCGGTAGATACCTAATTCCATGAGATTTTACTACTTTGGGGTTTTTTTATGTAATGAAAGATGATTGAGGGTTTCAATAAAAAAAATGGTTCAACTTAAGGGTTTTTTTGCACAGTTATCCCTGTGCAAAATATATTACAGTTAAAAACATGTTATTAAGTATATATAACAATAACATATTAACATGGTACAAGACTACAAGTTTCTAATCATATATATGAATTTGACATCTACTAAATTTACCAGAAAATGATAATTGATATTGTTAAAAAGTGATCAGCAAAAAAGATGATTTTTTTTATAGGTTAAATATTTAAATGTAAATAAGAAATAAATAAGACTATGATTCTGTTCTCCCCTTATATAAAGCTTGATTTTTATCGCATTATTACATAATTTAACTCAAAATTTACTTATCCTAACATAATGACAACATTAAGTCACCATAATTAGATAACAAATACCCTATAAATGTATGAATTATCTTCATTAAATACAAATTGAAGGGATGTTCCCATATTATTACAAACACTGTGTGACATTGACATTGTTTTGATTCATGATGTTCCTATTATATTTACAGTTGTTTGTTTATCCAAAAGAATATGTTTTTAATGATTCATTAAAAAGTAAATAAACAGTTAAAACATATTCAAGTTTTTGTAACTTAGACAAATGTGTAGTAGATCAAATCATGTATGCACTAATGTATCCGATGACTGAGAACCATTAATTTCTTTTATTAAGTTTTTCTTTAAGAGTATGAGCATATTTTATTTGAATTTTGATGGTTATTTGAATCCTGATGAAATTAGTTGAATTCTTAATGGATTAATGAATCGTGACACCTGCAATCTTCAGTATTATATTTTATGTCATTTTCAACGACTGTAATTACAAAAAAAAACATTGTTGTACTTTGACAATTTCAGGATGCATATGGTATAGATCGGCAATCGGATGTCAAATCTTCAAAAGTAACTTCAATTAAATAGATGTGGAGTTATTGAGGTCACAAAACATGTTAAGTTTTTTTGATTTTCCTTAATAGTTTTAACAGAAACAAAAATCAGTCCAATAAATTATATGTCATTGTATATTTCTAACTTAATAACTTGATTAAGAAAGTCATGAATATAACTTGACGATGGTGCCAACAACATAAGGGGATATCCAGAAAATCCTCAAACATTGGTTTCAAAATATTGAAACCCCATGTGATTAGGATTCTTTAAACCACTTGAATTTCAAATTCTATAACCTCCCACTATGAGACCATACTCTTAACATCTAACAATTGAGTCAAGAAAAACTATTTCAAGTAAAACGGATAGTAAACTTAAAGGGAGAACTTGAAATGACGAATGACTAACGTATTAAATTGGGCTAGCAGGGTCAATCCTAACCATTGTACATATCATTTATTAAATGTATCACTTGTAGGTTTGAGTTTTGCACTTTAATAGAATTTGCAATCGATTTTTATTGATTGCGTTACATTTTTAAGCTTAAGTCAAATAATTTTTATGTTGATTTAGATTTTCATCATTAATAACTATTAATATTTTAACCCTAGTTTATTTTGGCGCATTGGTGGCCTCAGCTTATATTAGGTTACTTTTTGATCATTCAATCCCATAAAAATTTTTTTGGTAGCGATTATGTTATCCATATTTTTTAGGTCCCATTATAATAACTTTTGATATCGTAGTATTTTAAGCCACATTATATTTTTTGGTTATATTAACTCTATAATACTTAAATTACAATCGAAATTTGATCGTCTAACCAATAAAAGGAAAACAATCCTAATTTTAAAACGTTTGGTTGTGATTTGTAAGTTTGAAAGATAAGAGAGAAATAATCATTTAAGTTTTATATATGAGAGATTAACATAATTAATAAAGTTAATTTAGTTTTAGTATATGTAAATGAATTTAGATGACTAAATGTCATATATTGTTAGTTTGTTGATTGATTGGGTTTTTATTTTCAATAATTTAAAAATATATTTTTTTAAAAGCCAGGTTCATCATTCAACACCAAAAAGTCTAATGTAAAGGCAAGGCTCCAATTATACAAACAATTGGATCATTGATCCAATTAATCAGACAGACAACTACCACTATGCCTTTTATATTTATTCTCAATTCATTCATAGCAGACCAAGGTTTTGAATCAACAGTAACGGACTGTTTGGTAGAGAGATTTGAGAGGGGAGATATGTGTTTTCTCTTGTTTGGGAGAAATGCTCTCAATTTTTGAGCGGAGAATTGAATTCTCTGAGAATTGTTTGAAGGCTAAATATGGAAAAATGCAATTCTCTCTATTTGGTAGAGAATTGGTGAGAATTGACTGTCTTGTGTCTCTGCTCCGCTTAAGCCACCATTTCTCCTCTTTATTTCTCCATTGATACCAAATAAGATACACAATTTCAATTCTTCATCCATTTCCGTTTCTCCCCAATTCCATTTCTCCTCCATTTCCATTTCCAATTCTCATCATTTCTTTTCTCTGTACCATACACACCCTAAATATATTTCCTTAACAACTCGCCTCTTTCTATTCCCCCACAGACGTTCTAACACGATTTCTCCACCCCTGAAACATCCAAAAAAACGATAAAGCAAATGCCACGCAACGCCGAATTGTTACCTTAACTTCCCAAACTTGGTGTCACCCCTTAAATCACCTCTTTGAAAGAACAAAGATTATGAAACTTAAGTTCCACAAACCTTCTATTTTGAGTCATACGGGATTTTGATCTTTTCACAATCCATAAGCAAATGTTGCATTGATTCCTCCTCTTTACCACTTAAAGGACATTTCGAGGTGAATACCAAATTTTATTAAAATTGTCCATCATAGGAGCGCAATTTTGCTATGGAACCCCTCGCCATACCCCGATATTCACTTTTAACGGCATCCATATATGAGTTTCATCTAAATATTGTTCCCCTCAAATGTAATGCGTTTATTATGTAATCAATTTTGTTTTATATTTTATCTAATTTGGTTGTAAAAGATCAAATTATACAACATGAAGAGTGATCATTTTATATTATCAAGAAAAGTTAAAGATTAAACTGGGTAGCAGAATGCCAGAATGTACGTATATTATGTTGTAATAGTTATAGCTGACATAAATGCCTTGTAATAGAATTACAGTTTGGTTTGTGTTTATTTTAATTTATGCATTAAAATTATCTTAGTTACAAATTTGATTTTTTTTCTTAAACGAGACCTATATAATTAATTCTTACGAAAGTTGTGTCTTACAAAATAAATAGAATGCTATATTTATATAATTTTCCTAAAAATTATGATTAAATAGGAACGTAATAATATAACAACATGATTAGAATAAAAGTAATAAAAACAGTAAGTTTAAATTTGAAAGTATTAATATAACAAAATCTTTTTAAATCAAAATGAATGGAAAACTAAATTTAAACACAAAATGTTTAAATCAAAACGTATAAAATCTTAAGTTTATATATTTTTTTAAAAGCTTATAATGAAATCAAAAGATATTAACGTAACAAAATAATTAGAATGAAATATACAAATATTTTAATAAATCAAATGTAAGATAAATAAAAGTTAATAAACATATAAAAGAAACGCAAAATATATTTATAATTAAATATAAATAGAAATAACTTTTATAAATAAAAGATAAATATAGTTTAGAAAATAATAATAACAATATATATTAATTAATTAAATATAATTAAAACAAGACCATTAAAAATTTTCAAGTAAACAACAAAAACAAAGACCATCCATGTGATGCGAAGCACAGGTACTAATTCTGTAAATTACAAAATTATGACATAAAGATTATGTCATATGTGACATCAGCTGACGTTAAATGGGGAAGATAAAATGAGCACACCTCGTGGCTAGTAGTTTATGAACCATAAATACTTGAATATTTTTAACTACTTTATTACCCGTGTATTACACGGGATTTTTAAATAATTGAGTTTAAACTTCGTTAGTTGAGGATGAAAAACTTCGATAATAACTAAAAGTAAAAGAACACGGTTGGATAAATGGATATCAAAGAGATTGAAAGTAAAAAAGTGATATTCATGGGTTTTCAAAACAGAAACCATAGTCACAGGGTTTTTTTTATAAATAAATTATTTTTATTTTGATGTATCGATAGAAATTATAGGATACATATGTCATAACTTCGTTAATCCAAGTGATAGTCTATTTTGACGTTAAGTGGCGTGTAGTTACTTTTTAATAGAATAGATAGATCAAAATTTTAAGGACATAGAATTCGTAAATGTATCAGAATTTACATATTATGTGTGTAACATTAATTTAAACATGATTGTAAAAAAATTAAAAAAAAAGTTTTGAAAGTCGATATTTTTTGGTCCACTCGATTTTGAGTGGTATTTTTTGAACCTAAGTTCATATAATAAATATGTGTGTGTGCGCGCACATGCATGTGTGTATGTATGTATGTGTATATATGTACGTACGTAATTAATTTACAATTAAATTTGTCACATGTTAACTGTGTTAGCATTTCATCTTGTCATTTGTATTTTTTACAAAATCAAAATAGAAGTCAAATCTAATCCAACCTTTTATAGTTTAATCTAACTAATTTAAAAATAAATAATTAAAATATAACAAAGTTTAACTTATTATATATATTTTTAAATATTTTTCTAATTTTCTTTTCAAATCAAAATATAATACATGCGTATTTAATCTAATTTAATACACCAAAGTTTCATTAATCTTGTTTCATAACAACTTTGGTAACATTATTGATACATTTTTTATATCATCTACGATCAACATCAACATTTTGATAACTACGAATTAAATTAATAGAAATGTTCGACATGTAACGAATTTAATAACATTACACGTACAATTTAATATTTCTCTTCATATCGGTCAATTAATAAAAGCTTTCCAATAGACATGCATAGATTCGAGTGGTAGAGGAAAAAGCAAGGTGATTTGTTTATACTTGTAAGAGTTTATTATGAAAAAAAACCAACATTATTTTACGGTTTTTGTGTTTTTATGTTAGTTTTTTTAGTTTTGTGAAATTTGACAATTAGACCCCGGTTTTAATTATTAAACCGGGTTTTTAAAGACTGAAAAACCGGTATCTAATATTCATTTTTCATTAAACCAAAAAGAAAAAAAAGAATTTGAGGACTTTTATAAAGAAAAAAAATAAAATGAAGGGACGAAAACACAAAAGACGTGAAAACACGTTGATTTATTTGATAATAAACCCTATTTGTAATTCAATTATTGCTTGATTTTGATTTTTTAAGTTTTAAAGATAGGAGAATGAAAATCACTTTAAACACACATGCTAACACTTGCATATATGAGGAAAAAACAAACAAAAGAAAAGTGATCGGGAAAAAGACATTTTTGTCCCTAAATACAATATCACAAATTTACATCACTTGAACTTTTGCAACAAAATAATTTGAGAGTGATAAGGCACTTACAAAAGGGAGTTTGTCAATGGGTTTTTATACAAATGGGAAAAAAACAACCTTTAAAAGGTTTCTGGTCACTGAAGCAAAAGCTTTTTGCTTACATATATGATGACATCACAAAACTGTAGAAAAGAGGGATAATTTCGTAAAAAACCATCAACTCATTTTTCATTGCATGGAAAACCCCGAACTAACTAAAAATCAGTAAATCAATGTTTTATTAATGGGTAATCGGTTGAAACCGGTTATTAATTCTACCTGGACCGGTAAATAACTTACATAGAATAAATTTTAGTTGTTGAAACCGATTGCCAAATATTACACATCATCTTAACCCTCATTGATAATTTTTAAATGTAATCTTTTAAACGGGATTACATCATCAACGAGGGTTTAAATGATGTGTAATACTTGACAACCGGTTTCAACAATTAAAGTTTATTCCACGTAGATTATTTACCGGTTCACGCAAGATTAATGACCGGTTTCAACCGGTTACCCATTGATAAAACCTTGATTTACTGATTTTTAGTTAGTTCAGAGTTTTCTATGCAACGAAAAATGGTTTACAGTTTTAATCCCAAAAAAACTGAGAAGTTTGGGGTTTTTTGCGCAATTATCCCAAGAAAATAATAAGTTAGGTTTCTATGGTTTTAACTCTCTTTCTTTATTTTCATGGTCACATGACAAATTGTTAGAGATGTTCTAAACTCTGGCTGATATATGAGTATCATACTATTGCTAAGAGTTATATCATATTGTAAGATTATGATACAAATCATCTAACCGCTTAACCTAAATCAAGTGGCTAGTGGCTACCACCAAAGCTGAATGATTTTTCCTTGGCCAAGGTCTCGAGTTCCATCCTTGCCAAGAATGTTTCTTCTTAGGTGGAGATGTGGTGTTTGGTCATCACACTTAAGGTGTTTAACAAAAAGATTCTAACCGTTAGCATTAACCCTTCAATAATAATAATAATAATAATAATAATAATAATAATAATAATAATAATAATAATAATAATAATAATAATAATAATAATAATAATAATAATAATAATAATAATAATACATATCTGTTATTTTGGATAATCTTGCTTGCTTGTTTGATACTTTTTGCTTCAAAGGGTTTGACAAATAAGCATCCACCTAAGTAAAAACCCTTAATCAAACCCGTTGTTGAAGGTACTCTAAATAAAATAAAAGGTGGGTTCCATTAAAAGGATTACATGGGTACTATGATTGTAGGACATGATGTCATTCTATGATTGTATTATATATTGATGATATAACATGAAAATAATACAAGATATATGTATTACCGTTGTTGATGTCTTTATATCCATATTCACATCATCATCTATCATCTACGAGATGTGATATTCACTCCGGTCGATATAACACTTTATTTATAAATTTCAATTTGTTTGGTTGATCACGTCGATGTGATGATACTATTGGTGTGCGGTAAGTAAAAATGGATGCATGTAACAGCCCCTTTTATTGTATGTTACATCTTATAAATTGAAAAAAAAAACATATTGTTTTTTATTTAAAAACTCACAATTTAAAAATGTAAACAAAAAACAATTACAACAGTATGTTTAAATCTATTCTGAATATTGTATATTAAAAATCATGTAATAAAAAATTGATATAAAATAAATTAAAGCTTATAAAATTTTTGATACAATGTTTTTGTATAATCTTAAGTTGTTTTTTTTTTGTGATAACTATTTTTTACAGAAATAAAAGGTTTTAAAAATCAGTTTATAATCTTTCTATGTCATTTTTTTAATTTATCCAGTCAAATAATTATTGAATAAACAATGGTAATTTAAAATAAATTGATAGTAATATATATTCTTTTAAAATAGTTAAAATTATAACATATAATGAGAAAAGCATGTGATGGTAGCGTTTATTTTAATAAAGATATATTTAAGAAAAAAGGAAGTGGGGTCGATATTCAACTAAGAAGACAAGACACAAAGGCTTCTAGACCAAATCACATGGCCCGGTTGGTGGCTTTTATGCAAAATACATGAAATAAAAATGAAGTCTATAATTTTTATTGATTTAAAAATAAGAGTAAATTACAAAAATGATGGATATGGTTTGCGTAAAATTTTGGAGTCAGTTCCTAATTTTGCATAACGGTCATTATTTGTATTGTTTACTTGCAGAAATGGTCATACTATTTCATTTTCTTTTTTTAAGTGACAATTATATCATTTTTCTTGATAACAATTTGGGTCCCTTTCTTTTCATAAATTTGTTTTAAATTTAAAATTTTAATTTAATAAATGACGACTTGATTAATTTATTATTATTATTTAAGATGTATTTATTTTTATTAAAGTTATCTTTTTATCTATTTAATTAATTTATTACGTTTCTATTATGTATTTAATTAATTTATTAAAGTTTTATTTATATCAGATTTCATTATTATAATATTTATATGTTTTTTTTGTATGTTTTCATATATTTATTTTATTATTTTAGTATATTTTGATTTCATTATATCTTTTTAAGAAAAATATTTAAACTTGAATTTAATTTGTTTGGATTTAGATATTTGTTGCATTATTATTTAGGTTTAAATTTATTATTCTATTTGTTTTGATTTTAATTATTTGACATATTTTTATCTATAAGATTAACTCAATAAGTTTTATAAATTAATTCAAAAGATATCATTTTGAACCGAATTAAATGTAAAATTTGGAAAACATTAAAATCATTTGATTAGATTTCTTTTGATGGCTTTTTATAGTGTTAAATTTAGGTAATAATTAAATATAATTATTTACAAAATCTATTAGAAATGAAATTGAGATAGATACATTTGGAAGTTTTTTTTTGGCGGGAAAATAAAATTTTGATGACTTTAGAATGCGACACATGACAAAAAAATATTTTCTTTTATTAATATACTAAGTTACCATGTACTATATGGGTTGGTTTATAAAAAAATAAATGTTAAATAAGATATATAAATTAATTTAAAATATCATAATTAATTTCGTGAGAATAGTAATTTGATTTGAATTGATTTAAATTTGAAATAGATATTAGAGAATGACACGTGGCAAACTAAATGAGCAGCCAACATTTGTGAATAAATTTACTTTTTTATTTGAATGGATAGAATAGATTCATTAATTAATTCATTAATGGTAATAATAGTAAAGTACACATGACAAATCCTTGTTAAGCCAAATGTCATGTGGCATTTAGTTACTTATTTAATAGAATAAATGAATATTACATTCAAAATAGCCATCAATTAAAGTTAATTCAGAATTTGAAAATAATTCATATAGTGTTTCTATATTATATGATCAATAAATTAGTTAAAAGATAATTTAAAGATGTCGATCTATAAAAGGGATGAGTTTGCTCCTAATTTAGTCAGATTCTATATTTAGCTCAGGATTTTTTGTCTTGATGTTAATCGACCTTGAACTAGGTGTGTATCTTGTGGTCTAGTTACTACCTCTTTAATATTAGTTCATGCATCATTTTTTGTTTATAATAATATTGTTGCTTTTAAAAAAAAAAAAAAATACGATAAAAATATTTTTATAAATCTATTGTTAAACCTATGTTATATTCGTATAACTCTAAAATAGTATAGACTTATTTCATAGTGCTGTTGGGTTAACTATTTTACTTATAGTTTTTCTTGGGATTTCAGTAATTTTATGACCAACAAACAATTTATGCATAACGAAAACAAATCTAACGGACACACAATATCACACCAAGAACATTAACATGATAAGATGAACTTTAATAAGAGTTGTACCTTACGAAACTTTTAGATCTTCAAAAAATATAAGAAAACTTTTTAGGATGATTACAGTACCTACCGGTGATAACACGATCGAACAATTGCAAGATGATTGATTAAACGAACCAAATAATGAATTTTTTCTGTATGTATATGAAACTGTAGGGAGTGGTTTCGGCTCTCACGGTTGGCCAAAATTCATCTCTTTGTCTTTGTCTACTATAACAGTGAAAACCCAATTACACTTATAAAATTTTAAATCTAATTACACTTTTTTTCTTTGTCTACTATAACAGTGAAAACCTAATTACACTTATAAATTTTAAATCTAGTTACACTTCTCTTTGTCTACTATAACAGTGAAAACCTGGTTGCGCTTAGTTGATAAAATTTTTTAAAATTCTCGTTTTATTTTAAAAAAATGAAAACTTTTTTACTTAAAAACAATTTCATAAATTTTCATTTTACTTTTATATCACCTATCCTATTTTACTTAATATATAATTACTCATCTTATTTTTCTTAAAACTAAAATTTCATTATCTAAACAATTTTTCACTTTTGTTAGAAACCATTGTTTTTTTTTTCTCTGAAAACTATAACTTGAAAACTGAAATTGAAAATGACTAGTTTTCGTTAACTAAACGCAACCCTAAAATTACTAAAATGATTGAATAGGGTAACAACGTACATTTATGTTTGAATAGGGTAAAATGATTGATCGGATCGGGATCGTAAGATCCTACCACAAACTCACTAACTTTTAATATTGTGTTCTAGATACTATAATTTGTGATTTTATACTATAAATTAATTATACAACACTTCAAAAAAATATTTAAACAATAAATAGGGTAACAACATACATTTATGTTTAAAATGTTTATGTTAATCCAAAAAAAGTCAACCAATCATATATCTTATAATTTAACACACGATCTTGTTAGATATAATGATTGGATCTAAGTAAAAGGTTGGACAGAATAGGTAAACGATCCCATGGGAACCCGGTTAAAAGAGTCCGGACCGAGTAAAAAGTAGGATCGGATCGAGGACCGATCCTACGATCCTGTGAACGATCCCATGATCCTAAGTCCGATATTAGAATAAAACGATCCTACACCGATCCTGCTCGAAATCACTTGGTAGGATAGTAGGATCTTACGATCCTACGATCTTACTCGCGATCTTAACAACCACGGTTTATTACATAAATTTTTTTTTGATATTTAACCTTAACTTTTTCCCTATTCCATGATAACAGATTAATTACGAGGATTTGTAACGACTATAATTTAATAATAATACATTAATTACATGGTTAAAATAATGATCTAAAAGGTTATATTGATACATTTAAAAAGTTTAATTGTATTATTGAAAAATAATGAATTAATGTATTGTATAAATTAATAAAAATGATAAAGTAATTATTAACTGATATGAAAGAAAATAGAATAGACGATAAACACAGTTGCATCAAAATTAGACTAGCGTAATAAAAGAGAACATCAAATGTAATGTGTCATCTTTACGTTTAATCGAAAAAGATAAATACAACTTTTTATTATAAAAAATAGTAGATAAATAGAATTTCTTATTTGAAAAAAAAAATAAATACACTTCATTTTTGAATCAAATAAATATTAAAAGGCAAATACAATTATTTTTATAAAAGAATAAATACACTCTGTTATTTTTTAATATATACATATTAATATGTAATAAACTTTATAAGTATTATATTATATATAAACTAAAATATCAATTTGTACCAATTAAAATATGCTAAATTAAAATAAAAAGTTTAAAAACCATAAAAAAAAACTACTATTTACATCAATTTATAAAGTTTGAAAAATAATGGTTATGACAGTTAACAACAGTATTCTTTAATTATTTTAGTGTATTTTTAGTTTTACTTATATACATTTTATATACCAAATGATGTTTGGCCTAGCGGTACCAATGTGTTATGTAAGTGAGAGGTCACGGGTTCGACTCCTGTCGGAGTGAAGTTGAAATTTAGGTAGAGAAAACAAGTCTTAGGGTAATGGATTAATTTATGAGTAGTATTAGGATAGGTTGCCGTTCAAATATATATATATATATATACACACACACACACATACATTTTATATGAATAAGTTTCAATAAAAATATTCACGTAATACGTAGATTATAAACTAGTTAAATAATATTTTTCATTAAAAAAAATTACACATCTAAAGATAGAGTCAATTGCAAAAAAAAAAAAAAAAAAAGTAACTAACTTTAAATTTTTTTTATTGTTTTAGATAATCAGGTTTATTTACAATTAATAAATAATTAAACTTTTTATTTTTACCATTTAAGGTAACTGGTTACCTTAAATTATTAAAAAAATTGTTTTATTACATTAAACGTTAAAAGATATATAAAATTGGCTACCTTAATTGATTAAAAATATATACGTTTAATTTTTTTTATTACAAATAAACTTGGTTATATTAAGTGATAAAATGTATAAGTTAATTTTTTTTCTATTGTAAACAAATGTTTACCATAAACAATACAAAAAGATATAGTTATTACTTTTATAACAGGATAAAACTATGCCAAATTTTAATAAATACTCAATTTACATCATATCCCGAGGTAATATTACCATAAATGAAATACCTAAAAATTTATGATTCCTAAATATTAAATCCAAGAAAAATGTCGATTCTATTTCACCTTATAAAAAAAAAATAAAAAAAATCAAGTTTTCGTATTTTTTTCAGAAGTTATTTATGATTTATTTTTTATTGCTTTGTACCATCAAAAACTGGAAAAAAAAAAAAGGAAAATGAATTGAAGGCTAAAAACAAATTCACAGACGCGTTTTCTCAATGAACTCCCACTGTTCAATCTCTCTCCATGTTCTCTCTTCTCTCTTTCCAAACACCAATTTTAGGGTTAGGGTTTTGAACAAAACCCGTTTTCCACACCTAATAGATCTGTAGATTAACACCCTTTTTTCCAAGATTCAATATTTGTAAGCATTCCAGTAATGGGTCGTCTTCAAAATCCCTTAAACTTGTTGTTAATTATCTCCGTAATCTTCACTTCATCTTGCTTCAACGCCGTTTCCGGCGGTGATTCCGATAAATCGGCGCTTCTGGAGTTCAAAGCCGGCTTTTTGGATCCTTACGGAGTGTTAGTGAGCTGGAATTTGAGCAGTTCGGATCACTGTTCGTGGATCGGAGTCTTATGTGGGTCAAATTCGAGAGTTGTGGCGGTTAACATCACCGGCGGAGGTAATTCCGGTGACTTCACTTGTTCTAAATATGATCAGTTTCCTTTGTATGGATTTGGAATTAGAAAGAATTGTTTGGATCGTAATGTTAAATTAGTTGGTAATTTGTCATCATCGATCTCTAAACTTTCGGAATTAAGAATTTTGTCACTTCCTTTTAATGATTTGAGTGGTCAAATTCCTGTTGAAATTTGGGGTATGGAGAAATTAGAAGTGATTGATCTTGAAGGGAATTTAATTAATGGGAATTTACAGTCTCGTTTCAGTGGTTTACGAAGCCTTCGGGTTCTAAATTTGGGGTTTAATCAGATTTCCGGGGAGATACCTGATTCATTTTCGGAGGTCAAGACCTTACAGATCTTGAATCTTGCAGGGAATCGTATTAACGGTTCAATCCCGAGCTTTCTTGATGGATTTCATGACTTGCAAGGGTTGTATTTATCGTTTAATGATTTATCCGGGAATATCCCGAGTGAGATTGGGTATAATTGTGGTAATCTCCAGCATTTGGAACTTTCGGGTAATCTTCTGGTTGGAGGGATTCCAACGAGTTTGGGGAACTGTACGAAGTTACAATCACTTTTGTTGTATTCGAATTTGCTTCAAGAAGAAATCCCTGTTGAGTTCGGTAGGCTCAAAGAGCTCCAAGTTTTGGATCTGTCGAGAAATAGTCTCAGTGGTGCGATACCACGAGCGCTTGGAAGTTGTTTGAATTTGTCGATCCTTGTGTTCTCAAACTTGTTGAATCCAATTCCGAGCGTTTCAAACACCGAGGACTACGAATCACAATCACCCCCTGAAGAGGAGTTTAATTACTTTGAAGGTACAGTGCCTTCGGAAATCACAACTTTACCAAACCTGCAGGTGTTATGGGCACCAAGAACGACGTTGGAAGGGAAATTTCCCGACAATTGGGGCTCGTGTGCCAGCTTGGAAATGGTGAATCTGGCTCAAAACCTTTTCGTCGGTGAAATCTCCAAAGGGTTCGATGTTTGCAAGAAGTTGCGTTATCTTGATTTGAGCTCAAACAAGTTGACCGGAGAGATCAGTCACAAACTTCGTGTTCCTTGTATGACAGTGTTTGACGTAAGCAGTAATCGTCTTTCTGGCTCAATTCCATCTTTCCGTTACACCACTTGTGAACCCTTTAATCCATCAACAGCATACGCTCGATATTTTGCATCTAAAACCATAACCGATTCATTGTTTCCGAATGATGTTGGTGATCTTACGATAATCCATAATATTGGTGGGAATAATTTCACAGGAGGGTTAGCTTCGTTTCCGATTGGTATCATTCGGGAGAAGACTGTTTATGCTTTTCTTGCGGGCGAAAACAATCTTGTTGGCGAGTTTCCTGGAACGTTATTTGAAAATTGTGCGAAATTTAAAGCGATGGCTGTTAATGTTAGCTCCAACGTGTTGTCTGGTGAAATCCCGACGAACATTGGTCAAGTTTGCCGAACCTTGACTTTCTTGGACTTATCTGGGAATCGTATATCGGGGTTGATTCCTGATAGTTTTGGCGAGTTAGGTTCTCTTGTTGCGGTGAATTTGAGCCAGAATATGTTAACCGGAAAGATACCGAATAGCTTCAACAAGATTAAGGATCTCAAGAACCTCTCGTTATCGAGAAACAATCTTACGGGTCAAATTCCTTCGGGTTTGGGAAAGATTGCATCTTTAGAAGTTCTTGAACTTTTCTCGAACTCTCTGTCCGGGGAGATCCCGGAAGATCTTGTAGATTTGAAGAATTTAACTGTTCTTTTGCTGAACGACAACAAGCTTTCAGGACGAATTCCTACTGGTTTGGCGAACGTGAAGACGATCATGAGATTCAACGTCTCGTTCAATAACTTGTCGGGTCCGTTGCCATTGAACGATAATTTGATGCAATGTAGCAGTGTTCTTGGAAACCCGTATTTAGAGTCGTGTAAGGTCTCGCCGACAACGTCATCTCCCGATCAGCCTACTGGTGGTGATTTCGCAAATCTCTCCGGTTCTCCAATCTCCTCGCCAAACGGTGGACATGGGCTCAGTTCGATCGAGATTGCTTCGATTACATCTGCCTCTGCTATATTCTCTGTTATGATAGCCCTTATGGTTCTTTTCTTCTGCACCAAATGGCGGCCGAAATCTGGTGCTCGTGGCGGTGGCTCTGTTCGTAAGGAAGTTACGGTTTTCACCGACATCGGAGTGCCGTTGACTTTTGAGAACGTCGTTCGGTCTACCGGTAGCTTCAATGCTAGCAACTGTATTGGAAACGGAGGGTTCGGAGCTACTTACAAGGCCGAGATTTCACCCGGGTTTTTGGTAGCGATAAAACGATTAGCCGTGGGACGGTTTCAGGGTGTACAACAGTTCGATGCAGAGATCAAGACGTTGGGACGTCTACGCCACCCGAATCTCGTGACCTTAATCGGATACCACGCGAGCGAAACGGAGATGTTCTTGATCTACAACTACTTGCCCGGCGGAAACTTGGAAAAATTCATACAAGAAAGATCAACCCGGGCGGTCGATTGGCGAATCCTTCACAAAATCGCTCTCGACATCGCTCGTGCGCTCGCATACCTCCACGATCAATGCGTCCCTCGTGTTCTACATCGTGACGTAAAGCCAAGCAACATTTTACTCGACGATGATTTCAACGCTTACTTATCTGATTTCGGTTTAGCGAGGCTTCTGGGTACTTCCGAGACACACGCAACCACCGGGGTTGCTGGAACGTTCGGGTACGTGGCGCCAGAATACGCGATGACTTGTCGTGTATCGGATAAAGCGGATGTATACAGTTACGGCGTGGTGTTGCTGGAGCTGATCTCCGACAAGAAAGCATTGGACCCGTCGTTTTCATCGTACGGAAACGGGTTCAACATTGTTGCTTGGGCTTGTATGCTGCTACGACAGGGGCAGGCTAAGGAGTTCTTTACGGCGGGGCTGTGGGACGCGGGTCCGCATGACGACCTGGTGGAGGTGTTGCATTTGGCGGTGGTTTGCACGGTGGACTCGCTGTCGACGCGGCCGACGATGAAACAAGTTGTACGGAGGTTGAAACAACTGCAACCTCCGTCGTGTTAGGAAGCAGCCATTGTTTAACGTTTTGCTGTAGGTTTTTTTTTGTTTGAAGGTTTGTAAATTGTAGCATAGTTTTTGTTATACGTGTAACGATTCTCTTTTATTCTCTCTATTTTGTTTGTTTAGTAAAAAGCAAAAAACAAAAAAAATGGAGATGTTTTGGGAGTCAAACATGTTGGTTTTCTGGTAGCCTAAGTGGGTTACAATTTCGACCTAAAGGGTGAAACAGTAAAAATGGTTTGTAGCAAGAACATAATTTTTTTATAAAATAAGATTTAAAAAAATAATGTATTAAACGAATTTATTTTTGTAAAATTTCTAAAATTATATTAAATTTTTATTTTTCGGTAATGGACTTGTTTTCTTGAATGGACCAGAATTATCCCCTTTAAAAAAATGATTTGCGAATGGAAAATATGAAATTACCTAATTATTGATTTATTTTCATCTTTAACGGGTGTTATTATCACAAGATGTTTTTTTAAACTCAAGAAAAATTATAAAAGGTGAAATAAGTTAAAAGTCGACCAAAACAAGCTTAAAATGCTTACAGCAGTTTCTTAAACTATTTTATCTAATGGAATTTAAATTTTGAAACCATATTTAGGATGTCAATTATTTTAAATAAAAAATTTAATTATTATCAAACTTTGATTGGGCAAAAATCCACATGATACTTATGCTAACAACGTGCTTGACGGATGAATGGTCAAGTAGGCGGCTGCATATGTTGGTTAACGGGGAATCGCCATAAAAAAAATTTTTTTTTAATGATTTTTAAATAATAACAAACTAATTTAAAATTTAGGGGGCGTTTGGTTCGCGGATTTCCTGGGATTTGCATTTAAAATCCTGTGTTTGGTTCGCAGATTTCAGTTAGGATTTGAAATCCCAGGATTTCGGAAATCCCTTGCTTCTTTGTTATTTAAAAACCCAGCCTCCCCCCTAGGATTTTAAATCCCAGTTACCTTGCATTTTTTCAGATTAACAGATTTTTTCTAAAAGATAATGTAGATTCTTTGGTAAAATCCAGACAAATGCAAATGCTGCATAATGCAAATCCTTTGACAAAATGCAAATCCCAAAGAAAAAAATCTGCGAACCAAACGCCCCCTTAAAGTATTCCTCCTTCATAGTGTCCAGCAGTTTAAATTTAACCAACGAAAACTAATCATTTTTCATTTTTAGTTTTTCAAGTTATAGTTTTTTAAAAAAAATAAAGGTTTCTATATAAAGTAAAAACTTATTTAGATGATAAAATTTTAGTTTTAAGAAAAATAAAATGAATTATTATAAAATAAGAAAAATAGTATAGATGATAGAAAAGTAAGAGTGAGAAATAGAGTATTATAAATAAATATAGGGAGGGTAATAAAAAGTAAGAAAGAGAATATGAAAAGTTGTTTTTTAAAAAGTGAAATCAAATTTATGAAATTGTGTTAAGTAATAACAAGTTTCCAATTTTTTTAAAGTTGAGATTGAAATTTTAGAAATTTTCGGTAACCAGACACATCCTTAAATTCTGTCTTTTACCAGAGAAGCAAGAAAGATTAAATGTTTATGTTCAATTGTTTCTTTATATAATTCAGAATCAATAAAATAATATTAAATTATATGAGAAATATGATTGTGCATGGAAAATAACTAAAAGGGGCTAGTGTGTATGTATGTATGCATTATTTATCGTACATGAAACCACATGAAAACCAACAACACCTAAAAGGGTCACTAACTTGATATGTTTTCTTTTAGTGCCTTTATGTAGCTAAAAGAAGCTCCTCATCCTTTGTGGTCTCTTACCGATTGGTTTTTATCTACACAACCATTACACTACCATCACGGGTTTGATATAAATGGATTTCTTATTTAACGGGTCGTGTGTTTGAATTCGTGTTGAAATATATGTGTGCACAAATGACATCGTTAAGTAACGTAGCTGTCTAGCTGACATTATAAGACATTAGAATTTAGAATGTCACCAGACGCAGTGAAATTAAAGTATTATACGATACAATCAGTGATGTTAGATATCATTATTTGAGGTTATTATAAAAAAAGAATATCAGAACTTTTATGATTTTTTCGGTTTAATCACTCAATTTTTATTCCAGTTGAACAAACAACAAACATGTTTATTTGTTTGACAATTTACCTGTTATCACATGTAATTTGGTGATGTGATGATTCCGTGACATTTTTTATTACTGAAAAATACATTTGAATTTTTATTTTTTCCGGTTTAAACACCATCCTCTTAAACTAAAATTAAAACTCTAAGAACGAAGAAATCAAACACGAACAAAAATTGACCATTTAACAAATACTCAATATGTGATATTTGATAAAACAAACACTAATCGATAATGTTCTTTTATTTGAAACCCAAATCAGTTAACATAATTGTGAACAGATTTGATATATACTACGAATTAGGTTAACTGATGAAGCAAAAGACGACGATGATGATATAACAGAATATAGGAACCGCTCGTGCTGAGACAGAAGAAAATGAAAATGAAAAATGATTTTCTTAAAAATTAAATATATTTAGTTATTTAATGATAAAAGTAATATAATAATAAATAAGTACAAAATAACTATAATCAACATAATAAAATAGAGATTAAAATTTTAATTGATTTGTTAAAGAGAAATTTTTTTTTGAAAATTTGAATAGTTTTTTGATAATAAATCTAATCCATATATGCACATACATAACAGTTGACTGGTAAAAAATGAATGACTAAACTAGTGAAATTAAAAGTCTAAGGGTTAAACCAACTGAAAAAATATAATTGTTTGTGCTCGGTTCGGTTGGTAAATTTTACGTGGTAAACTAAAAAAATCATAAAAGTTCGAATGATTTTTTTCGATAATAACCATTAATGAAGAAGAAATTAATCATTAAATGATTAAACTTCACAACTTAAATTAAGAGAAACCTGCTTGTAATATGAGATATTATAATCAGTTTATTGTCTGTAGAAAAAATTATGAATAATGATAAAGGTAATTATTATCCATGACATGATTATTAATTATTATATGGTGATAATTAATAAAAGGATAAGTGTCAATTAAATCTAAAAAGATAAGAATAAGCCAAATTTAAATGGAGGCAATTAGGCTTTGTGAGAGCTTAATCACCACCATTTAAAGTTTCGGCCTCCCTTCCTTTCTGTGTTTTCTTACTCGATTTTGAAGTCTAAAAGTTACACGGATCGAGAACTAGCATCAAGTGCATAAGCAGTCACATTATCACCATCGGTCGATACAAACATCCCCTATGTATGTGATTGTTCAAGACTATATGGGTTTGTATAGATAATGGATCCTAACTTTAACACTCAAATAATGTTTTACGTCTATAGTTTTTAAAAAGGCATTCCTTACAATTTTATGATTTGAAAAACCATACAAACCCGACAAATTGTATGTGTCTGGTTTAAGGTTATGTGTTTGTTGGTTTGAGAATAAGAAACATAGATACTGGCATCCATTGATCATCCAACTCACCAGTCACCACATACTTCGGGTTTCATATTCCATTCCTTGCATCTAAGGTTTTCAATTTGGTGGCGATGGTGGTGACGGTGACCGACTATAATGGTAGCAACGACAATTCATGGGCTTATAGGGATAGTGACGACAAACACAATTGTGGTTGTGTAGGTGCGACGGTTGACACAATGGTAGTGGCACGACGTATTCTACTAAGTGATTTCTCACGGTCTTTCCATTTTTATGTGTAAAATGAACCAAATAAGTTTGTTCAAATAATTATAAACCGACTTATTTTAAACTTGATTTAAAGTCAATTAATAATGATATGTAGCTGCAAATCAACACTACTATATATGCATGTAAATATAAAAAAGTAACTTTAATTGAATGGAGATTTAATCGAAAAATTTTATACTTTGATGGTTTTTTACAAGATAGATTTTGCATGGTAACCTGCTACCTTTGGACTGATACTATAAGTTTTAATTGATTTATGGACTTATTAGAAAAAAAATGAAAAGTGGATTTAATCGGAAAAAAAAAAATTATACTTATGGTTTTTTTGGCATAATTTTCCTTTTAATTAATGGTTTTGTTTGTATGTATTTTCAGAAAGTTGTAGCAAATTAACCAAATTGCTAACAACATATCAATATATGACATGCTACGTTTGCATAAAATTCATGTTTAAATTTTGACAAAAAAAAAAATGTTCAAGATCTTGTTGTTTGGTCATATTTTAATTGATAAAAGAATATAAATCTAAGACAAAACTTAGTTGTCGCGATAGTAATCGTTAAAATGATGAACCTTGATTGTTAAGAGTTAAAATGTAAACCCTAAAATTTCTAGAATTGGCGACGATGTTTCATGTCATGGTAGATTTGATCACGGAAAAAGACCCAATGATATATATGTTTCTCATACCTACAAAAAAAGATTCTTAAACGCCAATCGAACAAGAAGTAACGATAATATGTCTTAGTGGATGCTCGACGTCGCCCCCACCACCATGTTTGACAAACTCCGCCGGTGTTAGAAAGCTTCCATGACATACACATACTATTCTAACTTCTTCTCCCTTCCCGTATTGGTACAAAAACCCTTGTATCCTTTTGCCATTCGGACCTTCTCCTTTAGTAGAAACACACGGCATTCTGTCATCGTTTACGCCATCAACTTTGGGTTCGATCTTCGCTATGCATTCAACATTGTTTGATGCACAACTCTCATGGACTTTGCTTCCATCTTTATTTATTCCTGTTAAAACAAGAATTGTAAAAAACTAAATATCATATTGCTATTCTTTAGGAAAAGAAGATGCTATGGTTTTATGCTTTTCTAAAGATTGGGGAAAATAAAAAGAAAGAGATATGGTCGATCTTTCCAAATGAATATTCCAATTTCATAAGGGAACAATGTGACACCTGAAATGGTCTGAAACAATGTCATATCGATGACATAAATTTAAAATGATAGATTATAAAATGATAGGATTTTTTTTTAAATGGGGATGGATGAATTATAAAGGCATAAATTCTAAAATTTGTTCACAATTCTTTAGGAAAGAATGTCATATCCTATAGGTATATTCAACTAAATGTAACGCGATTTATCTTGGGTGCTGTATAGATTGCATTAATTTAAAATGATTGATAGGATTTTAAAATATCCAAGAAAATGAGGGGCGTTTGGTTCGCAGATTTTTTCCTATAGGTTTGCATGTATTCAAAGGATTTGCATTATGCAGCATTTGCAATTGTCAGGATTTTGTTAAAAAATTTGCATTATCTTATATATAAAAAATTTGCTAATCTGAAAAATGCTAGGTAACTAGGATTTAAAATCCTAGGGGAGGCTGGGTTTTAAATAACAAAGGAGGTAGGGATTTAAGAAATGCTGGGATTTTAAATCCTTACTGAAATCTGCGAACCAAACACAGGATTTTAAATGCAAATCCCAATGAATCAAATACGCGAACCAAACGCACCCTGAGTGAATTATAACAAAGAACCAAAGAATATGAAATATCAAATGAAGCTAAATTCTTTCTATTTATCTTTTATCTAAACATTTTATAAGAGTATTTACAAAATCCAATTCCTAAATAAATTGTTTATATCCTTCAACCACCTTAAACAAGAATATTTAAGAATAAAAATGTTATCTTATAAAGTCAAGGAACAAGCATATAATGTCATAATGAAATAGATGATTATAATTTATAAATAAACGAAATTCGAGAATTGAATGTAAAAGATAAACGAAAATTTTAGCAACAAAAATTACCTTGAATTGGTTGACTATCCATATCGGAAACCCCAGAAGATCCACCACTCCCCTGAGAAACAACGGATCCCTGCGATGAAATCTGCACCGCCGGCGGCGATTGCGGTGGCGGTGGTTGCGATTGTTTCGAACCCAACCCCGACAATTCAATCTCATAACTTTTCACTTTCACCACTCTCACATTCTTTAGCTTTTCCACTCGCTTACGTTTCGCCTCCGACCTCCGTAACGACTGCAACTCCTTTCTTTTCCACCACTCCGCCTCCGTCTCCGGTGGTAGGGAACACGTCCTCGCTAACGACAACTCAACATCCACAGGAAAATTCATGAAATCGGTTACAGAAGAAGCACGAAATAGCTTTTTATTATAGTTTTTATCGTTATCAACAACATTCTTTTCTGGTTTTGCCCCAAATCTACCGTTCAACGATAATCCTAAACTCAGCTCTACGTTTTCCGGACGTCCATGACCATGAGCTTCCTCTTTTGGTTTCGCCGGAAAACTATTACCTCCGCCGCACGTAAATCTCTGCAACATATCCCTAGAAACGCTTGAATCTCGAGTTTCCGCCATACTTTTAAACAAACATGAATAGATTTATTCTAGCATTTGAAAAGAAAGACTAATGGAAAGCGAATCTTCGCCGGAAACCTACGAATTTACAACCGCCGGCGAAGCAAAGAGAGAGAGAGAGAGGGGAGACGAGAGGGAGAGAGGAAAAAGGGGGAGAGTTTTTAACTTTTAATAGATGGGGACAATGAATGCAATTACGAATAAGCCCTCAAATAGCATATTTAGTGACGAAAAAGCCCTTGGTTAATGCATGTAAAATGACATTGAATGCCCTCGCACAGTGAAACGGATGGATGAGTTGAAGGTGGATTGACACGTGGAGGCTAGAGAAGGACGCACGTACGTGGAAACGGAAAACAAACGCCGAAACTAGCATTCACGTGAACCTATCAGAAATTGACACGTTATAGTATGTTAATAGTTCCGAGTCATTGCCACGTGTGTATTAAATCCCGTAGAGTCTGTTAGCCTTCTCTCACTAGGTTAGCTGTTATGAGGAGTTGTGGTGACGTGGAGGGATAATAATATGAAACGTGTCAAACAATTTGTTCCAGTGAATATGTCTTTTCCTAGGAATTCGCGACTCTAATACGACAGGTCGCACTTTCGACACGTGTTGAAATCTGATTCATGGAAGGATGGACTGCTGGTAATCGGTTTCTTAAAAACGGTGGACTGATCGATTTTTTTAACCGGCAGAAATAAAATTCGTTTTTTTTTTTTTTTTTTTTCACCGCAAAACTCACGGACTCATTTAATCCTACTTTTTAAGTTCTAACTCCATACTTTTGTTTATGATAAAATCAAACTCTCAACATTGGGTCTTATTTAACACATTGGCACCACTAGGCTGTAAACATGAGCCCTTTAGTAAATGAAATTCGCTATGAAATAAAAGAATTCACATTATTTAATATAAAATTTAAATTCCATTAATGTAGGACAACGTTTAGAATGTTTATTAAAATTTACTTATACGATAATAAACTTAAATATAAATTTGAATTTGAATTTGAATTTCATGTATGATAAGATTTAAATTTGATTAGATTAATTTAAATTTAAATACTAGAAATTATTTTTTATATTAAAAAACATAGATTTTAAAAAATAAGTTTAAATGACGGTAAAAATTGATCTCACGTGACACTAACAAATGATGACACATGACAAAATAATTTCATTTTAAATAAATTTTTATATATGGATTTGGAGAAACAATATTTACACTTGGGATGGTAATAAAATCTGAACATGAAGACAAATTTTGAAATGTAAATTTTTCGAGACAAGTGTTGAGATGTGTATTAGGTTCGGGTCAGGATCGGGGATCTTAGGGTGAAAAGTGTACTCTCCCTGATGAAAATTCAAAGTTACCACCTAGGATCAGGTCGTCTGACACACCTTTGCGTCACCTTGCTCCGGACAAAAATCCACCCCGCCGATCGACTTTTCCCGTCTCTCTCTCTCTCTCTCTCTCTCTCTCTCTCTCTCTCTCTCTCTCTCTCTCTCTCTCTCTCTCTCTCTGTGTAAATTTTATATATAAATCGGTATTAAGATAGAAATATAGGTAATTTCAAATTAGAAAAGATGGAGATCTAAAGAGGAAAATTTTGATGTGACGCTGAGATAACAAAAAAGATGAAATTTAGAAAGGATCGGTCCTCACACCACCTTTATCAGGAATTTTATAGGGTCCTGTTACAGGGATGGGGGGCCAATCTTCACCAAGCCTGATAGTGTATATAATATTATTCGCATATATATAAATAAATAACCTATGCTGTAAACATCGTTTTCTTTTTGAATTATGATATAAATATGTAATAACGTAATCTTAATAATCTTTATCTATGTTAACGCAAGTATATATGTTGTTATTTGGTATCAATTGGTTATTTAAAATTTAATTTCATATTTTATTCTTAAAAAAATATGTTTTGACTACCTTTTGTAGCGTCATTAGTTTTAATCTTCGATATGTGTGTTGGGTGCAAAAATGCAGAATAGAATATATAAACAGGAAAGATAGCATTTATGTGTAAAAAGTTCTTATCAGGTACCCAGTGGGAATTGAGAAACCTGCATGGGCCCAATAGGAATGTTCAATAAAAAAAACCTTACGTGGTCAAGGATGAATGGGATTTGGGTTTCGAGAACGGGGACGGGAAGACCAATCTTTGCCCCGAACCCATCTTGTTGTGATTTCTAATATTTACATTGGATGCTTGTATGAAAAGGTATATCATATCTATAAATCCTATTAAATACATAATTCGACGTGTCAGGTGTTAACATCGCTTTCACTTTGTAAATTCCAAAAGGTATGAATCATATTTTTTAAATCATGATTTTTTAAACCAATTATAATCCTAAATGTACATTGATTATTGACTTGATTAACATATATTTCATCATCGAACAACCTATTGTTTTTAGGTTACAATAGTTATAATTATGTTTAAAATCTATTCGATTTATTAAGTTTAAACGACAATATTATGTCTAGCTCCCAATTCAAACATTTTCATAGTACTCTATTTTGGACTTTTGTGATTGTACGAAGATTTAATAGATCAATCGATATTAAAAAAATCATTTGTTTTTAGTTTGCATAAATTTTTTAGGGTTTTGTGTCTCATCGTACGCACATATTTACTCATTCAAGATGGTCAATTATAACATTAGTCATCAAGTTGTAATAACTTATTTTATATATGATATCGATAATCCAATTTAACATATTAAACCATCAAGTTGGCATTTTATAAATTATATTATTTTGTGTGTTAATTTATTATCAACTCAAAGTTAATCTCACTCTTTAATTACATCCATAATAAAATACTTTTATGTTTTAATTAATTGGAATATCTTAAATAAATATGAATATAATAATACAAGTTGATCATCAATTGGCATTTATTTAATATGAGGCATGCTACTTGTAACAATTTGGTCTTTTTTTCACTCTATATTTAGTCATGTGCAATTTCTTTTGTATTTTTTTAAATATTAATAAGCATGCATGCAATAATATACATTTCTTGATGCATGATACAATGTAATGATTATAATGTGACTTGATTTTGATTTCCCTTAAAACATAAGGTTGCGATTGATAGAGAGAATTGAAGTGAAAGAAAATAAAGACAAATTATAAATTTGGATACTTGAATTTCATATATAAATTCTCTATGAATTATCGAGTTGGATCGACGTATAGGTTAAAATTTTATTCTTTTATTTCTCTAACAATTGTGGTGAATTAAATATAAACTAAGATTAGTCGATAATTAAAATTTACTTTGTTTTTTTTTTCATGATCAAAGTAATCAATATTTATTTTTATCAATAATAAGTATTTGTATTTTGTTTACGATTATAGAAACAATTGCACATGCTTACTGCTTAGTCAGTTGCATGTATAACTTGTCTACTTGTTTATTTTTTAATGATGTAATTAATTTCCCAAAGTTACATACGTCGCAAAATTAATCATCCTCGTAAAAAAATATATGATAGATTTTTATTTTTAATATGTTATAATCATAAAAAAGTTTAATAGTATGTTACTATAATTGATAAAATTAAAAGTAATACATTGTTATAACAGGATTGTCTAATGATTAAAAGTAGATACATTATTATTACTGATAAAATAAAATTTTGTTACTATAATTTTTGAATTACGGTAAAGTTGGTGAAAGAGATAATTCTCTTGTTGTTATTCTCATTTATCACCTCACTATAAATAAGGATTACAAAGGCAACAAAGTAGCATCGGCTAACTAACTATCCTAGATATTTAAGGATATATATTGAGAATATTTACATTCTAAATATATGATATATATATATACAATAATTTACATAATCTATCACACGCCCCTGCAGTGAGGCCGGTTGCTAAGACTGTCTCGAAAATCATCAAATAATATACGAGGGAGGCCTTTTGTAAAAATGTCTGCAACTTGATATCGTGAGGGAACATGGAGGACACACACTTCGCCACGGGCAACCTTTTCGCGAACAAAATGAATATTCATCTCGATATGCTTAGTGTGTTGGTGTTGAACGGGATTCCCGGATAGATAAATGGCACTAACATTATCACAATAGACGATAGCGGCTTTAATGAGCGGACATTGTAGTTCAAGAAGCAAATTTCGTAACCAACATGATTCAAAGACAACATTTTGCAACTCCTCTGTATGTGGACTCAACACTAGAACGGGAAAGAGTTGGTTGCCGTTTAGATGACCAAGAGATGAGATTGTCACCAAGATACACACAATAGTCGGGAGTACATCGACGTGTGTCTGGACATCCGCCCCAATCAACATCAGTGTAGGAAACGAAAGAAGACGTATCAGACTTGGATAAATTAAGTCCATAGTCAAGAGTTCATTGAAGATAACACAAGATGTGCTTTAGAGCTGTCATGTGAACATCCTTAGAATCATGCATGTGTAAACAAAAAATATCAGGTCTGGTAAATGTAAGAAAATGTAGGGCACTTGCCAAACTCTGAAAATGAATGGGATCGGCATAAGGAGACCCCGTGGAAGAGCTAAGTTTGCCTTTGGTGTCAATCGGAGTAGGCGCGGGTTCGCATGAATTCATACCAACACGTTCAATAATGTTTTCCACACGTTCAATAAATTTTAATTAAACTTTAAAACTATAAAATGAAGTCAAATATAATATAAAATTATATATCTGTTAACATATAAAAAAATTAATCGTGTCACAAACAAAATATAACAAACTTTTTAAATTTAAACCAATAACAAAACACATCAAAAGATAGGAAAAATAATTGAAACGAGTTATAATTAAGTTAAAACTACATTTTACAAATCAAAAAGAATAATATAACTATCATTAGTTAAATAATGTTTGACAAAAAATTGTAGAGAAATAAAAAGAAAACTTATGGATTTCAGAAAATCTAAAATTATACAAAATTCATATCGAAAATTGAGTATCATATTAGATTCGGGTATTTTTGAACATTTTTAATTAATTAATAATGGTAACTATAATTATGAGTAAATGAAATATGGATTACAGGATTATTAATGAAATAAATAAAACAATTTAAAAAGGCAAATGGGCCAAGTTGTAGCTTTGGTGGTGAGTAGCTGTCATGCTCTCCCAATAGTTTTCGAAGGACGTATACGTGTCGAAAACTGATTGGACAGACTTTAAGCACACGTCAAAATATATCTATGCAACTTGTGTATCAATAAAATACTCTCACGGTCGCCCATTCATTGGTTGGCATGACCACCATCTCTCCGTTTATGTATTGGTTATTATTATTATTATTTATTTAGTTAACCATGTATTTATAAATAAAAAAATGATTTTTATTATTGGGATTTTTTTACGTAAAAGCATTTGAAATTGTTTTTTTCCGATTAAAATCTTCAATTACTTTTCATTGCATAAAAACTTTTTAATACATAAGATCTTATGAATTTAAGATGTTACTAGTCATATTAAGTTATCATGCTTACATAACACAGACGTAGCATTTACATGACAAACTCAACTTACATGGCGCCTACATGACAATATGACATTACATATGTAATTTTTAAACCGGATTTTTTACAAAAAAAAAAAAAAAAAACCTAAAGTTGACGATTTTTTAAATTAAAACCTTTTACCAATTTTTTCTCACATCTAACTGTCGGTCACATTCACATTCACCTTCTTGCTTCTTCTCTACCTCCAGCAATTCCAATCACTCCGTCCCCTCATTGACAACTTTGTCTCCATGACCACACTCCTTCTCCTCATCGCCGACCGTCCCCAAAGATGAAACTTCTTATTCGTCGTCGATCCTCTTCAAAACAGGGTTCGATTCGAGATTCTTCAAAATAGGTACTGATTGAAAAATCACATTCAACTCCATGTTTGTTTTTGTGCTTTGATTTTGATTTTTTTTTGGGGGGTTTCTTGTCATTCATCAGTTCATCTCGATGCAAAAGGTTCCAAGTTTTGATTTTGATTGTTCATCTTCAAATGTGTTTTGATTTTGATTATTTTGATTGTATGTTCGATTGAATCTTGTTTATCACATCCTTTAATTTTGTATCTCAATTTCAATTGTGTAGATGGAATAGATTTCGTTTTGTGATCATTGACTAGATATTTAGATTCCATTTTGTGTTTGAAATGCATTCGGTTAAACCCAATTTTATTATTTTTTTGTTGGTTTATGGTTTTTTGTGCAATGAAAAATAATTTTTGGTTTTAATTAAAAAAAACTGACAAGTTAGGGTTTTTTTTACACAAAAATCCATTTATTATTATTTGTAGTGAAATTATTTTACCAAAATTTATGTAATGATACATGTATGTTATTAAAACATGCAACAAGGTCTTTATTTTTTTAGGGTTGAAGTCTAGACTTGATAAAAAAAACTCATCCCCAATAGGAAACTGTACCTCGATCTCGATTTGACCAGAGAATCTTGAGTTGACCGGGGATGGGGACGGGAAATACCCGATTTAAACTGACGGGGTTGGGGGACTCTTTAATCCCTGACCCCGAACCCGACCTCTATTTTTTGTGCTTTAATATAAATTATTAAATATATTTTATTTACAATGTAAATTATTCATTACATTTTATATAATATATTAAATGTCAATGTATATCACTTTTCTATAGTTTAAAATACTATATTTTTATTTGTCCTTATTAGTTTTATAAATCTTTTGCTCACATTTTTTGTTTTAGTTTTATTATAAATCATATCTGTAAATAACTCAAATATGTTTAGACTGATTTGTTTTAAATTTATCTACATATTTTTTTTACTAAACTACTATATATAGTTTAGATTTTCTTAATCTTTTAAGATGTTGAAAAACTCGATTCCTCGATGTGGATGTCTAATCCCCGATTGGGACGTGCATGTGAATATAATCTCATTTCTTGATGGGGATGAGACTGGGAATGGAAGAAAAAATTAAGAAGGGAGGGTAGGGATGAGAAGTGAAATCTCTGCCCCGTCCGGTCCCATAGTTCTATCATGCATCATTGCCATGTCTATTGTATACGAAAATGTTTATAAACATTTAATTGAATCCAAATATTGGAATATCTAGAATGCATATTCATATACCCAAAATACATTAAAAAAAAAGAATTTATATATCAAACACAAATTTAAGACCTATTTTCTTTTACTCAAAACGCAGGAAATGCATCGAAATGAAAGATATTAAAATACGTATTAATGAGTCGGAAAGGTAATAAAACTTAATAAAAGTTAAAAGTATACTTAAAATTAGCGGTAACCAAAACCAGAAATAAACAAATAAATCAAAAATACCAAGGTTATGGTTTGTCTTAGGATTGCACAAAAAGGGACCCAAAAAAAATTGAACCCAAGCTTAAATCAAATATCCAAAATAAAACCCAAATTTAGTAAAGTAAAGTCTAATTGGTTCGTAAATTTTATGGTATCTACATTCTATCAAAGGGTTTGCATTGTTCTGTATTTTTAATTTTGCAACTTTATAAAATCTATCAGGTGTTTAGTTGACATGATTTAACAAGATTTTCATTTTATGAAATTGTTTGCTTTACAAATCATTAAAAGATTTAAAATTTTAATATGATAAACGACAGAAATGTCTATCAGCTGTTTATTTGCATGTGTTTTAATGTTTAATTAATCATTTGTTAAGTGGTCAGAAACTAAGGGTGGATGAGTGATGCAGAAGACCGGGCCTTAGAATACTTGGAGGCCCACGACCACATTGGCTCACTAAAATGGCCATAACTTGGGCCTCGGGTATCCGATTTGGGCTTATAATATATCAAAACGACCGTATGGACAGACCCGACGTGCTGGCAAACAGCCATAGGCGGTTTGGGCCCTGCTTTTCGCCCAAAAAGGCCCCGAAGACTACTTAATTTGCATTTTTCTATTTTTCTTTCAGTTAGGGCTTTAGTTTTTTGGCCCGTGTGTTTGGCCCATTATCATTTTGGCCCGTTTAGTTTTTTCTGCTTCTTTTTAATATTGTAATGTATGAACTTGGATGGTTACTTGGAATTTTTATGAAACTTTAGTTTTCTCTCCCAAATTTGTGTTCTTGTGAGAACTAATTTTGAAGGCCAAATTCGCGGTATTCCTGTGAATCAACGTGAGTTTGGTTAAGATCTTCCGGGTATTCGTGGAATCAACGGATTATCTTTGGTTTTCTATTTACTACGCTGCATCAATGAGTAATGTAGAACGAGATATGACATATATGAGAGTGTGATAAAATGATATGGGTGGAAGTTGAAATCATACTTTTGTTAATTATAAGCATTTGTATTTTACAAGGAAAGTGAGGATCGCGTGTTGCGACGAGAAGTTAAACGGTATATAAATTTAATAAATAGTTTATTATTAACGTTCTTTTTTTAGTTAATATTATGCTTAAGAAAAAATGGAAAATTGTCAAACATGTAACATTAGTTTATTAAAAGGCTTAAGGTGCGTTTAGTTTCAGAAAATTTCTAAAATTTTCATTTCATTTTCCAATGAAAACTTATTTGTTTATCAACAGTTTATTAAAATTTTATTTCACTTTTTAAAATACTACTTCATATATTCTCTCTTCTACTTTTTATCACATACTCTATATTTATATTCTATACTCTCTCTTACTTTTTAATCATTTGCCCTATATTTATATTATATTTTTAATTTTCTATCATCTATCTCATATTTTTTTAAACTAAAAACATTATTAATAAAACAAGTTTTCATTTGTTATGGAAACCCTTGTTTTTTGTTGAAAACTGAAATGAAAACTGACTAATTTTCGTAAACTAAATGCAACCTTAGTAATCTTAAATTTCAATCATCTTAAAATAAAATTTTGTTAAAAATTTAATAAGCAAAAATCTAAAATATACCAAAAGTTTAAATAAAAATTATTAAGAGAACTAAAAAACAATAATATGTCTTGCCCTTCAAATTAACCAACCTACTACAGTGCTGGAGTGATTATGATCTACGCCAAGCTCAAAACTAAGTCATAATATGAAATGGCTAATATATACGATGTTAAATTGTATAATATAAATACTTATTTAAATAAACTTTAAGACATGTAAACATCTACTTTTATGTGTCAATTTGCTGGAAAAATTATTACGTAATTAACAATTTATCAGTAAATATGAAATAATAAATAATATATATAGTAGAGGGCTAGGGCTGATATTAAAGATCTTAATGAGATATTTGTATTGATACAAAGACATAAATACTAATAAATAAGTAAATAGAAATGTTATGTGTCAACGTCTCCTTCAGTTTGTCATAACGTCAGACTTTTTTGTTACATATAGTCTATCTAAATTCATCTAAATCTAATTTACATTCAAATTAAATTCAATCAAATATATTCTAAACTAGTCTCAATGTTCTAATAAATATAAACTAAAATATAATAAATTCCAAATTCTTTAATAATTTATACATTTTCATTATAAACATACAATTAAATTTTTTTTTTTTGAATTAGACCATATAATATTTCTAACCTAGTTATGAATAAAATCTTTATTTTATTATGTAGTTAGTATATTATATAATTGAATTCTAATACGGTAAAAACAAAAAATATAACTATCATAAGCTGTGGGTAAAAAATTAAATAGTTTAGAATAGCACAATAGACAATGAAAGATATGATGAACATACTTGCAAGTTGCAACTAATACGAAGCTTCTGGTTTTCATTTCAAAACTCTGTACACACACACACACACACTCTCTCTCTCTCTCTCTCTCCCTCCCTCCCTCCCTCAACTTCTATTAAACCAATCAATGGTCATCGACGGTACTTTTCCCGGCTAAAAGACTGTTTTCTTTTAGTGTTGAAGTTATGTTTTCTCAATCTGATTTTGAGTTTCGATGGAAGTTTTCAGGCTCTTCTTGGAACCGATTTTGATCTAAATTTTGTTTTTTAAAGATTGATTTTGTTAATGTTTTTCTTAAACAAACATAAGGCTTGGATCGAAGTTTTGGATTCATATTGTTCAAAAGTACTTTTTATATGAGGTATATATAACTTTTATAACTTTCAGGTGTTTTCCTTGTCCGTGAAACAAATGACTTTGATAAATGAATTCTATTTACCTCATTAATTGCATGGTTTTGAGATGTAACTAAGAAGAAATAGATGAGTTGCATGGGATAATTCTCCACATATGAACAATATTTTGTCACAAAAATGACAAATTCTACTATGAATAATGTATATATTAGTAATGTATCCCCGACCCCAAGATACGCGAGGGAGTCATCACTCATGGGGAACGATAGGTGGAAGAAGGAAGAAGGGGGGTGATAACCTGTTGCAATCTGATGGGGGCATGGAAGAACCGTAATACTATGTAAAATAATAAACACCCCATAAATAACAAAAAATAATAAATGACAATTTAAAATCATTTATGTTGATTTTATAATCAGAATGTAAAGAAATTAGCAAACATTATAAATGGAGACATACAAAATCGAATATATATATTTTTTTATTGTAATAAAAAATGATATAAATACCTTTATTTTGATTCACTACGATTTCAATCAGTAAACACACCAACCAAAAGACTTATAGTTTGACGGTATTACAACATAGATGTTGTGAGTTCAAGTCTCAATTGAGACACTAGTCTTAGTATAAGATTAGGTGGTAATATATGTTAGCTTTTATTAGGAATAGTAAAGACACCCCTATTACTTTTATAGTTATAATTTCAATACATATATAAGAGGTGTTTGACAATAATCTTTTACGAGTTTCGGTGCTTGTGTTTTTGAGATCTCAAGCTCAAAGACACCATGGTTGGATGATGGTGTTTGAAATTTCAATTCTGAAATAAAAACTTTCTATTTGGAGTAACTATCAAAATAAGTTTGATCTTTTAAAGTTTGGACAAACAAATCTGCGTTTCTAATAATTATATGCAACAAATCAACAATTTATGATCAATATTAGTGTATTTTTATGTCATTTAATTTACTATAAAATACAAAATTTATTAACAATAAATGTATCGTGAAATCTTTTAGGTCAAAGAAGGTAACATAAATTTTCTATTTTTAATAAGAAATGATATGTAATTCAATTTTTAGGCAGGAAAAAGATGATGAAATATTGTTTTTTTTTTTTTTGTCGAAAACGGAAACATAAAATTAAAATTACATTATTTGTTGGTCATTAATATCTTTTTTTTTTTTTTTGTTAAAATTGAATTTTATTTTACATTATTCTAAAGTATTTTACGCTATCTTTATCATCAAAAATTGAATTTTATGTTACATTTTTTTTGAGAATTTATACGTAATTAAATATTAAAAGCTATAACTATAACTATTTTTATTAAAAATGTTCATAAAAACTAAGAGTGTGTTTAGTTACCGAATTTCATCTCACTTAAAAAAAAAATGAAAACATGTATACTTAACAACAATTTCATAAATTTTAATTTCACTTTTTAAAATATCATTTT
Organism: Centrapalus pauciflorus; assembly: GCA_020465985.1. NCBI lineage: Eukaryota > Viridiplantae > Streptophyta > Magnoliopsida > Asterales > Asteraceae > Centrapalus > Centrapalus pauciflorus. The sequence continues at coordinate 440,411 of JAANYP010004510.1, read as the reverse complement.
TCACACCCTCTCTTACTATTCTATTAGCTAGCCTATATTTTTTTATAATATTCTCTTTTTATTTCTTACTTTTCTATCACATATCCTATTTTTCTTATTTTATAATCACTCATCTTATTTTTTTTAAAACAAAAATTTATCATCTAAACACGTTTCATTTTTTATAGAAACATTTGTTTTTTTTCCCAAAAACTATAACTTGAAAACTAAAAGTGAAAAATAACTAGTTTTCATTAACTAAACGCAACATAAACGTTCCAAGCATTTAAAAAAGTTACAGCTCCAAAAACTTCAAACTCAAAGTCATGGTTAGTTTTGTCGAACGAATCCGTATTCGAATTCCCAAAAGTTTTTAGTACAGACCCCAAAGATTTGGTTATTGAAACTTTCCACCCCAAAGTTCTATTATCAACATTTGCCGCAACGGGATGTGTTGAATAGAAAAACCTACTTTGCCAATTCGCTGTCGTTTCCCACAGATCTCCGGCGATGGCATCCTCAGCTAAATCCCTCGTTCAAACCTTAAGGCGCTACATCAAGAAGCCATGGGAAATCACTGGCCCATGTGCTGATCCTGAATACAAGTCTGCACTGCCTCGTGCCATCGACTACCGGCCGTTTTGTCCGGCCACCGAACCGGCCAAGGCCATTGTCCCAACCTCCAATCCTGAAACCGTGTTCGACATCAAATACTTTTCTCGTGATCAGCGCCGTAACCGCCCGCCTATTCGCCGAACCGTGCTGAAGAAAGACGACATCCTTAAAGCGATGAAGGAGAAGTCGTTTGATGTCTCTGATTTCCCTCCGGTTTATTTGACGAAAGCAGTTGAAGAAGATTACAATGCCTGCGGAGGAGGTTATGTTAAGTAATCAGGTCAGGAATCTATTAACCCTTATTCCCCCATTAGTTCAAATATAGTTTAGGTCTTCTTTTGTCATCTGGGATTCTGATTTTAATATTTCTGCTTAATTAACTTCTTTTGAATGACAATGATACGTAGAGAGCAAGTGCAAGTTATTTGACTGTAGTTAGCCAAATAATATAGCATGTAGACTGTAGATTGCTTTAACCATTACAAATGTGTTTAAGCACATTGAGATGTTTGAATATTTCAAAGTGATTAATTTGCAGAATCATATACACAGATAATATAAAACTAGGTAGATTTATGTCAGAAATCAGATTTGTTACAATTTCTTGCTTGATTATCCAAATATGATTATTTTGACTCTCAAAGAACAAAAAAAAAAAAAAAGAAGCAGTTGTAATTAGTATTGAGTCTTGACTGAAATTTTTAAACAGAAAATCGCGATTCTAAGTTGTGAATTGTGATAATCAGTTTAAATGCACGGCCAAGGACAATGACACCGCAAGCTGTTGTTGGAGTTGGTTCTTAGATGCGAATGACTAAGGTATTTGTAACCCCGATGTTGACTTTCATTGCATAGGATAGGGCAAATTTTGTGCTATATGCAGACTGCAGGAAGGGTTATTGTAGAGGCGGCTTAATTGGAATTGGGGATGTTTTGTGCTTGTCACATTACTACATTAGGCCTGGCTCATAAGGATACAAGTTTATAATTGATTAGGTTCCCATGATTATCTTTGTTCAAGTGTATGATAACTAACAATTCTTAATTTCTTATCAAAAGAAGTTGGGTAACTGTTTCCTTATATTTTGTGTTAGTTAATAGTTAAGCGGTGTATGCAAATGATCCATGGGAGAAGGAGACAAAAACGTCTTACATCCCAAAAGAATGCAATACTTTGTACTATGTGCTATTTAATTGGTGCACATATATACATTATATGACCTCTGTTAAGGGAATTTTAGATATTTGATTACTGGTTGGTGTCTTTTGTTAATTGATTAGGTTCCTTTGTTGGTTATTAGTTCTGGTGTATGACAACTAACAACTATTGTCAAAAGAAAAATGGGTAATTATTTCATCACTGGAAGGTGAAACAAATTCTTCTTTGTTCTTACGTCCCAATAGATTGCAATATGCTTTCTATTTTGTGGTATCAATTTGGTACACATATTATGCATTCTGGCTTGTTAAGGGCATTTTAGGTATTTCATATTTGATTGTTAGTCAAAATCTCTTGTCAAATTACATGTCAAGTCAAATATAGCAGTTTGTTTGAATGGAGGGGGTATGAAATTTGTGTGCGTGATACATTCAATAAATTTAAACAAGATTATGAATAATGCTTTTTTCATGTTAAACATATTGCTTATGCCGGTGAGCTGCTAAGTGCTAATTGCTTTACAATATTGCAAAAATTTTGCTCCTACATAAATTGTGAACGTGTATACAAAAGGTCTCTTTTATCTTTCATTTTGAAGAGTTACCTTGTGTCTTGTGTTTCAGCGGAAGGGTATTTGTTTATATCAGAATCCCTTGCTACTTAATCTTATAAATCTCCTATATAACTCTTGGTCATTTTAACATTCCTGTATGGTATACATAGCTTCATACCTTTGTGAGCCTGCTGATGTTATTCTGCAAAAATATTGACTAATTTTTGTCGGACTCAACTTTCAGTTTTCAATCCAAACCCTTTTCAGTGGAAACGTACTTTCTGGGAAAAATCTTCCCTCCAATCTTACTCATTTTCTTAAGACGAGGTTAGTGGAGTGTCATTATCTGAAAGTAGAAGCATAGGAAGTTGGTGCTCCCAAAAATAAAAACAAAAAATCAGCTACAATGTACTCTGATGGGATTTTACTGAAGTATATTCTAGAAAGGGTATATTAGTAATAATATTAGTAGTTAGTTAGTTGGGCAAATTTATAATTAAAGGGGAGAGGAGAGTGATGTGGTGGGCAGAAAAATTGTTAGATCTTGTTAGGCTCATTGCTAGTTAGCTTTGAGAGGGCTCCAACCTTTCGGTTGTGAGAAAGGGGATTCCCCTGGAACAATCTTTTGATTGTGGCTTATTTTTTGTTTTTGTAATCAATTTCTACAATTCAGCTTTACCAAATCCATAGTTTCTTCTTAATTGATTTCAATTCTGCATCATACTCTGTATCAGTTGTATGCTCTAGTTCCAGGTATTGCATATTGAAGAATGCATTTTTTCCAGAAAACCTCTCTGCAACTTTCTCCTTCCGTTTTAGGCAACTTGATTCTGTTCATGAGTTGAAGAACCACCTATTATTACTGACACACTATAAGTCTTAGCTTTGTACTATGTTGTTGCCTTGTTGGTCATCGTCATGGCATTTTTATATAAACAATCTTTTGGGCTTTGGACACAACATTTGATCATGGATACTAGGTGGCTATATGTAAGTAGTCTGTTCTGTCCTAGGTCTGGTGGTTAGTATGTTGTTTATGTTAGTTGAGATAGCTTTAAAAATTACTTTCATTGTATATGATTTTTTTTGCCATACTGTTATTGGATAATTGGTACTGTTTTTGCTAGTTAATGATATTGACACTTGACAGTAATGACTTACTGATCCTTCATGTATGCTGTTTATGTTTGTTGAAGTCTTAATGTTAATTGATATTATTGAGCCTTTAATAAATTAATTGTTTCACACATATGGGCCATTGTTTACTTTTCAATATTATCTATGTCTATTTGCATTTTATTAAATGCAATTCCCTATGACTAAGGAGATAATAGCGATTGCTTCTGGAGAGCCCATGCTTCGTGTTACAGTACATGTGAGAAAAGTTGGAGGCAAGTAGAGTTAGTATTTTCAAATTTAGGAGCAGATCCAGCCATTCATTTATTCTTTGTTTTCGGTATCTCATATACAAGTGTCATTATGTGTTTTCTACATCCAATGTTGTTAGGTGCTTTCTTGTGTTTGCACTTTGCTCTCTTTATCTCCTCTGTCTATTTTTCTAGATGTACAATGCACTAGTTCCTTTTCAACCACTATGGACTCAAGTCAATCTATTCTTTTTTGTCACACAAATTCTAGCGATATATGTGAAAACGAGTCAATACGGGTCACATTTTCATGATACTGGGTCAAACGGGCAACACATCAAAAAAGTAGCTAACAAGGAAATGGGTCGAAAATCACCAGAAGTTTATTCAAGTGTTTGCAAACCTTCTAAATCGTTTTATTACAAAATTTACATTATTATTTGAGTAAATTAGTTTTTTAAATCATATTTAATACATTACTTTTTAGTAAAAGTGTAAAAAATGGATAAAAAGTGTGGTAGTTCAACCCAACCCATACCACCTCAAGTATTTGCAAACCCCCTTTCTTGTTAAAGATCCTTTTACTTGTTTTTCATTTGTAGCTATTCGGTTAGTTCATTATGGTGGTAGTTTTGTTCAGTTTGATTTTCCAGATTTTGCCACATGAGTTGTTATTCATATGATGAATCAAGATGATGGTGCCAAAGGCAAAAAGTCTATTATGATATCAGTCTGGAGAATGTAATGAGTCAGGACAAGGTTTACTGTTGCTATTTACGATATAAAAAGTTTTTGCTTGCAAATTTTCTTTGCTGGGTTTCTTCAATGCCAAGTATTATATGTTTTCTTGTGTCATTTTTTTCTTCAGGTTAATATAGGGTTTGTTTTTCGTGGAGGATTTTGGAACACGTTGATTTAATTATATCATGAAACGGATTAATCGTTTATTATAATTGTGTTGGTGACTTGTCTTTCTGTCTGGTTGTGTTATGATATAGGTGGAAAAATTGGGACTTTAATTAGTTGGACAGGGGCTGACAGTAGACTGCCACTTTAATTAGATGTAAATGATAGTGGCAGGCCGAATGGTTATTATTATTAATTGGCATAAAAAGAGTATCCAGAGTATTATGACTTAGGAGCTCGATACGTAGAGATTTACATAGGAATAGAACTGTTGATTGTCGAAAGGAAAGAAAGGATCCTTGATGGTCTAGGGTTCATTGAAAGATGAATCTGTCAAGGCCATCATGTCTTACTGCTGCTTCTTTGGATTCCTCCCTAACAGAGTCACTTGATACAAATGTATGGAAAAAGAATGGCATTTCCTCTACAAAGCTATGTACCTGATGCACATGTTGTGGAACGCACTTTATCATGTAGTACAAAAGTGTCTCGCAAGATATGTGTAATTATCGAAAGTCTGCGCAATAACTACATACTGACTGACAATCTTGATTCTCGTTATTTACTTGTTGTATGATGAGTGCAACAAATATCATTCTGTGAAGACTTTAAATTTATACAAAAGTGGCAAAATTTTTCTGTATCCTTGGGAATGTACTTCGCATAGATTAAGGTACACATCACATGTATGTTTCATGCCTATAGTGTATTGCTCAAAATTTGACTCAATTTGCTCCTTTGCGATAAAATTTTGTATCTTGAAATTCACAACACATTCATGAATGGTGCAGTTTTGTTATGGAACATGAGATGAAATCTTGTAACTTGGTTGTAGTTGGTGGTGTGAACCAGACGAGCTTGCTCATGAGGCTTGTAAACCAACACTTCAAAAAGCTTGGCTATTGGGAGACGAGCTGCACATATGAGCATAGCTCAAGTCAAGTTTGGCTTGGTCTGGGCAGCTTGGGAAGACTAATAGGGTGTGTTTGGCTTGCGGAATAAATTCAAACAGGCTGGAGTTTCGTTAGGGTGTTTTGTGGGGTGGGGTGGGGCATGGTGTTTGAACCGGAACCGAAAAATGGTTAAAATCAAAACAAGAACCGAACCATATAGAACTCGTCAGGTTCTCTTGTTTTTCCCGAGTTTTACATTGAAAAATACAAAACCGAACTGGACTCAAACTGAGCCGAACTAAAACCGAAAACTGACCTGTATGGGTCCGGTTCGGGTTCGGGTCCTGTACGGTTTGGTTTTGCTTTTTGCACACCCATGACTAGAGGCGTGTCGTGTGTGTTGTGAAGCATTGGAATTTATATTCTGTTACAACTAGCTAGGAATGATGAATTTCTTAATCCATAGATGTTGATGGAACTTAAATAACTTTAAGTTAGTTCTCTTTATAATTCAATTCCAAACAAACTAGAAGGAATTTCCAAATCCTTAAGATTTCATCCCACGATCCGAACTCCCTAAGGTGTTGAGCTCAAATGCTTGAGTCCACTGAGTCTGTTGTGCCTATGAGTCGTATTGTAATTTATACTTAAAATAACTGGTCCTAGGTTATAATATTCAATACCTTTATTACTTAATTTGTTGTTTAATTTAATTGATATGAACCGAGCCACTGCTCAAACTTCATACGAGTCACTTATACTAACTTGTCAATACCAAGCTTATGCAAGTTCTGCCAATACTTGAGTCTTGGGTAAGCTGAGCTTGAGCAAGCCTGGATTTGGCTTAGCTCAAATATGCCCTTAATTGTGATATATACTCGCTACTTCATAGTTCGATGTTATTACTATTCAATTTTCAATTCTGTGTGTATCAAGAGTAGAGACATATTGGTTCATTTACCTCGAGTTAATTATATTCTCTGTTATTGTCTTACCAGGTAATCTTGTGGGACTATGGAATGACTTGCCGGCCACTAATAAATCTCATGGTATTTGTTTCTTATGGTCATCAATTAGACACCAAAGCTCTCTTATTGGGTGGTTTTTCTTGCAGTGGTTTGTGCAGTCACATTAGTTCATGTATCTTTTTATATTTCTGAGATTTCATGTCATTATACAGCTAATGCAAGAACTTGACCACTTTATACCTCTTATCTTTGTTTAACAAAGAAATAATTATGGTCCCATGATTTGTAATAACCAAAATAAAACAAAGTATTGTAAGATTTAGCGACTTGGTTTAGAAGGATGCACAACCTCATTGAATTACCTGCACGCATTTATTAATAGAAGAGTTGCTTCCTTAGGGTGTCACGTGCCCTGTTGTTATATTCAAGTTTGACTTCTGCTTTGACGCCTTGGCAGCCGAGTATCTGGTCTTACTAAGAGCATTTAAGTGTCTTCTAACACCACCAAGGCACCAACATTGCATGCTTAATATTGTAGCTTTTCTGTGGGTAAATGTCGTTAGTCGCCTTGATTCACGGGCGAATGCAATGCATTGTTAAAAATGGTCTTTGGCCTCACACGAGCTTTCAATTCTATGCACCAAGTGAATTCATAAATAGGTTGCTGGTGCACCTTCGCATCTTGGAGAGTTGTGATCCAGAACTAGGCTAAAAGCTTTGGGGCATAAGTTCAGGTTTTCATGTGTATGGCTAAGAAATCTTGGCAGGCGATGCACCCTTGAACATGCTCATTTTCGAGCATTTTCTAGGCCTGTTTCTAGTTTTAAGAAAAAAGGGGTTACTATCCATTGTGGAACCAGATTGTTTTAGTGGCTGAAGGGTTAGCATGCAAAGACCTTACTTAGCTTCTAGTGGATATCCCTTTTTGGCAAAATTTGTTGACCTTAGGGCTTGTTTGGCTCATAAAATGAGGTGTTACTCTTAGGCCTTGTTTGGCTCATAAAATAGAATGTGAAGGAATCTAAGTTTATTTATGATGTGTTTGAACTATTAGATTATAAAAATAATGAACGACATCTTATTTACGTTCCATCAAAATCCATGGATTAACTAATTCATCATTATTAACTATTTATTTATGATGAAATTAAGATTCTTAACATTGCAAAATGCATACCTTTTGTAAATTTTTTAGCATCATCTCATATCTCGATCCATAAACATAATATACACTATAAGTAAAATTCCAAAATCTTCAAATTCCATTCCGCGAGACAAACAGGACCTAAATTAAATATTTTGTTTGATTATAATGGAAGGTGACTTAATCATGAATGATGATCGGATATCATAATCCTATGTAATCACTTGGTTTTAGAGTGATCCCAATATCCATTGGGTGGTGGGGCAAATCTCATTAAAGACAATGATAGGAGATTTCGGTTAAAGTTTTCATACTTTTGAATAATAAATCAAATTTATTAAAGTTCTCATATACAAAATACTCTCAATGAAACACCAAACAAACAAAAAAGAATAATTATAAAGCATCTAACTTACACAAGTCACACCCATCCACTACTACTAGTATAAAATCATCATTCTCCATCACACCAAAGATAAAAATAGCAATTCCGCATTCTCACCGAAGATCTGCGTGGGAAAAGGGGTTGAATGTAACACTGATGCAAATCATGCATTGATACGGGATTTTGGACATTTAAGTAGGACATCGTCACCTTATTAAACATGATTTTTTTTGGATGTGTGAAGAAAACCAGAATAGAGTATTAAATAGAACTTTTAAGCGAATAATATCATATTATATGAAGTGGTACAAGTATTACATTCTTGTAAATGGTTGTATTACTTATTATTTTAATAGGAGTATCACATATAGTAAAACGAACACGTTATACAATTTAAGTGCTTTTATCTGTCAGTAAAATAGTTATTCGATTTATTACATCTCTTCTCTTTATTTATTAGTTTACTTGAATGAGTTGAAAATTTATGAGGATATGACAAATTCAAAGAAAGAGATCCAAAATAACGCGAGAGATGTTTCAAAAGGTGATGATTTTCAGCCCATTTAGGCCCAAAGGGCTGAAATGACTCATGCTAGAAAACTAAGGGTGCGTTTAGTTCCCGAAAATTTTCAAAATTTTCATCTCACTTTTCAACAAAAATGAAAACTTGTTTACTTAACAACAATTTCATAAATTTTTATTTCACTTTTTAAAATACCACTTTTCATATTCTCTCTCTTACTTTTCTACTATCTACCCTATTTTCTTTATAATACTCTCTTTCTCTCTCTTACTTTTCCATCACCTATCCTATTTTTTTATTTTATAATCACCCATCTTATTTTTCATAAAACTAAAACTTCATCATCTAAACAAGTTTTCATTTTTCATAGAATCTCTTGTTTTTTTCTAAAAACTATAACTTGAAAACTGAATTTGAAAAATGACTAGTTTTCGTTAACTAAACGCACCCTAAGATAAAACATTTTTTTAAAAGGAAGTTTCTAACCTTGAAATTGATGTATTAAATACATGTTTTTAAACACTGTTTAGTTTTTTTAAACCTCGATTGTTTGTATTGCGACTCACATAAAATGTTATGTAATAATTGTTAAAAATGAAGTTAAGGAGGAAGATGATTTCAAACAAATACTAAATGATTTATATTGGCAATTTTAAGTATTTAATCAATTGGTTTAGTCAAACACAGTTAATGGTGTGAGGAAATGTGTCTGTTTATGCTCCATTCCATTTAGGGGCAACAAGGTAAAAGTAAATTGCAAACCACAAGACACTGTCTGTCTGTCTGTCTCACCATATAGACTTTTATTTTTCTTTTTTTAATTTCCTTCATATTAATTAATTACCTTGAGTTATATTTTACCTACCGTCAATAGATAAAATGTCAAACTTTTCTAAAAGCAAAACGCCTAAAAAAAAGCCTCCAAAAAGTATATATATAAATAAATGATTCCAGTTATGGGTTTGTAAAAAAAAAAAAATGAAACCGAAGAATCAAACTCATATGGTTCATCATTCTGAGTTTTGGTTAAAGCAAAATATCGTACCATATGGTTTGGTTATCGGTTTTAAATATCTCGAGTTTTGGGTTTCGGTTTGTTTTAGCCGGGATGGTTTTAAATCATTCACATCATATCCCTACTTAAACAGTTAAAAAGTTGGTTACCTCGGTTAAAAAGTTAAAGTTGCATTTAGGCCTTGTATGTTTTTTGTTAGAAGATCTTCGAACTTCTTATGTCTGCGAACTCGAAGACGCGGGAATATGTTGTTTGTTTTTTTCATCTTCCCGCATCTGCGGACCTCTTCCCGCGTCTGCGGACGTCTGCAGACCTTTAAGCCATCTCTTCTGACCGCAGATTTCTACAGCTAAGTCCGCAGACCGCAGACATCAACCTCTTAAAAAACAAACAACACCTTAGAAAGTTGGTTACCTATGTTAAAACACCTAGATTAACAGACTGATCAGGTATGTATATATGCTTTATTATTGGATGAAGGAAAAAAATAAAAATAAAAATAAAAATAAAAAAAGTGTAAATTAATAATGTTGAAGAATGTAAAAGACTATTGCGCATGTGGAAGTTGTACAGTTATGTACAAGTATATATGGCGGGACTATTGCGCATGCATGTTGTTCGTTCTCCTTCGGTTTATTCTTATCTTCTTTTTTGATTTAACTGTTCAACTTTCACTCCTTCTACAGTTTTTTTACTACATCTGTCAATATTCCTTCATTCACCCCTCTTTTCCTTTTTCTGTTTTCTGTTTCTACTAACACACTGAGTCACTCACTCACTTAAAAAGCATCTGGAGTGTACGTGTAATATTTATGTGGTATTAAAACCTAAAAGAACACATTTTGACACATACATACATACATATATGTACGTGTGTACACACATACACACACATATAAACATAAGGTGTTTGGTTTTGCCTTATGAACGAGATTATTAGCTTATTACGTTACAATAACACAAGTAATTGACTTAAAGTGTTTGGATTTCATAAGTGATAATTATTTGCATTTAGAGTTAATCCTACAACATTTTTTCATAAGTTCAAAAATGTAGTTTATTTGCTTAATAAGTGATTATTTTGTCATTTTACAAGTTAAAACGCAAATCCAAACACTTTAAAAACTTATTATTTGATAAGTATGATAGGAAACAGCAGAAGCTAAATCAAACACTACACTTCCAGCAGCATTTTTTTGTTATAACAATTATCTGATTACATCACTTTTTAAAACGTAAATCCAAACACCCTATATAGAAAAGAGGTTAAATAATAAATGAACGTAACTTCATTTCATTATGTGTGTATGTCAAAGTTTATTTTATAACTCAATAAAAATTAGGGCCGCAAACAAACTAAGGTTCTTTTACTAACATATATATAAAACGATTTAATGTTTCTAAACTTGCAAATTTGGAGGAACTAATATATCCAGATTCTTTTCGAAACATATTGGGTTAATTAGAATTTGCAGATGGCCGGTATTCGATCATTGAAATTAAGGAATTGAAACTCGATCTAATTAGTAGGTTTAGAAGGAATAAAAATTTGTATATGAAATGACTCGAGTTCAATAAATTTAATTGACAGTTTGATACAGGAGCACTAGTCAATTGAATATTGTTTGGGTACGGTATATGGATTGAGAAGGGTCGTGAAGCTCAGAGAGATCGATCCTCGGTTAGGTTTATTGACCATCGATCTCAAGTCTCAACCTAGCTAGCTATTGTTTATGATATATAAATATCAAATTAGTAATACGTTTATAAATTTTTTTTTCTTTTTTTTTGTAAAATAAAGTAGCAATGACAATGAATTTACATTTATTCATTTTAAATTAAGAGCTAATAATAATAATAAGGATAATAATAATAACATAATATACAAGGAAAAAAAATACGTATATATATATAGACGTAGGTGTAGATGTGTAAAGGAAAAAGAGAAAGAAACCGAAAGCCCAGAAGCCGGGACCAACAGTGTTGGATAACGACGATTACATGGTCATGACTCATGAAGAGTTTCAAAGGTGGCATCATCATATCCCTCTTCAATTTCTCTACTCAAAGAAGTACCTCTCGAAATCAAGTGCACCTGAAGGTACCAACTTTTAAAAAAAAAATTAAATTTTTTTTTTCACACAACCATGTTTAATTTAATGATATACGCATTATATATATGAATTTCACATAAATTCACATTTTCTGTGTCCTTAAAAATTACGTGAATGCTTAATGCATATTTATGTGAATGGTCATCCATGTGAATGATCATTTCACACCATGTGAATGGTGTGAATGACCATTCACATTATCTTTTTTTATCATTCACAATATTTATAATGTTGCTCCTTTTGAAAAAAAGTCTTATAATATTGTCTTATACATGTCTATTAAAAAAAATATATGTGAATAATTATTCACATTAGGGTACGCTGCGTACGTTGGAATCTCATAGGTACGCTGATTATATATATATATATATATATATATATAGGTTAAGTGAGTACCACCCATTATGCAGCGCACCTGAAGGTACCACCCTTAAAAGTAATTTTTTTGAAAAAAATTTTCATGAACATGTTTTAATTAACATTACACAGATCATATGTAAATTCACACAAATCCAAACACTCTAAGTGCATGAAAACATGCATCACATAAATGCACGTTCACATACATTCAAAATTATATAAGTGTGTGTTCACGTCATTTTTTAGGAGCTAGGAGATGTGAATGTATGTGAATTTTACATATGATCTTCATAATGTTAATTAAAACAATTTTATGAAAAAAATTTTAAAAAAAGTTTTATTAAAGGTAGTACCTTCTGGTGCGCTGCATAATAGGTGGTACTCTCTCGAACTATATATATATATATATATATATATATATATATATATATATATATATATATATATATATATATATATATCCATCTAGACTAATGTTATCCGTTTGTATCCACATCCATTGGATGAAACGGATAGATAGATATTCGTTGGATGGTAGGAATTTTTTTGTTAACTAACAAAGTACGTAATTTGTATACATAATTAATGTATAGAAAGACGTCAAAGTGATTGCTTGAGAAACCAAAGCGTCATAATTGATATTGTAAAAAAAAAACTCAATTAAATTGATTTATAAAACTAAAAATCACACAAACAAATTGTATAAACTGTGAATCGACTTATCGAGGGAAAAAATTCATACGACTCAATGTGTGAAAGGTGAGTCTCCAATTAGCATAAATTGAATTTAAATCGAAAGTGAAAGCTTAAATATGAAAGTTAAAGTTGGAAGTGTGCTATGTAACTATTTAGGGTTTTTTTAGGGCATCACTATTCTACTCTATTTCGGCGGCCAAGTTAGATTATATATATAAGTTTGTAGTGCTTTTTTTAATCAATTTTTGAAACATTAAAATAAATGTTTGTAATTCTTTATACATTGATTTTAATATTTTAAAAATACTTATATTTCTTATTAATTATAGAATCAAATAGACATATTATGATACAAATGCATTTTCTTTAAACATGCTTATAATTGTTAAATCAAATTTCAATAAAATGCAACATCTATTTAAATTGTAACAATTTACCTAATTAAGTTTAGTTCCTTACTAATTACAACAAGATATATTGATCGCATTTTTTTTCTTTTTATGTTGTGTATTTATAATACTATCCATGGTTTAAAGTTTAATTGTGGTTTGTCATTTGTGTTTTAGTTTCTTTAATTGTTAATTGTAGGATTAATGGACAAATTTTTCAAACGAAAGTTAACGGAAAGGGTAGTAACGACGGCCTATCATCAAAAGTTAGTGATAACGACCCAACTAAAAAATACGTGTATTGACCCGACCCAACTAAATTAATCATTTTAATTTTTGAACCGTGAACGGGTCCCTTCGATAGCTGGGTCCGCCGATGTATATATATATCATAAACAATTAAACATAACACGTACAGGTAGAAAGAGACTCAACATTAACAAATTTAAAAGATTCAGACTGAATTCTGCAGCCGTATATGCATGCCAGAAAGATATTATACAGGACTACACTCACATTTAATTTAATTTAATTTAGAGTAAATTACACAAATGGTCCCTGTGGTATATAGGTTTTTACGGTTTTGGTCCCTAAAAGAATTTAATTACATGAATAGTCCCTAAAAAAGAATTTTTTCACTCTTTTGGTCCCTGAATTAGCTTGACCTAATGTTTGACTAGAAAAAAGACAATTTTACCCTTTTGATAAATTATACTTTTGTCCTTTAAATTATTACTCTATTATTATTACAATTATTATTTTTATTACTATTATTATTATTATTATTATTATTAGGAAAAATTACCAAGAAAGGTAATATAAAATTCAAAAATTGCCAATAAAGGTAATGTAAAATTTTTTAGGCCAAGAAAGATAACATAAAATTTAAATTTGACAAAAAAGGGTATTGATTACAAATTAAGAAGGTACATTTTTAATTTTATGCTCCCTTTTTTGGTAAGCGAATAATATTTGATTATCTTTCTTTGCCTAAAATTTGAATTTCATTTTCTTTTTCGGCCAAAATAAAATTTTATATTATCTTTCTTGGCAAAAAAATTTTTACAATACCTTTATTGTCAAATTTTGTATTTTATATTACATTTCTGTGTAATTTTCCCTTATTATTATTATTATTATTATTATTATTATTATTATTATTATTATTATTATTATTATTATTATTATTATTATTATTATTATTATTATTATTATATGTTCTTGGGTGTCTTGGAGCAAACCTAGATATCCAGTCACCATCATCGTTCATCCTCTCCGACGAGCGCCGATGATTCACAAACTCATACTTTCAAAGGAATAATATTCAAAACTAAACTCGTATACGAATCACCAAAAGAGTGAATAAAAATTTTTAGGGACCATACATCTAATTATTAATATTCAAAATTAAATCCATATACGAATCATCAATATACTAAAACTATAATTTCAAAGGAATAATATTCAAAACTAAATCCTTAAAATCAACACAACCAAGTCGGTCACCACCATTAAGACGAACTAAAAAACGATTTTTAATCAATGTTTTGAACATTGATAATTAATTGAAGATGAACAATCCAACAAGAACATGAACAAAACTATTTTAAAAAACCCCAGATTTGGGTTCATCTTCGTGTGTAAATTGTTGACAGAAATATTAGATGATGTTTGGCGATTGTCGGAAATCAAATAATGTCTAGAAATTGAAGACGATAACCAAACTTGAATCGATGCTTTAACTGAACACTTAGAGGATTTGGAACTTGATTTTTGCCGACGATTTAGAATGTAGATGATGCCGACGAAGACGAATACCAAGCTGACAACGATCTGGAAGCATACAGTAGTGGCGGAAGTGAGTTTTGTTGGATAGTAGAAGATGAGTTTTGGTGGTGGTGGTGTCCAAGGATGGTAAGAGTTGCCGATATTGATGATAGGGGATGCTGACGGGGACGGTGAAATCACCAATAATCTAATTTTGGATTGGATTAAATCGATTGCTTGGAAGAAGGGCGTGACTTATGAGTTTTGACTTGATGGAGTTATTAATATTTATTTTTATATAATAATAATAATAATAATAATAATAATAATAATAATAATTATTATTATTATTATTATTATTATTATTATTATTTATTATGAAGGACCATGTTTAATTTAACATAAGGGTAAAATAGTCTTTTTAATGGGCTTAGGGACCAAAAGAGTGAAAAAAGTCTTTTTTAGGGACTATCCATGTAATTAAATTCTTTGAGGGACCAAAACCGTAAAAACCCATATACCACAGGGACCATTTGTGTAATTTACTCTTTAATTTACTTTCATATATAATTAATTTCTGAAATTATTTGTTTTGTTCAATATCTTCAGTATATAATTTAATTTACTAATTTAATCGATCTCTTGTCTCTGCGTGCAGATACCTTCAGTTTATTAAGTTGGGTAACTTCCAAGATTGATTAGGGTTTCACGTTGCCATGATCGATCACTCTTCTGTACAACTTTAATTAGCTTCATCGTGTACAAGTCTGTAAAGAATGCATGCAGTATCTGGGATTCGATCGATCAAATTTAGAGCAACTTCCAGTTAATTTTAGCCACTCAAAGTCTTCAATCGATCGCCATTTTAATATATCTTTTTTTTTATTTATTTAAAAGAAAGTCTCATGTATGTGTTAAGGGCGAACACGATCCGGTTCGGTCGGTTTGGCGACTAAAATCTCGGCCAAACTAGTAACTTCGGTATAGAAAATTCTCAAAGCGAACCGGCGCCCAACACTAACGGCTCGCGGCTGGACCGGCCAAACTGCAAGATCGGTTTAGTTGTGTCGGTTTCATGGTTTGAATTACAAACTTCGAGTTAATTTATAAATATCTAACAAATTAAAAGAAAACAAACGTAAATTACATTATTGTCACCTCATTTTTTCACAA
Organism: Centrapalus pauciflorus; assembly: GCA_020465985.1. NCBI lineage: Eukaryota > Viridiplantae > Streptophyta > Magnoliopsida > Asterales > Asteraceae > Centrapalus > Centrapalus pauciflorus. The sequence continues at coordinate 424,405 of JAANYP010004510.1, read as the reverse complement.
ATGCATCAAATCCAAGGGTTGTGATTGGTTTACTATGGTTTCTTGATGCATATGGTTTTCCATTGAATCCATTAACCCATCCCTAATATATGTATATATGTACATGTATATATAGGTGTACTATGTATATGTGTGTGTGTGTGTAAATATATAGATATATGTGTGTGTATCTGTATATACATACACACACACACACACACATATATATATATATATATATATATATATATATTATATGATTTAGGTTCAAGTGTATATCACTTATAATGCAGCACCAGAATGTACCAATCTTAAAATTAGTTTTTTTGAATTTTTTTCTTCATAAAAATATGTTCTAATTAACATTACACAGATGGTATGTAAGTTTCACGCACATTCACACATTTTAAGTATATGAAATCATGTATCATATAAATGTACGTTCACATATAAGCAACTTTATATAAGTGTACATTCACATTATTTTTAAGGAGTTAGGATATGTGAATATATGTGAAATTTACATATGATCTTTATAATGTTAATCATGTTTATAAAAAAAAATTTCAAAAAGTTTTTTAGACGTGATATCTTTTGGTGCGCTGCATAATAAGTGATACTTTTTCGAAACATATTCTATATCATATTTGATTATAGATAAGATCAACCAACTTTTTAATGTTAGTTGCTAAAAATTTATATCCAAGGCGGCTATTTAGATTAATTATGATCAACCACGTACAACAAAACAATTATTGTCCGTTGGATAATATATAATTCCCATTATTAAAGGTTGTATAATTATGACTAAATAATTGTACTCTGGATTAGGTATACCTTCAGCATAATAATTAAAGTTAACCTATTCCTAAAAATAGGGTAAACTCAGAAAAAAAAACGTGTCATTTTTGTGTGTTTGCATTTAAGATCCAAATTAAACGACTTAATTTGATATTATAATTAGGATTACAATAACATTAACTCGGTATCTATATCGAATATATGATTCTACAGTTCTGCAACAAATTAATTTAGGTTTCTTTAATTATCTCAATGCATCGAAACATAGAATAACCTCCATGCACCACCAAACGCATCACAATTCTCGCGTGTTACATCATTATTTCTACGTGATGTATCAAATTCTCGCGAGATGCATCGACTTCCACGTGATGCATTACGATTTTCTAACGATTCATTGTGGTTCTTTGATGCATAGAGATTTTTCATTGAACGCATCCCTATATATGTGTATGTGTATGTATGTATGTATGTATGTATATATATATATATATATATATATATATATATATATATATATATATATATATGTGTGTGTGTGTGTGTGTGTGTGTGTGTGTGTGTGTGTGCGCGCGCGTGCGTAATTTATATATATGTGTGTGTGTGTGTGTATACTTATGTTTCACGTATCACTACAAGAATATTCAGTATTACCGAGGGACGGATCCGTCGGTAATCCATCGGAAAATGGCATTACTGACGGCTTACCGAGGGTCAATATTCGTTACTATATTATGGTCGGTCATGTGTATTACCGACGGATTACTGAAGGTTTTGTTACCGACGGCTTACCGAGGAAAGATGTTACCGAAGGATTACCGACCATATGCTTTGTCAACGGTTTGCCGAAGGTTGTTTACCGACGGCATACTGATAACATATTGACAAATTACCGACCAGTTTATGAAGAATTACCAAGGGAAAATTATGTGTTGACAAAACATTATATTACCTATTTTCCAGTTGTTTCTTGTAATTTATAATCTGCAATACCAATAATCCAAATGCCATTATAAAACCAAAATTTGCGATGAACATACTAATTAATTTAATAACCCATTGATAAAGTTCCAATAACATTAACATATATTTGTACAACATTTTAAAAGCAAAATTTGACAACATCATCAATGAAAATTAACTCAAACATCCTTAATGTTACTAAAAGTTTTATCGGATGACAAATTCTACCAAGTGGGTATGTGGAGAAATACCGATGGATTTTTTGTGTCGGAAATTTCTTCGGTAAAGTCAATTTTCTAGTAGTGTATGTAATGAGATTTTCTAGAAAAATTTGTTTAGGAAACTTAGTTGACATTTTTTTAGTATGATTGATGGTTTTTTGTGTAATTTGAAAAAATATATATAATTATTTATTGGATTTTAACTTTGTGTCACGTGGATCTAAAGCAACATGTTAATTTGGTTTTTAAAAAAATCATGTGTTTGTTTGTTTTTATTAAGGATTTAAAAGAGAAATAAATTGATAGAAGTAAAATGGATCATATGATTCGTAATAATTAACTAAAAGTGTGATTTGGTTCATCTTCCAAACTTGTAGTTCCATTCCATTTGAGCATGCCAACTTTTTGTTATGTGATGGCAGCATGCCCTTTGAATTGTCAACACCCCACTAAAAGTTTCACATTTTTCATTTTTTCCCCTCATAGATATATTTCTTTTCCATTTTGCCCATCACATTATTATCATTTAAATTTCATGTATCTTCTTTTCTGTGATGTATCAATACATACAATGCTTTGATTATGACTAATGACGGCCGGAAGGGGTGGCGATTGTGACCCAACGGGTCAAATGGGTTGAACGGTTAAATTCATCTGTAGTAAAAAACTAAGCAAGTACATAAATTTTTTTAAAAAAAATGGAAAATTTTAAAACGGTGTATTAAACAAATTGTTTTTTTGAAAAAAATCAATATTATGTAAATTTTATGGCTTTTGGTCGTCAACCCGTTTCACCTATTTGTTTGAATGAGCCGAAATTGTCATCCCACGCCGGTTGTAGGTAGAGAATATTACACACCTCCTTTCGCGCGCGCACAAACACACAATATACATACATATCATATTTGATCGTCTCTCTAATGATGCGAGACCCATTATGTACGTGTTCTTGTGGAAGATTAAAGGTTGGGATGTGTGATGAACATTTAGCTTTGGGGTGTATATTTAACATCTTTCATATTAACTTCATGCGACACCAATAAGTTTATTTTTCTTGATTATATATAATATATTAAATAATTTTTATAACATTGACATACTCTCTCTCTCTCTCTTTCTTTCTCTCTCTCTCTCTCTCTCTCTCTCTCTCTCTATATATATATATATATATATATATATATATATATATATATATATATATATATATATATTTTCTCATTTCGATAAAATGACATCGGTAAAAAAATAGATATGATTCTTTTCAAATGTAAACTTACTGTTTATTTTTAAAAGGGATAGAGCAGTATGAAGTCAAGGTAAGAGTCTCTTAATTTCAAATTGTGAGTCAACCTTTTAATTTCAGTCGTATTTTTTAGATTTTACACTTTAATTTAAACTCTTAAAAAACAAACAAGATAGAGTCATTTGAAGAGCATGAGTGTATGAATTAATTGATTAAATACTTAAATGGAATCATTTGAAAGTTTGATGGGTGTTAATGGTAATATACAAATCTTTGTGGTACCCAAAGGAAAAGTCAAAAGTTTCGATGAGTCCATGCAAAATTCTGCAAAGAAAACAAATTAAAGTGCTGTCAAGAGAGAATTGAAGTTGGTCGACCCTTGCCTTGCCTTGCCTTGCCTAGTCCTACAAATACAATACAAAAAGTAGGCAGAAGGCACCCCGCCCTATGTCTCCCTAAAGTTTCCTTCAATGCACATGCATGCCTCTAACAAATTTTTTTTTTTTTTTTAAATTCTAACATCTTTCATCTATATTTTTGGCAATATTGTCAGGATCGAGATTTTACCTAAGATCGTTTTTATCATTACAAGATCGGGATCGTAGTATCGGATCGGAATCGTAAGATACTACCGAAATTAAATATTACATATCACAATATTGTATCATAAATAAAAGAGAGTCATTTCCAATAAAAAAAATCATGTTCATAAAGAAATTAATTATTCATTCAAAAGAAAGCTAGTCATTTTCATAGATGATTCAAACTTTAAAGACAATACTAAAGAAAATTATTTTCATACATCCATTCACAAGTCATAAAAAGTTTGAAATACACGTCGTACGATCTTACTAACGATCATACGATCTTGCTTACGAAAACAAACCATGTGTAGGATCGGATCGTCGTACAATCTTACGATCTTACTAACGATCCTACGATCTTGCTTACGATCCTACCTAAAATCGATCCTACTAGCGATCCTGATCGAAGTCTACTTGTAGGATCGTACGATCCTACGATTTAAATCACGATTTCGATAACCATGATTTTTGGGTGTTTGGATTTATTTTATTTTATTTTATTTAAATATTTTTTACAAACGGGACCTAAGAGATGTTACACTTTTAAATGTGAAGTTTTTCAATTCGTTCATACTTTTAAACTTGTACATATTTCAAAATAAATATGGTCCGTTAATAAAGTTTTTACTCAGGGTTGACCCTGAGGACACCCAAAAGGGACGACCACTCAGAGCCCCTCATTTTATAAATTCTCAACGTAAATAATATACAGTCGATTTGTTTAACTTATGGACGGAAAGAATACAAAAATATGTTTGCACACGCAAATGTGTATATATATATGTGTGTGTATGTGTAAGGCTCTTTTATACATTTACTTCCGGGACTATAAAATCAATGGAACACTTTGGTGCCGTTTGGTTTGAAAGATTTAAACAACTCATTTAGGATTTGGATTTAGAAATACTTCATTGTCATGTTTGGATAAAAAATTAAGAGAAATGATTTAGCTCATTTAGGATTTCATATTCCCCACTTCTCCACATTTCATAATTCATCCACCCCCTTAAAGATTTCAAAATCCTATCATTTTAAAATCTATCATTTTATATTCATGCAATCCAAACGTCACCTTTGTTTTTACTGTGAGACAAATCAGTCATGAATTCAACTTTACTTGTCTAATAATAAATATCCTTACAAGCTCACCTAAAACAAAAAATAAAAATAAGACTACTAGCTTTTGTAACTTCCAATAAAGCATCACCCACAACTTTTCAATAAGTGCAGAGTGGTCCCCCATCAATTATCATTCTTTTATTTTTTTACTTTACGAATTTACTTGTACAAGCCCTAGTTAGTTTACATGCTTTTCATGGGCATGTAAATCAAAACTCGATCTTAACCCTAATACTTAGTCAAAATACTCTCTATCTTCTTAATCATCAATCCAATGATGTTCATCTGCGATAAGATTTTGACCGCCATAGATATGTTCCTCAAGCTACACTTCGTGGCACCCTACCAGCCTTTGCTTTATATCTTTACTTTTACTATTATACCTTCCATTCCACGTTTATCTATCTATCTATCTTCTCTCTCCATCTCCATCTCCTTAATTCGATCGCCATTGTCAAAACCTATTAGGGTTTTCTTTTAAGCAATGACAAGTGAAATTAGGGAGTCTTTCGATCTTTTGAGTTCCAGCTCATCTATCTAGCTTCTGTGTAATTAATTAAGGTACAGAATTCGGAAATCAAGTAAGTTCTCGTTTTGATTTTAGTCGATTTCGATGTTTCAGATGAATTTTGTGTGTTTGGATCGATGTGGAGTCATGTTATCATCTTCTCTTCAAACGGTACCTACGTATGAATGTAGATATGCTTGTGGTGATTCAATTGTTTTGAATGTTAATTTCTAGCAAATGTTACTTATTTGTTTATTCGTTTTTGTGTGTCAATGGATCGATATGATGTTTTAACAATGTAAGATTTTGTTTAAAGTATCAACTACGTTTTCAATTTTAGAATTTTCAAGTATTTTTTAGATGAATTTTGATATCTTCTTCTCTTCAAAGTGTATATATATTTAAAAAATGGAAGAATTCTTGTGTGTGTGTGTGTGCATGTGTATAATTTGATACAGTTGTAGCTGGTTAAAGAGATACAAGCTGAAATTTCTTATTGTATGTGTGTTTTCGTGTATATACGATTTGGTTTAGTTTTACTTTGATGAATTGGATCTCTTCTTCTTGGATGATTACTGGATATGTATTTGTGTACCGATTTAATGTGTTTACTTATGGTTAATTAATTAAAGCAGAAATTCTACATTTTGATCAAAGCAGAAGTTGTGCTAATTATGAGCAAGTTGAGATGAATATATTGAATTTAATAGAATCAGAAGATCTTATGCCGAAGGAAGAAAATGCAAATGGTGGTACGCGAATTAGCCCTAAACCTAATTTGACAACAGCGTCTTGGACAAAATTGAAAGATCCAAGAATCGTTCGAGTCTCACGAGCTTTTGGTGGAAAAGACCGACATAGTAAAGTTTGTACGGTGAGAGGGTTGAGGGATCGAAGAGTGAGACTATCTGTTCCAACCGCTATTCAGTTGTATGATCTTCAAGATCGTCTCGGGCTTAATCAACCTAGTAAAGTTGTTGATTGGTTGCTCGATGTCGCTAAGCATGAAATCGATGAACTTCCTCCTCTTCAAATGCCACCAGGGAACTTATTCGCTCAAAATCTTCAATCAATGATGAATGTTGCTTCTTCTGAAAATCTTGAAGGGGTTAAAACGGGTACAAATGGAATCAGTTGGGAGGATTATTGGAATCCTGATAGATCTAAGGAGAAAGATCATTTCTTCGTTCAATCGAGTGATCAATCGTCATCATCACTACCTAGCATGTTCAACAATGTTGTGCCAGATGGTTCTTTCCTCAAATTGAATCCTTCAAATTTGTCTTTATCTGATCGATTCGGAAGCTATGCATCATCATCAATGGCACCTCATCAAGAAGATACAGACCATAACTTCAACATTAACGTATCAGGATCTCAACTTCTGATGTATCCGCCACCGAGGGATCAGTTTTATCCAAAGCAAATAAATTTCGAGATGTTGAGCTCTTCGTCTTCAAGTTCTCATAATAATCCCTTGTCTTCTTCGCCTTTATATACAATAAATCAAGGGATGATCAGGCCTTTTCAATTGAGTATGAACCCTAAATTACTTTTTCCTCCTCAAGAAAATGAACCAGATAAAGGAGATTGATCGAATTCGATCTTTTTAACGATCCTCTTCACAAAAGGTGCGTATGTGTATGTACTTGACAATGATTTCGTATGCATGGTATGTTTTCGAGTTCATTGTGTTCATACTTCACTCATGGATTATTGATTGCCCCAAACATTTTTTAACAAAAAAATTGCAGCTTGAGCTTTTCTTGAAGTAATATCAGATTTTTTTTCATGCTAAAAGCACTTATTTTTATAGGTTATTTATATAATTATGTTGCTGATGATTAAAAGATTTTTTTCCCGATTTAGAACCGAGTTAACTCATATCGGATCGCTCTATGGTCTGTATCTTTTACAGTTTTATAAGTAAGATTAATTATCATAATACACATTGAGATGCTGAAACAAAATAAATTGGTTAAACCAATAAAATTTAACTGGCATGGTTTGAAAAGTTTAACTGGATCATTATTTGTTTCACTCAATGGTCTGCAACCCGACCGGTTACAGTCATTTAATTAAAGCATGTACTCCATCTAAACATACATATACAAATACAAAGTAACACTCGTTATGCTGTACACCGGAAGATAACATCTTTAATAAAAATTAATTAATTTCTTCATAAACATCTTTTAATTAAAATGATAAAGGTGATACGTAAATTTCACATACATTCACATTTACTAAAACTTTAAAAATTATGTAAACGTACACTTATATAAAATTGCATGTATATATGTAAACGTACATTTTATGTGATGCATGATTTCATTCACTTAATTAGAATGTGTGAATGTACGTGAAATTTATATATATATATATATATCATATTTGTCATATTAATTCAACACGTTTATGAAAAATTTTAAAAGAAAAATATTTTTAAGAGTGATATCTTCTGATACGCTGCATAATAAGTGACACTCACTTGAATACACACAAATATATATAAGAGTAAATAGATGTGACGTGTCGTATACGTATAACTAGGTTATCACTTAGGAAAACCTCTTCTTAACAAATTTATTTACAATTTTAAGGTTTTCATTTTTAAAATTATATTAGTAATTATTGTAATAAAAGATTTATATATATTTTTCTCTTTTTCAGTAATTAAACAAACGTTTATAGAATATTATATTAAAATAAAAGATTATTTAAATCTATGTCTAAGCTTATTTTTAAATTTTGAATGTATGACATTTAATTTTAAAGATAAATTTATAACATTAATTATTATGATTGTTAATTATAAATAGAAAAAATAATATAATAAATAAAAAACAATTATTTTCAACTATATTAGTAATTTTAGGTTTTTATTTCTAAATTTATACATATATTTAGTCGATATAATTTGAAATTTCAATTATACGCTCCTTTACTATATATATAGATAATAAAATGTATTTATTTTTTGTTTTATTGTATTTCAAAATAATAATATGTATTTATATTTTTAGATGCAATGTGATGAGATCATTTGACGATTTGTGTTTTTCTTATTAGATATAATAATAGATAGATGTGTTTGGTATAAGAAAATACAAAAGTCAGCTCAAACAATGAAGCCAATTAACGAGTCTAATAGTCTATCACCGGCCTTAATCAATTTAATTCGTATAATTAAGAAATAGATATATATAACCATAGATCGATAGTTATCGCATGGTTTTGTTAATTTGTATATTATCTTGTGTATATTATAACAGTTAACCTTTCTACTTTCTAGCTAGTTATATATTTACTTGTTTTATAAATGACAAAATTCAATTTCTTCATAAAGATTATAACCTTTCGAAAAATTCAATTTTTTCAGTTGAAAATATCGAAAAGAAACCAATTAATGAAGCTCAGCTCTCGCGTGTGTGTGTGTGTGTGATATCAAAAAAAGGTCTTAAAAAAGAGGCTCTCGTACTAATGAAACTCATCTATGAATGAATTAACAAGTTCTCGTTTATACACACACACACACATATGTAAAAGGAGTTTAATGGAAAACCAAAATGCATCGGAAAACTTTGTAAAACCTCCATGCACCACAAATGTATCACAATTCTCGCGTGATGCATCGACTTTCTGCGTGATGGTCCAATGACTATAAAGTGGTTATCGGGTTTTCCGATGCATATAGGTTTTCCATTGAATCCCTACATATGTATGTATTTAGTAATTGTTTAAATTTCAAAACTAACAGATACGTACTGTTACAATTAGTAAAAAGAAATATATTAAAAATGGGTTTGATGATGGAGGGAGACAGATGATGATCAGTGGTAGTATGTCAATTAGGCATCAGATCCAATAGAATAAATATGCAGAAGAGAAGCATACAGAAGCAGAAAAGCTTAAAACAGGCAGTACAGCAGTTTAATATATATAATTATTTTATGAATTATATAAAAAAATGGTTTCATATATTTACTTGATAATCAAACAAACACACATAATTTATGTATACTTTTATTTTTAACATGTCTATATGATTAATTAATTGTACCATAATTCCACATATTTTTATCACTTATGCATGTAAATCATAATTACTTTTTTTTTTCGCACATGGATGGTTGTGATTTATATGTATATGTTTATTTTGCAACACATACATATACATAGGTTTTATATATATTGTAAAAAATCATTGTACTTATTTCAAAAAAAATTATCATTTTAATCATCATCTATTTATTTGAAGTAAATCTATCAAATGTTTTTTACTAAAAATTCGATGCATTTGAGATATAAAATGTTTTTAGTTAGTGAACAACATTATATCTCAAATGCATCGAATATGACGTATTATATTGCATTATTGTCACATAATTTGAATACATATTAATTTTTACTATTTTATAATGATATGTAATCGTTTAATTTATTTACCTTTTAAAATAAGTCTAAATTTCCAAACCATTATCAAAAAATTCCCGTTTGATCAACATAATGATATTAATAGGAATTCAAATGCACCTAGAGGAAATAAATCCATTTAATTAGGGATTAAGTGATTTGTACACAACATAAATTTATCATATGCAACAATTTTATCTTAAATAACAAATTCACCATTACTTTTGAAAGTACAACCGTACAATACAAACATTTTAAAATTATATTAAGAATAAAATAGTTATTGCAAAAATGTATTTGTCTACAAATCACCTCCCATTTCAATTAAGAGATAGACAATTTAAGTTCTTGACAAACTTAATGTCTTCAGAAACATTTCAACTGACCAAACGCTACCTTATAGTGTGATTGGAATCTTATATTACAAAAGAAGTAAATTCAAATTTATTTGAGTTTTCTCAAAATGTATGTTATTCTTAGCTATTTGTAACAAAATGTAAGGAACAACACTTCAAAACTCATATTTTTATCGGCCCTAAAAACCATTGCATATCCTTGTCGTACTAAAACATATTAATAATTAAAATTTGTAGCTTATACTCTTAAAAAAATTTCATTCACATCGTGTACGAAAATTTGTTCTCACAAAATGTTATTTTAATTTATACTCTTAAAAAAATCCGGTTTTACCCAAACCGGTTTCGGTTCGAAATCAGATATTCGAATTTTTTATGCACCTCTGGTAGGTCCGGAGTTGTTTTGTTGGGGATTTTTGTTCGAATAACAAAAGATGGGCTAGCCATTATTGTACTTTGAAAATCCTTAAGTTATTGTACTTTGAAAATTTTCCGGTCTCGACATTATTGTCAATAAAATGTCACCACACATGTAAATTTGTCACTAAAAGTTTAAAATATATGCCGTTGTCGCGAAAATTCTATAATAACCCAATCTGAATTGTTTTAAAAGTACAATTATCTATTCAATAAAAAATACAATAATAATAAAGAGATAAATAAAAAATTAATTGAAATTTAGTGATGCTAAATAAATGCTAACAATAGTATAGAGATATTTAAAAATAATAATGATTAAAGATATATTATTTTATAGTTTATCATAATTTATATTAGATACTTTTTAGTTAATATGAAGTTATCTCCTTTTTATAATTTTCTTTTGGACTGACTTTGTTTATATTAGTACAAAGTGAATTTAAATTTGTATTGCTTTGATTTAGCATCTGTTTAATCTTATTTTTAGTGGATTATGAATTTGAAGTTACTGTTTTTTTTATATTTTTTGTGTTTCTATACGTTTTTAATTTCAGTAATTTTATTTTTTTTACATCTGATCACTTTTATAATTTTATACTATGTGTACCAAAATTTGATATAAAGTTCTAATTTGTTGTATTTTTGTAAAACCCACTCAAATCATTTCACAAAACCATTCTTCAATAATTATGAGATACACTTAGTAGACGTTTGGTATAATAGAATGAAATGAAATGAATTCACTTTAAATTTACAAGTTTTTTTGTCATGTAACAAGAGGTTTGATTCTCAATTATATAGAGTTTAGTATAAATTTCATGTATCTCAATTCCTTATCAACATGAAAAGAATTAATAAAAAAAACATAGAAAGAGAATGAAGCTATAACCGTTTTCCTTCAAATTCAACGTCGACCTAACTATCATTGGTTAAATAATTTTTAAATTAAATAATTCATTCCATTCTACGATATCAAACGCCCACTTAAGGTCACAACACATTGAAAGTTTACAGGATAGTCGTCATTCTGACATCTACAAATTGTCATCACGACACATGTTTTCTTGCTTACATTTATAAGCAATACAACACAAGGACATAGCCTTAAATAAGTTCATCTAACCTTTAAACAAGAAGAGCCAAATGCAAATTGAGCTAACACTCTTGCCACTTCACCCACTCACTTGTTAGTTGATTTGGTCTTGTTTTTATCCAATACTAATATGTAATTAACAATTTGATTAAGCTACAAAAGCTTAATGAGTCCCTGTAATTGCTAAAATATCTATACATACCAATATTATGATAACATTCATTCAATTTCACAAAGTAACGATTAAGTATGAATAAAACGCGACAATACACAAAACTGGATCTCACATCGACCCCATTTAAGGATACTCGGTCTCACAATCCTTTCCCGTCTCACATCGGCCACCATTTAAGGATACTTAGCCAGACGACCCTTCTTGGTTCCACCTCGGCCTCAATTTAAGGAAACTCAGTCAAACGACCAAGGTTTTAATTCTAATTACAATTTATCTCATCATATCTCGTGGACGCCCCATTTCTCTCGCCATGAAGTCGAGAGAACTTGTCATTGTCTCATCTTACATCATATTTCATTACAAGTCATCAGGTGATCATGTTCTCAATTAATCAAGTAAGAATGGAAATATGTAAACAATATGCAACAAATAAGCATATGTAACAATTAACCAATAAATTTGTGTTGTCATTCAATAAAATAGTCAAACAATTAAGGGTCCTCACACTTTGATTTCACCCACAACAACTCAAATCTCGACCTCAATCAATCCAAACCTCCCTTATTGTTTTAAACGTCTCAAAGTAGTCCACTAACACCCTTAAAACTTGCAAGTATACCTCAAGCATCCAACATGACTATTTATTTCTTTAACGGAATAGTATAAAATTTGGACAGATTGATATGACTCATCAAGTCATACAAGTGCATTCAGTGAGTGAGCATCACTTCTGGTATTTTTTCCACAAAGCAGTATGCTTTGATTCGATGAGTGGGGTAATCGACTCACTAAGTCGACTCTGAACAACACGTGTGTGTAGCTACGGGTTTCCAACACAACCTTGACTCATATTTCCACAATGCAACTTAAGAATATGATTTGTAAATCATAATACGACATATCTAAACCACTTTCCACAAATTTTTAACGCCAAAACAACATCAAATCATAACAATCAAAGTTAGGTCTCATAAACACAATTTCACCCCAAAACTTAAACAAAAAGCCTTGGTTGATATTTGCTATCAAAATCAGAATTCTTACAAGATACCAAATATGTACCAAAACAATATTCATGCCACATTCTAAGCAATTTCACACTATAGGATATAAACCCTAACTCAAGATTGCAAGAAATACATAAAACTTATCTCTTAAAGCTTCTTGAAACACTTCTAATTCAACACAATTTCAACCTAATCTTAATTTCTTAGCTTCAATTTGTAAGAATATGGAATAGAAGCAAGACCAAGAGGAAGAACCGTATGTGTATCAATTAAGAGAACTAACAATGAACTATTGCAAAGCCCCATTTTACCATATGGGTCCCCATAGTTTGTGGGGTTGGCACATTAAGTGCATCCATTAAATAAAGTTCCTAAATTTCCATTTCAACCACTAAAATTTTATTTATCACAAAAGAAGTTTATCATAACATGTCAATGTACTTTTGAGTAATTAAACAATTACAAAATTCCACATAACAATTAAAATACATGTTTTCATAAAAATTCAATACAAAAATTGAACTTAGAACTGGGATGTTACAATTTTAGACTTTAGTGTAATATATATATTCGGTATACTTCGAATATATTTTAACTTTTACATAATTGTAATTTCTAATTTAAATTATCCAATCTAAGAATTTGTTATTAATTTATTCATTAAAAATAGAAACATTTATCCCGTTGTAACAAGCGAGCAATTATTACATTGTTTGTGTCGTTTGACAAGTAGCTATTTACCATTAAAAATAAATATATATAACTTAAAATCAATTTTATTTATTTTTATATACAAAATGGATTGAAATTATCACAATTTTTAACCTAAGAAAACATAATACATTTATAACTAATGTACTATAAAGTACGTATTAAGGTATAAACGACGGACCCAAGATATTTTTTTACAGGGGTCGGAATTTTATAGGTATAAGAGTGTAAGCGTTTGTGACTTCAAAATTTTCTTTTTTAATTTCAAACTTCCGGGTCGGTTTATCTAGATCATGTAATAAAACAAATACGTAAATAATACGATTTCATTAATCGTTACAATCTTACAAACAAACAAAAACTACATTCTAAAGTTGGCCCCTACGAGTTTTCATCTTTTGAAAACGGGTTATTACATCCTCCTCCGACACATTGGCAGTAATTTCTTTCCTACGGGTGCAATTCAAACGTTCATTCATCCATTCGTCGCCAATTGGGATTGAGATATTGTCTAATAAAATAAAACAATTAAAAATGTACTTAATATAAATATTTAAAAATTTAACTCTTAATTATTAATAATAAAATAATAGATTATCAATTAAATCTATTAAACTATACTCTATAGTCATAAATTTATTTATTATCATAAATACAGAAATAAAAAAAACATTTATATACCTAACACAAAAGTGAGTAATAAATTTTTTATTATCAATTAAATAAAAGAATTAAAAAAAAAGATTTCTATACCTAACACAAAAGTGAGATCCCATATGTGAGATTTGAGAACCGAGAGACCAGGAGAGAGGGACTGGGTGAGAGCCGGCGCAGACCGGGGAGAGGCTCAGACCGCGACGGGCGGGCAGGCTGGCAGCGGCAGCGGGGGTACAGCCTCACAGGTGCCGTTCCTTATGTTCTAGTGAGTTGGTTCCCTAATCCTCTTTGTTACAGGCTTTTCTTTCTGTTTTCTTTTGGAAACCTCTCAAAGACCCCAAACTCTCCTCTTGAGATCAGCTCACCAGTGACCCAAACAGCCAAACCCAAGCCCTATTCCGTTTTTTGGAAGCCCAAAACCCACCAAAACTAAATTTTTAAGTTTTTAGCCCAAATCCATTAATTATTTGTTAAATAGGTAACCAACTATTACGTATATGTATATTTTTTTTAGATTTTGTATAATATTTTTTTATATATAAAATTTTTGAAAACTTATCAAAAGTATAGGGGTCGAACTTGAAAAATCATCGGGGTCGGAAAATTTTTAACTATATATATAACACGTAAAAAAAAAAATTTATCGGGGTCGTTTGACCCCTACCCGCATACTCTCGGTCCGCCCCTGGGTATAAACATAACTTTATTTGTTCATTTTAACATCCTCAATTATTGCTATAAAAATTAAATCTTGATTCCTGATTGTTAATCTGGTTATTTTAATTACGCAATCGATTATTGCACTAGATAAATATAAAAAGCGATTTTATAGATAATAGAAATTAATTGTGTGTAATATAAAATGAAAAATATTTATACAAAATATATCATTACCACGATTAACGGACATGAAAACCTTTCGTATTTGACAAGACTGATTTTGTTGGGTCTTTAGTCCAATAGAATATGGGCTTGACATTTGGGTAGGCCCAACAAAAAGGTTAGAAATTAAAAATTTTCAAACAGCTCCCGGCGAGGATCGAACTCGCGACCTTTCGCTTACGAAGCGAACGCACTACCACTATGCTACGGAAGCAATTGTTGATAATTCTATGTATATAACCAATATAATCTATTAAATAAAACAACACAAGGGAGAAAAATAAAAAGAAGACACGACTTGACAAATCATTATTTCAGTATTAATCTTTAATATTAACACTTAATAGGAATTAATGGGAATTATAAACATTGTTGTTTAAGTTAAAAAGAATTAATGGTAACCATACAATGGATACTTTAGAAGAAAGGTTACAATGATGAGATAAATATGAATACGACTATGATACACATGTATGTATTTTTTTTTATACAAATACAGTTTCATGTAATCATATTACATTATTATATGGGTATGTTTTTCATCGACAAAAAAAATGTAAACACATCTGCCTCTGACAAAACAAAAAACTTAAGATTTACAAATCATTATTTGTTGATCAGCTATAAGTTTTTTTATTCCCTATCATTATACAAATTGACCATTTATGGACTAGTAAAACAGTATCGTTATAATATTACATTTTAAACCCTTTTTGTATTTTTTTTGTCTCTTAACTTTTACCACGTCAAGATGACACTCTACCGCTGAGTTATATCCTTTCACTGTCCCCATAGAGAAATAGAACTTAAAGGCAAAATCGGATTCAATTGTCAATTGTCACTATCAGAATTAGAATTGACTACGGATTCGAGCCATAGGCCATAGCACATGGTTTCATAAAAACGTCGCATGCTAAAAACCTAATTCATCTCTGTCTGTCAAGGCTTCATTCTCGAACAAAAATTTTAAAATGTTTTATAAAGAAAAATATTATTCAAGAAACATCACACCAAATATCAATACCAAATTTGTAATTATTGTATACAAAATGATTATTTTTAAAAGTTGACTAGCCAAAGGACGAAAATCCATAGCAAAACCTTAACTACAGGAATGATCGGTGTAATTTTTTTAAAGTTAAAGAAATAAATCCATAATCTTTGATAAATTATAAGGATAAAATATAAAAATTATATAAATATACATAAACTTAAATTGTCCAAGGAAGATCGATTGATTAAAAGTTATGAATATTATATATTGAAAGAAAAAACCTGCATGTTATAAATGACTAAAGAAGTTATGTTTAATATGAAAAAAACTAACATGTTTTCATGTTTTTTTAGGTTTATTATGAAAAAAAACAACACGTTTTCATGTTTTTTAGGGTTTATTATGAAAAAAACAACACGTTTTCATGTTTTTTTTAGGGTTTATTATGAAAAAAACAACATGTTTTCATGTTTTTTTTGGGTTTTCGTCCCTCCATGTTATTCTTTTTCCATAAAAATCCTCAAGTTATTCTTTTCATTTCGGTGTAGTGAAATTTGGACATTAGAACCCGGGGTTTCAGTTTTTTGGAACCCGGTTCACAAATTATAACCGGGGTCTAATGTCCAAATTTCACTAAACCAAAAAGAAAAGAATAACTTAAGGTTTTTTATGGAAAAAAATAACATGGAGTGACGAAAACGCAAAAAACGTGAAAACATGTTTGTTTTTTCATAATAAACCCTTTTTTTAGTGTTATTTTTTCCTAAGAAAGTCATCAAGTTATCGTTTTCAATCCGATTTTCAAAAAAATTTTTTTTTTTTTCATAATCTATTCTGTCTTTTTCAAAAAAAAAACCCAACATGTTTTCACTATTTTTCTTCGAAAAGTTCACAACTTGAAGATTTTTTTTGAGAAAATATAAAAATTCCAAAAATCATATTAAAGATTTTATTGGTAAAAAATAACACAAATGAACTAAACCGTAGAAATATGAAAATCATGTTGGTTTTTTTGATATTAAACCCAAAATTCAATGCTATAAGTTTATAACTACATTATCCAATTTGGTTTTTATAACTTATGAGGGAGTATTAAAAAAAATTGAAGTATAAATTATCGTCGATATGAATTAATGGTAATCATGATTAAATAAATAAACTGCCTAAGTTTTAATATGCTAAAATAGTCGATAAGAATACAAAGTTTAATGATTAAACTGCATATTGAAGATACCGCGGGGACTATTTATGTAATATACTATTTTCACATTAACCCCCCACCCCCGCTCCCCGATTCACACTTCCTATAAAACGAAAGACAACCCTCTCTTTCTCTCTCATCAAACCATTCTCTCTCTAGAATTCGGGTCATATTTTCTCCGGATCCGGGGTTTTACTCGAAGGTTTTATTCAAAACCCTTTTTGATGTTTGATTCGCCCAAATCAATTCCCCGCTCTTCAAATTCAAACACAAAGTGTGCATAAATTGGTATTTGAAGTGTTTCGGGTACTCGTTTTTTGAATATATCGAATCACTGAAGCCCTATGTGAATACATCTGGTAAGTTCGTTTCCTTTTTTATTTTTCAGATGCTAATTTCATTAGATTTGTGTATTTACATCATTGGTACAGCTTGAAGATTGTACTGGAAAATGAATGAATGGGTTTAATGACATAATATATGAATTAGGGTTTTTTTTTTTTAAGTTTCAAGTGTTTTGTTTTGTTTTTTTTTCCTGGTATGTTGAAGATGTTGGAATGAAGTGATATGAAGTTGCTAATATGAACGATGGAGGAGGTGGAGAGAGTTCAAAAGAAAATGAATCTTGTTTGAAGAAAAGGAGGAGGAAGAATGATGAGTTTGCACAGGCGATTGCAAGGATTGCGGTGGCTCAAGTATGTGAGAGTGTAGGGTTTCAAGGTTTTCAGCAGTCTGCACTTGATACATTCGCTGATGTTGCCTGCAAATATATTCGTGAGATAGGGAAGACTTCGAACTTTTATGCTAATTTAGCTGGTAGGACAGAATGTAATGTGTTTGATATAGTTCAAGGGGTGGAAGATTTGAGTTTGACACAGGGGTTTGTAGGAGCATCAGATAGAGATCATTGTCTATCAGGGTCTGGGATTATCAAAGAGATTACACAGTATGTTAATTTTTCCGAAGAAATAGGGTTTGCTTACTCACTTCCTTCCTTTCCAGTAACTAAAGAGCAGAAGTCAATGCCGAGTTTCTTGCAAGCTGGAGAAACGCCTCCAACGGAAGATATCCCCCATTGGTTACCAAAATTTCCTGACCCCAAGACATATATCAGGACGACGCCAGATAGAGCTGAAGAAATACAAACGAGGTCTGATAGAATTGAGGAAAAACAGAAGCTACTTGAGCCACTGTCATCAAAATTGGAGCAGCGCTTGGCTGGTAACGAGTCCGAGTTTCCTGTGGGTGTTGAACCAGGAGATAATGCTGGAAGGGATAGAGCAAATAATCCTTTCCTTGCCGTGCCTCTACAGCCTGGGGAGAAGGAGGTCTCACTGGTTTCTCTTCCTGCTAAACTTATGGAAGAAGACATGGTGCAAAATCATGGCTTATGGGCAAATCATGTTTCTGCACTAGATACATTTGCTCCGGAAAATCAGGCAGTTAAAAATGGTGGGTATGATACCGAGGAATGTAGTAGAAAGGACCTTTCAAACAACAGACCTTCGGTGCAAATGAAGTTTCACATTGGTAAAAAGGCCTTGGATGCCACAAATAGACACAATGACAAAGGAAAATTAGAAGTTGCGTCTTGGTTTGTGAATGATGACTTGAGGGGAGAGAAAGAAAAGAGAACAGAGAAACTTCCGAAGGAGCCAATGGATATTGAAGAGCATACCGGAAATGATTCAGTTGTAAATTAGGAACACTAGATTAGGGTTTGTATACTAGTTTGGAATCCTAGCAGCACTTGCTAGTTCCGGAGTAGTCAAAGTCGGGGGCATATATCAACTAGAGGGGAATGTTCCCACCATTAACAGGTTTTCCGAGGTATGTTTGTAGTTTCCATAATGACCTTTTGTCAATGATAATTCTTTTCAATTGAAATTCTTTACTTTGTGCCTATTTGTTCTAGCTCTATTATTTAACTTGAGATTCAGTACTTCATATTTAACAAGTGTTGCCGAGAAAATTGGATGTATGATACATTACATTACACATGAATGAAATGATGCTATACTTATGAAAGTTGGTCGTTGATTTACACGGATGTTAGTCAATGTAACATTCAAAACTCAGTCTCACAAAAGTTTGCTTGCATTTTCATTGTTCACATCAGTAACCCGTAATGCATGGACCGAAAGATATGGTAACTATTGTCGCATGGTTGAAGATACAAACTATTTAATGGGTAGCCGAAGTATCTGCAAGTACAATAGGATGCTGATTTATTCAATTCTCCTTCAAAATCATAAAGAAAAATCTTTGTTTTTTTAATTCATAGGTCAACTTATATAAAAATCGTATGGCCAGAAGTGAAATCGTTAACGACCTCCCACTGACCCTATTCAAATTATCTAGTTATTTGGATTTGTTTTAACTGAAGCAACTTTTTTTTCAACAGATGTACTTAACCATACAAACATAGTATATAGATTTTGATATGTGCTTCTAATATTTGCTCTGTAAAGCCATGATTTATCTTTCTGAAATTCTAAAGATTCAATTATCTAATATTGGAACTTGGAACAACATTATAACCGTTTTCTAAATTTATATCAAAGTAATTATAAAGTCAAGAATTCCCAATCTCGCTAGGATCTCTTCTAGATTTATGAGAGTCAGAAATAAATATTCAAGCAAACTTTTTCTGAACTCGGCAAAAAATAAAATGCAGGCTGTGGCAAGCAGCATCTGTTATGGTGACCATGATCGTCATTTGAATTCTATGCGAGTGATATAGAGGTTGATTACATACTACCTTCTTTGATAAAAGCCATGTAAGCTATTCATTAGTTTGCTGCAATCAACCACTCGGCTCTACTCAATTAGTTAGCGTTTTTTAAGTCTTACACTCTTACGTGTAGTAGGATCTATATGTGTGGGATTATGAGTTTTTCTATGAACCAGGTCCTCCAAATTTCATCCAAAGGAAAGGTAACGGTTCTCCAGAGAATGGAAATTGCTATTCATTTTGATTTTGTTGTGGGATTCTGCAACTTTGCCAAAGATATTGGAACCACTATTATAATTCTTGATTGGGCAACTATCGGAACTTACAGTGATAGGAAACTTCTGGTAGCAACATACAGTTACCGGGACTATAATTTATATCCTTTTTGGACATAAGAATAACCAAGTAACACATTCAGTTAATCTAGGATCAAACTTAGATCCTTCAGGATAGAGATCATGAACCTGATATAACACACTGAAAATTTAGGTGTTGCCAGCAACATAGGTACTGAAGGAAAGAATACAGAGAATTGGGTTTCCCCCCATATAAGAGCACAGCCGAGATGCAATCTACCTTGAATTGTATTGCTTTCTTTCTTCTTTTATGGCAGAAGGTATCTGGTTTTAAATTTTGTGCCCAAAAAATGATGAGAGACGTGATAATGAATCAACATTCTGTGACAGTGATAAGTGATGATTTACATTTAATGTTGCCATTCTGCTCTTGTATCGAAGCATATAATAAACTCATGCATGGTTCCATGATTAGTCATGTTTTTGTTAAGATCACTTTGAAACTGATCTTCTCTGTTGCTATCAAGCAGTATTTTGATTACTCTAATTATGTTTCAACCTGTTCTCTCATGTATTTGTTATGAAAATGTTCTTGCCTCCGCGGGTAAGAATTGTATTTTTGGTATCAAGCTAAATATGCGGGCTTGTATAATTGTATGATTAATCCATAGGCCCACCTAGGGAGGCTATCATGTGCTATTACTTTCTCTCCTTCGATTAAAGTACACTTTTTAATTATATGGTTATATGAAATGGTGGTGATACTTTGTAACCTATATTCATCCTGCAAATGCTAATTGTTTATAGAGCTACTTCGATGTGTTAAAGAGGGCATGCCTATATAGAGCAACACGTATAGAACCCAAAGGAGTTCTAACCTGTAGATAAATGTAGTTAGATTTGTATTATAGGGTATATGTCTTCAAAGTTACAGTTTTATTATTATTGGACAGTGGATACATGCCTTCGCTTCTGACTCCAACAATGATTTGAGAAAAAGGTGAATGGCTGATCCTTGGACAACAATACACAAGTTGACTTCTACATGGGAAACAATTGTCTACAAGGTCTACCTGGCCAATCTTGCAGACTCGCCACCTCAGCATTCACAACCTCGTTGATCAAGTCTTTGAAAATTAACCGCTCTATATCTAAAACTAGACATGGAATCTCATGACAGATATTGACCCAATCTTCTGATTTCCTATTCAAATCTGCACTTACAAGGTTCTTCACTTCATCATCCTCGTCACATAGGCAACCGTCTGACCTAGTTTGTAGATCATCTATTTCCAAGCACAATTCTTTCAGTAGCTTTTCACCATTCAGAACTCTGCCTCTCGTTTTCTCAGTCCACATCTTGGAAGAGCCTGACACTGTTAGTTTATGGAAAAGAATATCATTCACGGAATCAAATATCAATTTTCTTCTCATTTCCTCTTTGGATTTCAATCTTGAGTTCTTTTTGTGGCATTTATTATCTGCGAGCTCAGTGTACCCTCTGGGGTTCTCCAAAAAGTGGAACAACTCAGGTTTTATCAATCTGCTGGTTGGATGAAGCTGGACTATTCTGATTGCAGAGTCCAGATCTTCTAAAAAACCTGAGGCTACTAGTATCTCGGTGATGTATTTGTGGTCTCCATTCGTGATTTTGCATGGAGGTGCTGCATTTTTGTTGACAGTCTCTTCGTCATCAGCGAAGTTCAATAATTCAGTCTGATGAATGACGCGATTTTTTTTTTCTAGTTCTATGTGATTGAACTGAGAGTGCTGATCTGTATCTGTACCATTCACCAAGTTATCGATCACTGTTTGATTCCATTCTGTTTCATCGACGAGTATGTTTTCATAATCTGAAATGACAAACAAAAACTGTCAGGTCGTTTATGTGGTGAACCGTTTTAAAAATTTTCTGTATCATATATGTCTTGCTAATATTATCCCTTTACTAGCGGTATAGTGCATGAACTATTATGTATCGTTAACTGATTTTGCAGTAGGCTCAATACGTACCAGTGAAAGCGTTGGGTTTCTTTATTACTGGTGATGGTGTGTCTTCGGTGTAAAATGCATCAAGAACTGAGACAGGACTTGGTTGTTCCATTGTAAGTTTTGCAAGTTCAACCATTGGCTTGTCTTCTATCAATCTATTAGGAAAATCTTTCTGAGAAGGCAAATTTAGACATGTTAAGAAAGCTACATAGGTTACAAATACATGTATGTGTAATTGATAATTGTCTAAATGGTTAAACGGACCAAACTAACCTCACTTGTGATTTCCCATTTATATTGAGACAGACTAGTATGGCGTTCTGACTCTTGGCTTAGGTTTCTTGTTTCAATGTCGCGTCCAGATGATTGCTCGTTGTTTTGCATCAGATGAATGGGTTTTGTTTTTGGTTTTCTGGTCTTCAAGTCTGATACAGTGGGCTGCAAATTGGATTGCTTTTTGATTCTGCTTGAATCAGATGATGGCCTCTGAATACATTGCCCATGAGCACCATTCTTTGTCCTTTTCAGTCTCGGGCTCGAGATGGGTCTCTCTCCATTCACATCTTCTCGCATGTCTGGAGGTGACAATGATCTTGGTGCCTTACCCTTTGTCTTCTGTTTCCTTGTAGTTGGATCTTTTGCCTGTTTTCTAGTGACGTGATTATTTTTGTCAAGACTTGTGATTGACATAAGATCTGTAGACACCTTTGCCGTTTTTGCCCTTTTCAGGAGTTCACATCTTTTTGGAGAGCTAATCCCCTTGACAGTGGGTGAAACTGGTTGGCTGTTTTTCTGGCTGTCCAAAGATTGCTTTTTGTTGTCGCAACTCCTTGTTGTAGTCTGCATTGCTTCAAGTATCTGCTTTAGTGCTCTAAGATCCTTGCCTGATGTTCTGAACTCAAGTGCGCTCAACCTTTTCTCCATCTCACCATAAACAGATGGGGATGCGTTTTTGAATGGTAATTTTTTGGTTCCTCGATCATCACCTTCCTGCTTCTGCAAAGTTGGTTCCTTGTGCACCCGTGGAGAAACAGAAACGTGGTTCTGAGTAAATTCACTGATTTTACTCGACCATCTTGAACTTGAGACCAAATCGTCTTCCAAAGAACGTGTAATCTTTGAGTTCGGTACTTCACAAATAGAATCCGTTAAACTTTCCAGACCCATCAACCGAGCGACAACACCTGATGAAGTTCTTCTTGAGGTAGTTTCTGCCTCAGCACCCTCTTGAATTCGTTTTACCAGTAAGCTTCTTCTCGACTCATTCATGGAACTCTTGTTTGAATTTTGCTTACTATCTAACGATAGCCTTGGAAGTTCTTTGACCTTAAAAGTTGACTTCAAAGAATATTGTGATTCCCTTTCATCACAAGAGAATCGTGATATCTCTTTGATGTCTTTTATCCCGGACAAAAGTTTCTGTACTTTTGCAAGGTTTCTGTCTTTTCTATCATATTGAACAGATTTTTGGTGTATGAAAGGCCTGGGGGAGTCTACATACTTCATGGCAGGGCCAGCTTGTTCATCCTTTCTCACACAGATGTCTCTAGTCATCGATTCCTTGACGACGTCCCTAATATCAGGTGGCTGTAGGGACCAGTCTGGCTGCTTTTTTTGTGAGTTGGGGGACGTGGGGTCAGAGCCAATTTGCAATTCGGTTTGAACTCTTTTACTACAATCGAAAGATGAGATGGTGGTAGATGAGCAAGAAGATGAAAACGAGTTTCTTGATGAATCAACGTATGCTTGACTCTTTTCTATCATCTTCTTTGAAGTTTTCTCCTGGAACATTCAAAATCAGGTAAACACTTATTCTGCTCTAGTTCAGGTGTGGTAAAAGCTGCTACTTTCATTATTGATCTTTACCTTTGCTTTCTCTGATGAATTCTTGAACTCCTTTTTGCCATTTTCATGTTCACCTAATCACCAGTTGATACTTTTAGTTATTGAAAGCGAAACTTAATGGCCATTAGGGTGACTGCATTGTTACATGCATATGATTTCTTATGGAAACTTAATGGCCATTAGGGTGTCTCCATTTTATCTCATGTTCCCATGATTTTTTAAACCCAAGGCTTAAGTCAGGTTAAAATTTAATATTTCCCGACTTTAGTTTAGTAAGGACAAAACGAAAAAAAAAAATTGTTAGAAAGTATGAAAGGTGGATAAAAGGTGGTTGGAAGATGAGATACTAGTTATATAAATAATTCTAGGAGTACAATGGCTGGACTAAATTTACTCAACGTTGTTTTTTTGATTTGGTACAAAATTCTGAAAGTTCATGTACAATCAATAGAATTGATAATCGACTTAAAAATTGTACGTATATAATGGTGACATGGGAGCTTTAAAACACACACATATGGTGTTCGCTATTGATAATTTCTGTCCAGTATCAACCATATATTTGTATAGCTGTTTGGTGAAAACAAAATTTATGAATACCCCATTAACAAATAAGGCCACTAGAGTAGCATATTAATCATAACCTTATTAAGGAAAGACTTTATATGATATTAGTAAACTATTTTGTACTATTATATGGTAAAGGTTATTTATATGACGACCATACTTCATGTTTAGTGCATGTGTTTGGTTTGAATTGGTACCTTGAGTTAGCCGGTTCTGATTCCGGCCGTGACGGTGTAGACCGAGAAGGTACCGCCGGTCAAATACCTGAAAAATTCCATTCATGCATCCAAATTGTTTATGTAGCTCTTGTTTATCTTCTCTCAATGTGTATGCAACCTTAGTAGCCATTTCCACCAAACTGCTTTTGTCTTCTATGAACAACTTGAAAACCACCTTCTTCTTCAAAAATATAAAACAAAAACAGAAGTAAGATGCCTTTCTTGTTCAAATGTACAGAAACTTCTCAGTTACTGTCTTCTTTTTTGTATGCTCTTTAAAACTGTAAAGCTGCACAAAGAATGTGCAGAACCAAGTAAGTTACCTCTCTTTCTCTCTCCCCCCAATTTATAGGATTTAAGTCAGGTCATGTACTTGCATATCCAAAAAAGGTTTTTGTAGCGTAAAATAAATAAATAAAGTAAGAAGTTATTATGATAGTGCATACCGTAGATGAAAGTTTCGTATCCTTAAGTGGTTCAATTCGTTTCTTCGTAGAATCAAAAAGTCTTGGTACATAAGGATCGCGTTTTCGATATCATGAAGACTTGAACAAAAGAGTTGAGGTCTTTTTTTTGGGTTCAAGGAAAGACTGGTTGGAGGTTGGGATTCTGGGGCAATATATGGAAAGATTGTTGGATTATTTTATATGGGAAGTAAACTGGGTGGCAAATTTCAATATTAAGAGGGAAAATTGTTGGGATTTATTTATATTTATATTTAAATATGTTTTGAGAGTTTGGGTATGGATGTGGTCAGATCCATGTGGACAAAGTAATGTGGATGGGGTCTGAAGGCTGGCCCCTTCATGTGGAGTTTGTCAGTTGAGTAGGCTAAGCTATACACTTATACTAGTAAAGTCGAATGTACATTGTGTTCTGTCCATTTGTATCTTCTATAAATCCCTTTTGCAGACCGTTTCTTTTATTCATTTTACTAAACTACCCTTCATTGCTAATGACAGCTAATGTTCGTTTTTGAAAGTGATTATCTGATTATTGTAATGATCGGTCTTGAATGTTTCAACAACTTACTTCTGTTTATGATTTTCTGATTGTTAGGTATAAGCATAAGATTGATTATTGAAAGATAAGAGAGAAATTATCAATATACCTTTATTTTATTCATTATATTCTTGAATTGATTACAGCATCTATCATATACTGATTATTGCGAGTCCACATTTTGTATAAAGATTGCATATTTCTTGTATATATATTAGTATGCTAGCTTCGTATTCTCTGATTTCTCTCTTAGGTGGTATTTGTTTTTTAAGAGGTTAAATGTCTGAAGTCTGAAAACCATGTTTGAAATTAAGAGGAGGCCTTAGAGTCTGAACTTAAGAGGCTCTGAATTTAATTCAGACTAGTCTCATTTTCTTAAAATTCAGAGGTTGTAACCTCTTAAGTCTGAATTTAAACAAACAATACAAATTATGTTAAGATCTGAAATTCAGACTTCAGACCTAATTCAGAGTCTCTTAATTGAAAACAAACACACCCTTAGTTGATAACCCGTGTGTCGACTTGTTAACAATTCTTTTTTGCTTCTTTCTTTGCCATCATTTCTTCACAGCTTTACAGAATGACTTGAAACAAAACATACCCTTGTGGGGTTACTGTTAACTTTTCCAGGCTTCTAAAGATTATACTTTACGATGTTTTTGTCGTACTCATTTTTGCAGGGAATGCGTGCGGCCATGCGTTATTAGGCTCTAAAACACCACACAAGGTATGTACCATTTATAATGCAGAAGGTATAACATTGGTGTTATGGAACCATGATTAAAAATGATTCTCCTTTTAAAGGATGACAATACATTCATATCATGTACATGGCCATAGGCACAGGGAGTACAATGATTGTCCACATACATGATTATCAAAAGTACAAGTGATGTAATGCATGCATGCTTTATATACAAGTACTTTTGTACTTTGGTATATATCCATCCATCCATCCAAGTAAACCTGTTTATGTGGGGTTGTTGACTCTCTGATGGTTGGTCTTGGGTGCATGATCACATGCTTAAAGGCCTCACATCACATGAAGATTGCTTGCCTTTGTTTTACTAAGCATTCACCAACCATTATCCCCATCAATCAAATTAAACCTTACTATGTTCCAAGAAAGATACATATATAGAGCCCTATTACCATTACCTATTTCTATTTAGCCACATGATGGACCCCTTTCCCCATTAGTTGATTCATTACAAGTATCAGATCACTTACGCTGTGTTCCATTTGAAAAAAAGAAACAAATGATAGAAAGGAAAAGAAGAGAGAAGAAAAACCTAAGATTGGTTTCTTTCCTTTTCTTCCCAATTTTGGGAGGAAACAATATGAGTAAAAATTCAAGTAAATTTTCATCATTTTCCTTCCCCAAATTTTATGGAACACAATTTCAGTTTTCAAGTCATAGTTTTTAGAAAAAAAAACAAGGATTTCTATAAAAAGTGAAAACTTGTTTAGATGATGAAGTTTAGTTTTAAGAAAAATAAGATGGGTGATTATAAAATAAGAAAAATAAGATAGATGATAGAAAAGTAAGAGAGAAAGGAAGTATTATAATGAAATATAGGGTTAAGTTATTAGAAAAGTAAGAGAGAATATGAAAAATGGTATTTTAAAAAATGAACTGAAAATTTATGAAATTGTTGTTTAGTAAACAAGTTTTCATTTTTTTTTGAAAGTGAGATGAAAATTTTGGAAATTTTCAGTAACTAAATGCATCATAATAGATCTCCTCTTATTTCCATTTCTTTCATTCCATAAATGAAGCTCTGGAACACATCGTTAAGTGTCGTTTGATTCGTTAAAACGTTTATGAATGAATTGGAATTTCTTACATGTCATCTGAATTACTTTTCCCTTCAACTCGGCTTGTAATGAATTAAACGACCCGTTAGTTTTTTTTTAATTGTTGAATGGATCAAAAGGAGAAGGATATGGAAGAAGATTCTAACAGGGTGTGTTTGATTAGAAAATCTCTATATGGACACATTACTTAAAGTGAGGTTAAGTGCACATTCTTCTAGGGTTCTAAAAAGGGGTTTGAAGATTGTGTGAGCATTAAACAAGGGTTACAAGTTGTTTAAGTGAATGTTATTTGCAAGTCAAGATTCCCTCTTATCCCTTTTTCATCACATGAAAGAAGTGAGAGCATAAAAGTTTTCTGGATCTAAGTTTTGAGCTCAGTTTCTTTAGGAAAAAGACACTTTTCATCCCATTTTTATATGTGTATATGTGTGCACACCCTCCATATATATATAAAATGATTAATCTATCCTTATTGAAGTAAATAAAATGTAACGATAATAAAAATGTTAGTAAGAATGAATTAGTCATTATATGTAAAATTGTGTTGTGTAACTGTGTAAGACAAGTTTTTGTTGTGTACAAATCATCTTCCATCTTAAAAATAGAGATCAATAAACTAAGATAGTGTTTGAATTGCAAAAGTTAAATATGATGAGATCTAAAAAGGAACAATTATAGAATAGTAAATAAGCTTAAATTTTTTCCAAACAAAAAGGAATGATATTTATTTTTAAATATTTCATTACAATATAAAAAACTTATAAACAAAGATTTCATTCGTTCGATTTCATTGTGCTAATGTCACATTAAATAAATTTAAAGATGGTTTTGTATAAATTTATTTAAAATCTGTTGTTAATTGGACTAAACTTAAATTCTTGCAATTATTATTATTATTATTGTTTTAAATAATTTTGAATATTATATTTGAAGATTGAAATTGTAGCAATCATATAATTATAGATTAGAAAATTGCAAATAAGAATAAAAAGTAAAATGTGGGGTTGAAGTTATTTGGTTGTTTAGGGAGCAAGACACGATATGAAAAGACTCTTTAACCAAGAAACATCCCCACTTCTTGTTTCTTAATTTGCCTACAATTTCTATTTTTATTTTATTCTTTCTATTTTTTTTAAATCTATATCTTATTATAAAACAATTCTTTTTTTTTTTTTTTTGGCAAAGTATATAAAAATAACATTACTTTTTCCAAGGACTAGGGAGGATCTATTTAGCAAAAAAGTGGGTATGTAAATAGTATGTTAATTTTTATAATTTATTCCTATAAAAAGGTTGTAGCTTATACGTAGAATACAATTTAATCCATGTGTTTAGAATGGTTATTTTTATTATATAATACCTGGAAAAGGAACAGGTTTAATTAAATTTGAACAAATTTGAACTGTATTCATTTACTATTAATTATAACTAAATTTCATCCTATCGTATCCGTGTGATAATAAAATGCATCAAGTATACGTTTTGTTTTTATTTTTTTACAAATAATATAACATGAAGAATGTTATCAATAATGACAATGATATTGATCCATTTATTCAAAAATGATCGACTTTGTTAATAATTTGTCTTAAATTAATCTAATAATAAAATTTAAAATTTTAATAAAAATTATTAAAATTTTTATTTCTGGCAATTTAATAATTAATTTCTTATAACAATTATCTGACCTTAAGAAAAATTTATTATTTTATTTATATTTAATATACTAATTATTATACTTTTATTCACAAATTCATGCATTAAAGTTGTAGCATAACAACTTAAGCAGACAACTTAAGCAGCTGACTTATTTTATTTAATTTATATATGATGTATAATTTTTTTTGTAATAACGTTATTATATTATGTTTATAAAAATTCGAGTATATCATTATGATCACATTATTTTTATCTACATCCTGATGTAAAATTTATTACCTGTTATTTTCATTAAACAGACATATACGCAGTTGAATTATTTTTTATTTTATATATAATATATGACTTTTGTTTTTCTATTATAACATTTGATATATTATATTTTATAAAAATATGAATATGTCATTATGCTCGCACTATTTTTATCTACATTCCGGTTAAAATTTTTTATCATCCGAACTGCTTTTAAAATGATTATTTTATTGTTTAGTTTGTTGATTAATCACACTCTTCCCATATATAAACTCGGACTGGAAGCAAATAGTGATCCTTAGGTGAGAATCACGATCGATAGCTAATGCTGTATTATTATTTTTATACAATATATAACTGATTTGATGACCGTATTGTGTTTATTAACATGTGAATATACATCTTACTATCATGTAAACTAAAAAAATAATTTCTATAACATTAAAAATTTTCATACAATATATAGCTGCTTTTAAATTTATAATCTCTAATATATGTTGTTTTACAAATACTTGAATACGTCGTTATAATTGTGTTATTTATCTATATTCCTATATGAAATTTATTATTGTCCAGACTATATTTAAAATTTGAACTTTTTAATATTAATTTTTTATAATAGGTAACTATTTTGTGTTTCTGATATTACACTTAATATACATTGTTTTGTAAAGTTCGAATACCTCATTATGATAATATTATTTTTAGCTATCTTTTAATATAAAGCCAATTATTTGTCCAAACTACTTTTAAATTAACCAAATCTTTAATACTAACTAGTTTTATAAAGGGATAATTGTGCAAAAAAACCACAAACTTGTCAACATTTTGTGATTAAAACCTCAAATCATTTTTCATTGCATAAAATACCCTGAACTAACTAAAAAACAGTCAATCAAGATTTTATCAATGGGTAGCCGGTTGAAACCGGTTATTAATCCTACGTGAACCTGTAAATAACCTACGTGAAATAAATTTTATTGTTGGAAGCGATTCTCAAGTATTACACATCATTTAAACCCCCGTTGATAACTTATAATTGTAATTTTTAAACGGGATTACATCATCAACGGGGGTTTAAATGATGTGTAATACTTGGCAACCGGTTTCAACAATTAAAATTTATTCAACGTAGTCTATTTACCGGTCCACGTAGGATTAATAACCGGTTTCAAGTGGTTAACCATTGATGAAACCTTGTTTTACTGATTTTTGGGTTTTCAATGCAACTAAAAATGGTTTGGGGTTTTAATCACAAAAAACTGACAAGTTAGGGTTTTTTTTTGCGCAATTATCCCTTTTATAAAAAATTGTAAATATAATTTATTAATCTACTGCAACGTGCGACTTAAACAAAGTCATTATTTTTAAAAGTGAGAAATGTACCTAGAAATGTTGGAAGGATAAAAATATGAACCGATCCAAGTCATTTTAACCCGTATTTTCCAATTTACTCATTTAAAACGAACACATTTTAGTACAATTTTAAATTTTAATACGCGTTGCATATCGCAAACATACGACACATCCATTATTCCATTTACTACCTCTAAAACATTCAATTATTTATATGTTTTTTACTAGAACAAAATGATCCACATGATGGCAAGTTTGATTTGTCCATTTGGAACAAAATTTCATATTGGAAAAAAAATCAATCTCATTTAGTTTGAATGAGAAAGTCAAAGTCAAAGGTCAGTGTCATGTAAAATCAAATCAAATTACAAAAAATGGCCAGATAATGAAATCAAAAGTCACCTAATTGCACATGCTTTGTTTCTGATCCACCTACTAATCCAACTCTTTATTTTTATTGCTTTCCTTCTTTTTATAATAAATTAATAATTAATTTTAATCACAATCCACTTTGATTCTTTGGTACTAATTATTTGCTTGTTAATAATTAGAATTTGGTGGGTAAAAAAAACATGTAATTTATACTGCATGTCAAAACGGGTCGGTTTCCTTGACCCGCAAACAGTTTTCTGTCGTTTGTTTTGAATTTATAATGAATTAATATTATTAGAATAATAGCTATTTTTTTTGTAATAAAATGGCTTTAATACATCGTATACATGTAAATACATATTTTAGAGACTAATCTATAAATGGATTATAGAATTTTTACTAACATTATGATAACCGTAGTTCCTTGTAACATACGATTTTTATTTGTTACAATACAAGGCACGACCAATTTTATATATACCCTTCAAATACATGTTTTGAACATGTTTTAAAAGTTTTAAATGTATCATACGTTTTGTATAAATGTATTTTTATTATATATATTATTATGTTTTCTAAAAGGATACACATGGAATTCTTCTAGGGGTAACTTGCAAGCCACCCTCTTTATTGGTTGATCCCCTTACTGTTTAATCTAATGGTACGTTTGGTTACAAAATGAAATTACAGAGAAATGACAAAGAAAAAAATGAAATTGCAGAGAAAGAGGATTGAATCATCTGTTTGGTAGAACAGAGAATTTAACAGAGAAATGTAACAGTGAATCATGTCTTTTGTTTGGTATAACAAAGAATTCAGCAGAGAATTCTAAAAGTTTTATTATTTGCAATCATATTTTTTTCACAACAATTCATTATTCAAACCCAAAAAAATACTAATAATTAAATATTTAATTGATCAAACAAACAATTACCAACATAATTTAACTAAAAAAAAATATTAAATAGAGTATTACAATTTAATGCAAACCAAACAAAGTACTGCAATTGATTCAAACCAAAAAATCATTCAATTTGTGAAACAAAGAAACATAAACAGTAAACTAGTATCTCGTGAAACATAGGAAAAGAGCAACAGTGCGAGCGAGAGATTGATAGTACCTTGCGAGTTGCGATGGTAGAGAGAGAGAGAGAGAGAGAGCAATGTCGGCTATTGACAACAAAAATCGGATGACCTGAGGAAAAAGTGATGGTAGGGTTTCGGGGAAGGAAGTGTATGAGAAAGTGGAGCTGAGGTATAGCGATTAGCAAAAAAACATATTTTACTCGGACCGAACTGGAACTTGATCAAAACCGACCCGACGTTTCATTTCCGGGCTGGTTCTCGTTTCTTATAATTGCTATTAGGGATGAGCAAAAAACTTGTTTTATCTGAACCGTACTGCAGCGGACCGGTTCTTGGTTCCTATAGTTCCTATAATTCGGTTTTCGGTTCCATCAGGTTCGGTCCGGTCCGGTCCGATTTTCTTTTTTCCTTTGTAAAAGTCGAGAAATAACCGAACCGTTTCATATTCTAACTGGTTCTCGGTTCTTGATTTTACGCATTTTTGGTTTCAGCAATTCATAGTCATATATTTAAATTTGATTCTTGAATATTCATTATGAATTAAAATATTCTAGGTCGTTAGGATACTATAAATAGGAATTAGTTGTTATTTTGCAATAGCAAGTACAAGATTGATGATTAGCTGCACTAAATAATAACTAATAGAATATTGCTAATATTATCTTAAATGGGTAAAGATCCAAGATCTTTATAAGCCTTACTATAGTAGAGTAGGTATACATAAAATTCATGTTTGATAGATCACATGCTATAATGGGTATTTTATTATCATTTAGTATATTAGAAAAAGATTAATGTTTGATTCGATATAAATGAAATATTTTACCAAACAACGAATACAATTTATTTTATTTTTTTTAAAAAAGCACAATACTTGAACCTATTAAACCTGTTGCTAAAATTTCTTAAATATACGTCATATGATAAAGTATTTTATTAGGCAGGCTATGTAGCGATACATAACCAGAATCTAGAATCAGATAGTATGGTGTCAAAAACTATGGTATTTGTATCAATTTGGTTCGGTTTGGTCATTGCTTTGATGATACACACATTCCTGGAATTTGAAAAGTAATCATAAACATTTAATTGAAGGTAGCAAAAATGTAACTTTAACTTGAATGTTCTTCTCATTATCATGAACAAAATAAAATATATAATTATATACCAAGAGGTTGTAATAAGTATCCTCTATCACTATATTTGGAGACAATATGTTGTGTACTGGCCCAAAAAAGAAGAATTTTGCAATGATTCATTTTGTTTCTACCTTTTGTCATGTATTATACACCCAAATATTATTACTCTTTTAAAATTCAAATTGTTTAATTTTAATTCCAGCCTATCATATATTATGTTTTCTTTCCATAAAGATCTAAATAATAAAATTCAAGCAAGCTATAATTTGTTGCTATATTTTTATAGTGTACAACATTTAAATTGATGCTTCTTATTAAATATTAATAATAAAGTTTAGGGTTTATATCAATGTATTAATTTCTATTTTCTAAGGGCTAAAATTGAACACCCAAACAAACAGAATTAAATTTCCAAGCTATCAAACTAAAAATCCGAATTCCAAACCGATTTGATTCAATGGAGCAATGTTCAATTGAGCAATATGACATAGCCGTTAAAGAAATTACCGGTTTTTGATGATATATAATGATTTTTATATACTAATTGTTGTATTGTATCACGATGCTCAATTGTCATAAGGAACCTATCATATTAAGAAGCTGAATGTTGTTATCAGAGTTCTTGCTCAAAATTCTATGGAAACTTTTCTTGTCTACTTCGGTGAAATTTGTTAATAGAAATCAGTTTTAGCCACAGAGCTTCAAGCAATTTGATCGGTTTGTGCATATGCATGCAGCCATGAAAGGATGGCTCATGCAATCATTGAATCTTATTCAAAATTCTCGGTTGCTTCTATAGAAAATGTCCCACCATCGATGTTGGCGGCCTTGATTTCAGACACCTACACTATGTTTGGTACAAAGAATTAAATATAGGGAAATGGAAATGAGAGGAATTCCCATGTTTGTTAACATGGGAATTCCTCTCATTTTCATTTCCCTAGCATTAATTCTCTGTCCCAAACGCACCCCTAGTATTGAACCTCTAAAGTGAATTTGCAGTTCTTATGGGCATCACATTGAGTTGTGAAATTTGCTTATGAATTAGATCCGTCTGCAAATGTCCTACCATAGTACTATAAATGTTGGAAGCGTTGATTTAAGAGATCTGGTATTGGACATCTCAAATGAATTTGCAGCTCCCATGGGTGACTTAGCGGTACGATGTTGTGATTCGTCTCTAAATTATTTGAGAGTAAGTCTGAACTTTTCTATTACCTGAATTTCAAGGATTATTTATCACTTTGTTTCAAAAAGAAAAAAAGAAAGAAAGAAGGAAAAGAAAACAAAGTACATTGCTATGTTACTTTAAAAAAACATGTTGATAGACCCAAACTACATCACAATTTGTCATACATTGTGCATTTTAAACCCAAAATGGGAGAATTTTGTATTCAAATTTGAGATAAAAACAAACGAATTGAACCCTAATAATTTCTATCCCATCTTATCCTTTCTAGCATGTCGTCAAGTAATGCCAATTTTCTATCCAATTTTGGTCTCCAGCAAATGATTCTTTTCAATCTGAGTGTGATTTTCAACAGCAGACGGCAGGCCCTCGATGTACAAGCTATAAAGCATGTTTATTTTACAATGTGCAAGTATCTCAAGCAGGATCAGAATGTTTTTCTTTTTAAGAAATAAATTGCATGTAAGATCCACGACCAGCAAGCTTTCCAATTTGCAACAAAAGAAAGCGACTATCGTTCACAACAAAATCATGTTTTCGGTCCCGTAGCACCAACCGTGGTGCATTGACAAGTTTGTGTCGTCAAAAACAGTGAAAATTTCAGATTCATAGCCAAGATTTTCATCAAACATCTTGTTGTTGCAACTTCCCAATCTACGCGCAGCTGATCACCAAAATTTGAAACAGTATCTGTTTCCTATTGATATTTCATGCTGTTCTGATGTATTCAAATTATAATTCCTCCCCTTGGACTTGTACCTTATGCTGCTTTACTTGTCAGTTGTCACTATCATAGATAAACAGTTTCCTTTTTATACCCCTTGGCCCTTACAACCTGCGAGTAAAAGGCCCAATCTGGATTTGTTTCATCTATGGCACCTTGACCGAATGGGTGATGCTCTACATATGTTTTCACATCATCAGCAGCTGCCAAACCTTCAAGATAGGTCCGGAGATCACCATTAGGACCTGCAAAAAGAAGTATAATGCCGATTACACTACTTGTCTACTTCTCTACTTGAGCGGGAAAAAAACACAATAAAATAAAGGCGACAATGGCATGGAGAAAGTACTTGGATCCTACTTGCTTAATTGCTTTGGTCTTCACATTTTTGTTTTCTGGTTCTATTTTATGCCATATAAAGAAAACGATTATATGAATGTGGGACTGATTTGAGAAGATAGGGAGAATGGAGCAAAACGGTGTAAGCAGATGGAGGCATAGAGCCTATATTACTTTCAAAATCTTTGTCCAGTTAATCTACACAAAGCAACATACTTACTTTATCACACTAACCCCAAGAAGGAAATGACGTAAATGATTTGTAAAGTGAAACACCTAGGAACATGAAGAGATGCAGGCTCTTCCAAAATCTGAACATACTTCAGGGTAAAAACTAATCAACTCCATGCATAACTTTGTTTTTAATATTATATTGATATTTGGTTACCAGTCAAACAGGTTAAAAAATAAAGCTAAAAACAAAATTGTACGGGGTTATATGATTCTTAGATCTAAAAATTTGGGGCATAATCAATTTTAAGATGGCTCACCTAGAGAGTCATCATTCCTATCCAGGTAGCTGTATGACACCGGAAAGACTCCTGTGTGCTTCTGCAAGATAAATAACGTAAACCAAGACAAAGTCAGTAATTGATAATGAACTAACAATTTACAAGAGTTTATGAGTTCAAAAAATAGAGGCTCCAGTCTTACAGGATTGAGCAATGCCTTGTATGGAGAATTGTCCACCAGTAATGTATTTGATTCATGATAAGCTCCAATCACCCAAGAACCACCAGGATTATTCTTCTGCCAAATCTTTCTCAAATCCTTGAAGACCATGCACTTATTTTTATTTTCAAGAGTCATCGTCTGTGTCTTGGTGCATTCAGAGGCATCCTGATAATTTCCATACATGTAAAGATCAGGTGTTGATCAAATTACAATAAAGGAAACTGTGGGATAAAAAAAATTATGTAACTGACAACAATTTTTATTGACTTTGTATTCTCAACTATAGCCACATAAAATGTCATATGTAGAGTATAGTAGTATACAACGAAATTAGCTGGATTCAACAGATATAACTAAAAGCACTCACCCAAACAAACAACAATTTATTCTTTAGATCTCTTAACAGATAGCTAATCACCGGGTTTAAAACTTTCCTGCATGTAGATTCAAGAGTTACACATGCTGCACACTATGTAATGCAGTAATAGAGAAAAGAAGAAGATAATAACAGAAGAGTACCCTCTTATGGAAGACCAAATGGCTACATCGAATCTCTCAAAACAGAAGCACATGAAATCATCCAAGAAGGGCCTCTTGAATACTGCATCCGAACTAAGCTTCGTAAACAAAAATTTATTTATATTGAATTATCATCGTCAATAACTAGCACAACGAAAATCAATCCTTACTTGCTCGTCCTTGTATATCTATATCTGGTTTGAAACCCTTTGGTGTGTCGTAAACAATATCTGCAAGCAACCCATTTACATCAATAATAAGAAGCTTTTTCCTCGATGTGGCAACATGAGGTATCTCATTATTTGCCATGACCTCTTTGTTCTCAATTATTATAGCCGCCGGAATCAATGCTTCAATCCCCCCCCTGTCATGAGTGCTCTCGCCAGCACTTAAAATGTCACCTGAGGCTGGTTTCTTCTTCTTCAATCCCACCCCTTTCTGCCCCCTTTCCTTTTTTGATGCTGCATCATCCGCTACGATTGTAACTGAGCCTGTCTCACCATTGGCAGTTTCATTGTCCTGTAAGCATTTTGGATTCACAATTTCACCTATTGTTGTTCTTTTGTTCTTTGATTTCAGCTTCTTTTTGTCTTTTAAAGTACCATTCACATTAAGAATTGTAGTTGCACTTGAACACATCTTATCACTGACAGGTTTTGTGAGCTCTTCTCCTTTTGACACCATCTTGGCATCAGGAGTTGCAGTTTTACCTGAGACCATCTCACCACACGTTGATTCAAGAACTTTAGTTGTACTTGAGCCTTCCTTTGCAATTACCATGTTCTGCATGCTCCCACTAGTACTCAAAATGTCACCTGAGTCTGGATTCTTGTTCTTTGATCTCTGCCCCTTTTTAGTTTTCGATGCAGTATTATCTGTTGCAGTTGTACTTGAACACGTCTCATCAATTGCAGTTTTCATATCTTTCAAGTGAGGGAGATTCAAAAGTTCAACACCAGTTTGTTTCTTTCGCCTCTTTCTCGATGCAGTATTGCCTGAACATGTCTCATCAATTGCAGTTTTCACATCTTTCAAGTGAGAGAGATTTAAAAGTTCACCACAAGTTGGTTTCATTCGTCTTGATCTCTTCTTTTTATTTTCAACCATGTCCGCCACATTATGCTTTGTAGCTGTGGTTGAGCCCAACTCACCATCGGCAACTATGGTCTGCTCTTCTCCTTTTGACACCGTCTTTGCATCAGGAGTTGCATGTTTACCAGGAACTGTGTCATCAATAGCAGTTTCCATGTACTCTTTTCTTTTAGATCTTGTATTTGCATCAATAATTGCAGTTTCACTTGACACCACCTCATCATTGGCAATCTTCAGGCGCCGTTTTCTTTTTGACACTGTACTTTTTGAATCATGTGATCCAATTACATCAAGAGGTGTGTTTTTACTAGAGCCTCTCATGTCATTCGCTGTTTCCATGCACTCTTCTCTCTTATATCTGCTCTTCACACCATCAGAAGTGGTTCTACTTATTCCCGTCTCACCTTTAGCAATTTCCCTGTGACCTTCACTTCTGGAAATTAAACTCTTTACATCACTAGTAGTGGCTGTACTTGACACTGTCTTCATCTGATCAACATTTGCTACTGTACCTAGGCCAGTATTTGGTTTATCCTGAAGAGATGACATTGAGATGATATAAAAACAAGGATGTACCAGTTTGCTCTTAGGATTTTCAACATCTTCTCTTTTGTCGAATGATCCTGAACTTGCTTGCAACTTTCTTTTGAGCGATTTTCTCTTTCTCTTTCTTTGCGATTTAGTCAACCTAGTAGCACCATTACCTCGATCGTTTTCCATTCCTAAACACTCATGGACTGAAGATGATAAGAGTACCTCCTTCCTCGCTCGAGTTCTGATGCCTGAGCAAGAATCCAACAGCACAAATTTTGATATTAAATACTCACTCGCCGAACATAAACCATAAATGTAAAAATTAACAAGCCTAATGTCAGATCAACCATGTGTCTTCTCTTTTGCATAACTCCATTTTTGAAACAAAATCAAACTTCAACTCTTTTTTTTTTTTCTGAGAGCTATAAATTTGTAACTCTTCTGTGACAAATTGCTAACTACGTTAGCTTCATCAATCACAAGTAGAACCAATGGAACACTTATCATATTGAAAATTCAATGTAACCAGTAATGAGTAATCACACAAGTATAGCATCTTTAGTGAGAATCATTAGAAGATGCCAATGGGAAAGCCTTCCTACTAAAACTAAACAAATACACATTTCAGCATTACGTTTTGACATCAAAACCAATAGAGTACAGTTCACGCTGATCTATCAATGTACCAGTAATCACACAAGTATGTCAATTAAAGTGAGAAGCATTAGAAGGTACCAACGGAAAACTGTTCGTATTAACATATGCAAAACCAAAAACATTTCTGCATTTAGGTTTTGACATCAAAACGAATATAGTACAGAGTTTATCAATTAAAGTGAGAAGCATTATACTAATCTATAAATGTAACAATTAATCGCACGAGTTTATCAATTGAAGTGAGAAACATCAGAAGTATATAAGTTCGGAGCTCAAAATATCCGTCAACAAGAGCACAAATTAACGAAGATGTAAGATACATCAAAGTACACAATAAACGACCTCAATGATTCGTAATATGGTTTCATGATTATTGAGAGAATCGTCAACATACCTGATGCCAATTTCTTCGTCCTCCGGCAATAATCCCCTCGACGGCAACTCAGGGAAACTTTCACAACTGCCCTACGGTGGTCGATTGAAACCAGCTGTTTTGGATAGGCCCAAAATATTTTAACCCAATACAAAGGCTCAGATAGGCCTATAATACAGAGAGGCTCTTCAACGGGCCTAGAGCCCTAAACGGTGCCAAATGGTCCAGTATTTGTAAGTTTGTGACCAGTTTTTTAATTTTTTTTAGGAGAGAGAGGTTTGAAATTACAAAAACCAGACTGAATCGAATGACTATAATCTGGCCTGAATCTTGGTTTCAGTTTTTCTTCTAATGAGTCAGTCGAATTTTAGACCCTTAGGGACCGGGAGTTAACCATTTGAGCATATAACAAGCTATTCAAGAATCAAGATCGTTAACTTGAGTCAAACTTTAACATGATCTCTAATATACGTTCGTTTTAATTTTACGCTACAATGCTAATGTTTGGTGTAAACTATTGTATACTTAAGTTATTGAGTTTGAAGTGTCCTGCATATGTGGGAAATGAAGTTTATGAGTTTATAAGCGTCATTGTATATAGATGACTTTTATATCCAAATGTCATAGATAGCACTTAAGGGGCGTTTGGTTCGTGGATTTCATGGGATTCACTGGGATTTTCATTTAAAATCCTGTGTTTGGTTCACAGATTTCAGTAGGGATTTAAAATCTCATGATTCCATAATCCCTCCCTTCTTTGTTATTTAAAAACACAGCTTCATTCCTAGGATTTTAAATCCCAATTACCTTGTATTTCTTCAGATTAGCAACTTTTTTCTACAAAATAATGCAAATTTTTTGACAAAATCTTGATAAATGTAAATGCTGCATAATGCAAATCCTTTGACGAAATGCAAATCCCAGAGAAAAAAATCTGGGAACCATATTCAAGTTCTTGCAACAAAAATATAAGCACATCCTACATGATATCTTGCTTTCGTAAGAATTTGACATCTATACTTTGTGGAAAACTATTTTTGACGTGTTTTTCCAACCCTTATCCATCACATTCATCTAGAAATTGTCTTTAGAGGCGTAGCTAGGAGAAGGGGAAAGAGTAACACGGGCACCAGGTCCCTAGGTTGAAAACCTCGTTGCGTAGTGTTCTTTTTGAAATTATGTCCGCGCAATTGATGTGTGTTTCTCAAATATTGACAGATTTGTTAAAATAAATCGATCAAAGAAACTTTATAATCTTCGATCAAACAATAATTTTGTAATATAATTTTGCAAATTTATTTTTTATTTTATGTAATTTGGCCGGTTAAAATAAGTGCAAGAGGAGCACCACTTTCTAACAAGCAATGAATTTTTTTTTTCTTGTTTTTTTTTTTTTTTTGGCAAAAGGAGACAATAAATTAAAAATTGTTGTTACTCTTAACAAGCAATGATGATTCTCATGAAACACTGGTGATAAATAGAATATTCTCAGTGGTCCAATCATCTGTTGTCCAATCGTGGGCTGGACCACGCTTAAAGAGGCCCAAACCATATAAATCTTTCGGCTTTTGCAGCCTTTCAACCTACTTGCCCAAAAAGGCCGAAACATTACATTATTTTATTTACTCACATCCCATGCTTTCCAACTTCATCAGCCGTCTATTGATGGAAAAAACCGAAAACCAGTCGAAATAAGGTGAGTTTTTCTCGAATCCGATTGTTTTAAGGGGTAGGGGACATGAATGGTATTTATGAGACCCGTCTTGATTACTTGATTATCCATCCCGATTAAAACCATGATTACTGGTTTATAAATCCGTTTACTTTTTACATCATAAAATGTATTCCATTTTATTTGTTTTTATATATATGTAATCGTTAATCAAGTTATGATTGTATTGTTTTTTTATTTTTATCAATTTTTTGTATCTGGGTTTGGTTTGAATCACCTTAAATTTTACTCGTTTAGCTTAAATGGTGATCCCATAATGAAATTTCACCATTTAATTAACCGTTATTATAAATGGTTTTTCCTAAATCCCTGCAGTTTTTCCTGCCAACCTGACATGTATTATCGTTAACCCCCGACAATTTTTTAAATGGGGAAGGGATGACCAATTCCCGCTCCCAACCTGCACCGTTGTCAATCTTACAACCGCTACACTATATATGGAATTATGGACCGGATTTCAATCCGATAAAACCAATTTGGTTTTGGCATTTTAAGGAAACTGGTTTTTCTGGAATTCAGTTTGTATTTGATCCGATTGTGGATCCAAATACTCATCTAATTTATTGGATGATTGTTAATTTGATTTTTTTTTTGAAAATTAACAAATGAGGTAGAGGTACTCCAATCAAATATATTGAAATTGTTGCGTGGTAAAGTTAATATTACTATCCATCAAGAGAACTAGAGCGTTTGGATTACTTTTCGTATTTCTAGGAATACGAGAGTCGGAAAGTACTTAAATTATCAAATGAGAGAGTTTGAAATGACGTGTGATCAACCAAATAAATCTTCTATCTTTTTATACTAACCAAGGGTGTAAAAAACGTAATTGTTTTATGAATAAAAGTCTCAACAACTTGATTCCTGGTATTTTTGGGGGATGGAAACTAGTTTCAAATCAGGATTTTTATCCGGTAAATATCAGGTATCCCTACAGAAAAATTGGTTATACTATTCGGTTATAAAATATATTTGATCCGGATCATTTTTAGACCGGTTATATAAAATCTCGTTTCTGATAACTTTTATAACAAAAATTAGATATTTGATTATTGTGTGCACAGCTACACTTGACTGCCATAAAATAAATCATTAAATTGTGTTTAGTTGGGTAGAATGTTTTTAAGAAAT
This sequence comes from Centrapalus pauciflorus, assembly GCA_020465985.1. Taxonomy (NCBI): domain Eukaryota; kingdom Viridiplantae; phylum Streptophyta; class Magnoliopsida; order Asterales; family Asteraceae; genus Centrapalus; species Centrapalus pauciflorus. The sequence goes on along the minus strand of JAANYP010004510.1, from coordinate 381,774 downwards.
GCGTTTTGCAAGTAACTAGAATATGTCTTTAATTAGAATTGAATTCCTCCCTCCAATTACCCCAAATTCTACCGAAATAAACACCCATTACTTTATATAATTTTCGTAAATAATTTCTTTTTATATTACAATGTATATCTCACAACTCATAATGAAGTTATGCAAGTTTTTTATGACGTTTACAAGCTTTAAATAAATCATTCTCAATTACTATGTGATGGAATGATATCATATGAAGCTTTCAATAAAAGTCTTGATTCTCAACGAAAAGAAATAAAGAATTGAGTTTAGTAAAGCGAAATTGCATAAAGGAAACCCTAAATTAATGATATTTGGTTGGTTGGGGGAATTTTTAGGCAAAAAAAATGGTTGGGTGTTTTAATAAGAAAAACCGAGTAGTTTGAGGTTTTTTGCGTAAATTTCCCTTTGCTAAATATAAAAAAGGAATGAAATGTTATAATAGTTTTTCATTCAATTTTTATGTAAGTATTATTAATTAAAAAGTCTTATAAACGTAAATGATTTCATCCATTTCATCATATTAAACGCCATTAAATATAGAAACGATAATTAATCGAAATTTATACAACAAAGATCCTCGTACATAAACATTAGAGGGTGTGACGGGTGTCAGATGTAAAGGTCAATGAGATCAAAAATATAGATTTTCATAAATTTCAAAAATGGTTTGGGCACTTTGGCCCAACCTTTCAACATTTTCTGATTCTTTTTACAAATTTTCATAAATAATTAATATTTTGCATATTATTAAATAATTAATATTTTACGTATCACCTATAAATAATTAATAATTAAGGATGGGCTGGACTGCTGGAGACTTGGGCCAACCTTTCAACATTTTCTAATTTTGTTTATACTGAAATTTCATAATTGATTTATTTTCTTTATAAGATAACTCAGTACTATTGTTTTTTAATAAGTTACTAGTTTATTACCCGCGTATTACGCGGATATCTTTAATATATATAAAATATAATAAATAAAAAGATAAAGATATAAATATTATTTTTTAAACAAAAGTATATAAGATGATATTATTATTTATTATAACCTATTAATTTTGTATATTTCTAAATATATATGAAGTGAAATTATTTTTTTATATATTTATATTAAACTTTTATTATATTATCTTATAATTAATAAGTTAGTAGATTATTAGATTTTGTTTGATTTGATTTAATTTAAATTTAAAAGTGGATTATATTAGATTTGGATAGATTTAATTAATAAGTTAGTAGAGTATTAGATTTTGTTTGATTTGATTTGATTTGAATTTAAAAGTGGATTATATTAGATTTGGATAGATTTGATTTAAATTTTTTATTATTTTTAAAATATATAAATGCCACGTGTCGATTCATGGTGACGACACGTGACTTCACCAGAAATGAGTATAGTTACTCTTTTAATAGTATAAATAGATGTTTGTACTTCGTACTAAGGTTTTGATACGTGGCACTTCCAGAGCGCATCACTAGAATAAAGGATCGGGTGCACGCATCATTAATGATCTCGTCAACTTGTCTCCACTCAATTAAGTTTTGCAATGTGACGTTTTAGAACTATAAAATAAAGTAAGACGTTGTTATAATATACACATGCTTGGCTAATATCATGTTAATAATGTTATTTAAAAATAAATATTTATAATATATAGAAAATAATAATAAATTAAACTTTTTTCTATAATTTTGATTAATCTATAATCTATATAATAAAGGAGAACACATAATTGACACATGTCATCTCCACATTTTATTTGAAAATATAAATACAAATATAAAATACAAATACAAATATAAATATAAAATTTAAGATAATTACAAATATAAAATAAAAGATAAATATAAATTTTTATTTTTAAAACCTATAATAAATATTAATAAATCATTACTCTATCTAACATTTATCATTATTCAATATTTATTAGATTTCTCATTATCTAATATTTATAATTATTATTATGAATATAATACAAATACATAAAAATATTACGTGTTTCTAAATTTATTAAAATAATTATTATACAAACGATATTGAATAAGTAAAAAAGTAAAAATAATACAATATTATTAAAATCATATTTTTGTATGAAACTTTAAATTATATTGATTAAATACATATAAATTTAGAAATAAAACATTTTAAAAATTCTTAAAATAGTAACTATTAAATATATGACAAATAACAATAAAATTTTTGTATTTTTCTTAAATATAACTTTATATTTATATGTTTTATTTGTACGTTTACATATATTTAAATAACCAATAATATATTAAAAGTTATCCACGTAATACGTGGGTTCATAAACTAGTAAATACTAATAAAATAGTAACTAAATATGACACATGTCATTACCTCATTAAATATGTCATGTCTTATGCCACGTCATTTACCTTATTAAAACGTATTTTAAATATACATCAATCCAATCCAATCTATTATAATCTAATTAAATCTAACTAATCTAATAAATAACTAACTAACATATGTAAACTATTATTTTTAATTGTATTAAATAGGGTTACATGTTAAAAATAACAACTTTTGTAGTTTTATATAGCCACATTATTTATTATTATCATTAATAGCAACAACTTTTGTATTTTTTATTGATTATCACTATTTTGACTTGGAAACCTGTTATAGTAGGTTTCCATCCAATAATAGCAACAACTTTTATTTTTTTACCAATAATAGCAACAACGTTTTATCTTTTTACTGATAATAGCAACAACTTTAACTTTTAATCAATAACATAGATATATCAAATTAAAACGATATTTATCTTTAACTTATTATTATTTTAAAAAAACTAAAATTATAAAAATTGAAACACAGTCAAATATGTTCCTCCTTAAAAAGAGACAACGCGGTTTCATGGGTTTCAGACTAGCGTAAGAGATCGGTGAACCCTTTCGACTTGGCTTCACTAATCCAAATTCCATTCGGGGTCTTAAGAGCAAGCAGGTCAGGAAGGACAAAAAGGCACCAATCGTAATCGACTTTTTTTAAACTAATTTGTTAGAGAGAATATTATTTAATATAACCGATTGGCACACTCCTTACTACGAACTCTAATGTATATAATACAATCCATAACAGACCAATTTTCATTCCTAACTTTTGTCTCCTAATTCATAACTCATCTAGAAAAAAAAAAAGTCTTGATGAAAGTTACATGTGGGTCCCTGAAAGATTTGAGAAACTTCAAATTTGACCCATAAAGTTTTTATGGGATGTGGAATGCATCTTCAAAAGCAGGCAAAGAAAGGCTGGACCTTCCTTCTCTTTATGTTCAACATGAGAAAATGCGCGTCAGACAGTTGGAAAAAAAGTCGGTTCATTTTTTATTTTATTTTTATTTAAATCTTTTCAGCCATCCTTTTATTTTTAGTTCGCTTTTCAACCAACTATTTTCCACCCTTTCATTTACTTCCTAATTTTTGTTAGTTATCTTCCTTTTATTATTGATTTTATGGCTACAAATGAATTGAAAAAAAACTAAATTATTTGGGTTTGTTATTTTTTGATGCATACGTAACTAAATATTGACCTAATAACGACAACTCATTCTTTTTAGGGATATTTGTTTAAAAAACCCTAAACTTTGACCATTTTCGTGATTAAAACTCCCAACAATTTTTCATTGTACAAAAAACCTCCAATTGACAAAATCTCATGGAATTGAGATACTACCGAGAACCGATTGAAAATCACATGTCACCATCGACAAGTTATAAGCGACCACCAGAATTTCATCAAAAAAGTAAATTTTAACAGAAAACATAGATTTGAACAAGTAATTCAACAAGAAATGTGAATTTGAATCATAAATCGCTGGAAAGAAGATTAATCAGAGACAAAAGTTTGGTCAGCAGATTGCGACCGGTTCATCAGGTTGCAAGTTTTTTTAAAAAAATCTTATTTTGATAAGTTTTAGCCAGTTGAGAGTTTTTTGTGCGATGAAAAATGGTTGGCGATTTTAATCACAAAAATGGTCCAAGTTGATTGTTTTTAGCAAAAATATCCCTTCTTTTTATGTTTCCAAATCATTCATGTAATGAATAATGCTACAAAAAAATGATTTTGACATTCAAATCAGTTTTATATTTCATTACGTTAATAATTAAGCATGTAACAAAAACACGTACATTCAAATAAATTTGTACCAAGTGTGTACTATATTTTAAGGTGATAAATTTAATTCATATATTAAACTTGTATTGATTTATGTTTTATTTATCAAAGGACTTAAAATACAAAAAATACAAAAAAAAAAAAAAAAAAAAAAGAAGAAAAGAAAACTGGAACACAAAGCTTGACAAATGAATAGGAAATCCTCACATGTTATTAAAATATACATAACAATCACTATAAATATTTTCCTAACAACAACTTCATTCCTTTATTAACACTTTAATTTAATAATATAATTTTATCCATCTTGTTTGACTTGTTGTTTTTGCCGCCTCCTTTTGTTTCTCACATACTATATGTTTCTGAATGCAACACAAATACAAAATAAATGGAAAATTATGTTTTAAAAAACCATTATAGTATAAACTTTTTTTTATTACCCTTGTTAATTTGTTGTTGTTATTATTATTGTAATCTTTTGATTATAACAAAACTATTTATTTACAATTTTATTTTTTCTTTGGATTTAGATTTTTTTTTAATACTTACTTTGGCTATTTATTTATGTTTATATTACAATAATAAAATATATCATTGTTTATTTATGATTATTATATGAAATATTTTGATTTTCAACTTTTCAATAAAAGAAGACGAACCATTCTTATATTTTTTTTGAACTTTTATAAACGACGATTCCTCCCAATTTCATCTTCCAATAATGATAGTTGTAACCATTTTCGTTCGGAAAAACGGAATGTATTACAGATTGTTTCGTTTGAAAAAATTGAAAATCTATTGCTCATAGTGTTATCTTATGAAAATATTAAAATTTTACGATAATCCATTACGTTTTTCTGAAACGAAGATAACTACACTATTTATTTACGATTAAAATTTAAAATAGAATGATCTCGTTGTTTTTCTGATCGGAAAAAATAAAAATAGGTATAACTAATTTAGTTAAGAGTTCGTTATTTTTTTGGATCGTCCATAAATAGATGTAGCAATTTTCTTTTGGAAAAATGAAATGAGTTGTAGATTTATATAGTCAAAATTTAAAAATCTGATTGGATCATACTTTTATTCATTCGAAACAATTAAATGTTAATTGAAGTTTTTTTCATTTGGAAAATAAAATCAAATAGGAACCGATCGAAAAAAACCCAGAATAGTTCGTCTTCTTTTATCAGAAATTAAAAACTCAAAAGAGTTCATATAATAATCCTAAATAAACAATGATATGATATATAATCGTTAATAAATAATCGTAATATAAAAATAAATAAATAATCCGAAGTAAATATAAAAAATAATATTAAAAAATTTTAAAATCGTAAACAAATAATTCTAATGTAATAATTTTAATAATAATAGTAATAACTTATAATAGTAATAATAATAAATACTAAATGAATGGGGGACTCAATCGAAATTTTTTTATACTTTGATGGCTTTTTACATGCGTTTATTAACTATAAGTTATACCAAAGGGCGTTTGGTCTGGCGGTAAGAGGGTGGAGATTTAAGTGAGAAGTCACGGGTTCGACTCCCGTCGGAGGCAAGTTGATATTTAGGTTGTGAAAGTAACTCTTGTGGTAAAATAGTAGTTTAGGACTAGGTCCACTAGGAGTAGGATAATTTGTCTTTGTCGTTCAAAAAAACTAGTTATACAGATCATCTGCTCATTTATAGCTTTCGGACTAGGGGAAATAATGAATTATATTTTATTTCAGAAATAATAAAATGTAATTTTTTTAAAGGTAAAACGTACTGACGCACAATTTGTGTTTTTTTTTTTGTTATCAATCTATACTATTAAAAGAGTAACTATACTCAATTCTGGTGAAGCCAAGTGCCATCACCATGAATCGACACGTGACATTTATAGGTTTTAAAAATAATAAAGAAATTTAATTTATATCGATTCAAATCTAATATGATCTACCTTTAAATTCATATCAAATCAAATAAAATCTAACTACTAACTTATTAATTATAATATAATATAATAAAAATTTTTAAAAATATAAAAAAATAATACTAGTCATATATATTTAGAAATATATAAAATTAATAGGTTATAATAAATAATAATATCATATTTATATACTTTTTGTTTAAAAATAATAATATTTATACACTACTTTTTAATTCATTATATTTTATATATACATTAAAAATATTCGCGTAACGCGGGCAATAAACCAGAATAAATTAGATTATGATATGTTCTCCAAACCTCTTTTTCAAAGAGACGATGATATAAGTAAAATAAAATGAAAAAGCGACGCCGTTCAATTAGCAGTTGCAGCAAAAGTCTCCGCTTTCTCACGAACTTCGGCAGCGAAGCCTCTCTCTCTCTCTCTCTCTCTCTCTCTCTCTCTCTCTCTCTTAACGGCCATTGTTGAACCATATTTTCTTCATACACAAACCCTGCTTTTTCATCTTCATTGATGCATTGAACCAAAAAGTGTAAGGAATAATGGGGATATGCTTGTCAACAAAATCGCCGCCGAGGAAAGACCACTCGAAACGCATCACAAATCGAACAAATACACCAGCCAATGACAATTCAAGCAATCGGTGGTCTCGATTTCGATCTTCGTCTGGTAAGAGGGAGAAATTCGATGATGCTATGATTCATGAACATGCAATCGCCGCCGCTCTCCTTTTCCAGCAACGTCAGCAGCAAAATGGCGGTGTTTTGCCTTTCGATCGATCAACTTCTCTCCGGCATCATCCTGGTGCTGCAAACTCCAAACGTCACCAGCCTCTTCCTCGGAGTTCTAGTACCAGGCCTCGATCGGCTACTGATCCTCTGCTTCCTCCTCAACAGCTCCTTAATCAGGTCTCCTATATACGCAATTGATTCTTATTTTGATTTTAATTTACAAAGACAATGATAGTTCGATCGTTATCAAGAAAAATTAAGGGAACTTATTAAAATTAAATGACAATGGTTTAATGGCAAAGACATGCAGATCTCTGTTTTCTATATAACTTTCCTATGCTGTCCCTCGAAGTTCTAGTAACTATTAATACGCTTTGATCGGCTGCTGATCCTCGGCAGCTCCTTAATCAGGTCTAATTGTTGTCTATGCTTGGTTTATTATACTGAAATGATGCTTATTCTGATTTTAATTCATAAAACTATGATTATTCGATCATACTGCCGAGAAATAGTGAAAGTTAATTGTGAAACGATGCTGTATTTGCCAAAACATGATGCAGATCACTTTGTTAATAACTATTTTTGTTCTTCTATTTGGTTGGTCTTGAACCTGTATTTACAGTAAAAGGTTTTGGGGCGATAATGAGGTGGTTTTCCAATCTCAGTTTAGCCAATTTTGTGATTTTTAATATTTTTTTTCATGATGGTATTCAAACAATGTATCTGGTTTCAGTGTTGTTAAATCCAGAGATTGATGTTACTTGTTAGCGCAAATGTTCGTCTCTGAAAAAAATTTTCTGGCTTATACTGGATCTAGCATTTGTGTTTGGTGTAAACCAATAACAAGAAATTTGGGACGCTGCAAGGTATAGCGGGACATTTTTTTGGTTTCATCAGAAAATAGGTGCTAGGATTAGCAAACAGTCCTTAAATACGAGCATTTAGGGAGTGCAAAATGTGTGCAACTTTTTGATTCATATCTGATTCTGAATTTGTGTTGAATCATGTAACATATGTGTGATTATATGATTGTCTGTCGGAAACTCTGTTGTCTGTCATGATGTTTACCTAAAATCAAAGGTAGTCAATGAAACCCACTTGAGTACTTACATTTGGACATTTTGGCTGTCTATTTCACTGGAGGCCTTCCTTGACCTCTTAACATAATTTCCGTTCACCAGGATGTAAATTTAGATGGATTGGAGACCAGTCATATTGTCCTCGTTCATGGAGGTGGTTTTGGAGCCTGGTGTTGGTACAAAACAATTGCGCTTCTAGAAGAATGTAAATTCAGAGTCACTGCAATTGATTTAACCGGATCTGGAATTGATTTATTTGATGCCAATAGCATCAAAAGTCTTTCACAATATATGACGCCACTCACAGATTTCTTGGAAAAGCTTGCAGATGAAGAAAAGGTTGATTTCTTATCTGAAAGGAACTCTTCTATGTGATGTCTGACTTTGTCTGTTTATAATGCTGTTGTTTTGAAAAAGTAGCAGACACAAACAGAGTTCTTACACCAGCAAAACATTTTTCATTCAAAGTTATAAGATTGAAAAGTGAAAAAGGCGTAAGTTGTCGTTGTAGCTTTCCTTGGCAATACAAAAGTTCAGGCCATCAATTAATTAAATCAAACAAATCTAGAAATGAGCTGAATGTAGCATGCATGACCATTTCAATGTACTTGATGGATTCACAAATTTTTCATTGTTATAGATGCAACCTTCAATGAGGTAGTTCCATGTTGGAATACATTAAATATGATTTTCTATCGGATGTGGAAGATAGTCTGATTATAGTAGTACAATTGTTAAACGTTTATGGAATCATTAAGAGGTCATTTTACCTTTGAATGACTTCTTAATGATTCCATTAAGAAGTAAACAAACACCCCCAAAGTCAGTAAGATGCTAGGTTCTGTGGAGGCCTTATGGAAATTTAGTTAGCATCTGCAATTGACCTCACAATTTATTTCCTCTGACTTTAAAATCATATCCCTTCTCAATTCATGCAGGTGATTTTGGTAGGCCATGACTTTGGTGGTACATGCATATCGTATGCGATGGAGCTATTTCCATCTAAAATTGCAAAAGCCATCTTTATTGCTGCTTTTATGCTGAAAAGTGGACAAAGTACTCTTGATATGTTCTCCCAGAAGGTTTGGCACTAAATCAGTGACTATTCTATCAGTTTATCTTAATCTTTCTAACGATAGGGGTTAAATGAATGTAACTACGTGAAACAATAAACATGACTTAAAATATAAGTGGCAGCTTAGTCCAGATCTGTTCCACATTATGAAAATGGTAAATTTTAAATCTAATACAAGTTTACGCTTTTCAGACTCACTGAACTTGGCTAGATTTCCCAGATTTAGCTTGTTAAGTGCACAAAAGGCTGCTTTATAATGGCCAAGAAAACTTGAGGTCAATTTGTGATAGTATCACTCATCCAGGGGCTTGGTTCCAATCTTAAGCGGACCTTTAACGTCATATAAATGTCACTAAAAAACAATGTTGGATACTGCAAACAAATAACTAAAATTGATTTCTGGGGACGAGTGTTTAGATAGGCACCTGCATTATTATGAATACACATAATTGAGTTCTGTGTTATTTGTTGACTTAAAAATTCTTCATCATAAACAACCTATGGTTAGAAGTTCTAAATCTCAGGAATGGCCCATTAAACTCTCCTTTCAAAAAGTGATATTATCATGAACTCATTAGGGAGAATTAGACTAAACTCTTCGGGTTTTCTTTTAGAGATGCTCAACAAAGTGATGCAATGTTGTCCTTGATGAGGTTTGACCACAACTGATGGTTTGAGATTCACTGATAGTGTTATGACAAGTGCCACTTCAATTCATCAACTATTTTAGGTGCTATTTCCCTCCTTTTTTGGAAGAATTTCATACACGTGTTGTAAAACTTCATTATTACATATATGTCCTTGTAAACTTTCTTATTACGTCTATATTCTTCTAAACCTTCAAAATTCTCATATATGTTCGAAAGTCTAATTAATTATTATGAATCATTTAAAAATTCAAAACATTAGATTTATTGAATCCTCAAGGTAGTACCCCTTCTAAAACCAAACAAAAAAAAAACTCACCGGTCTCCTAAACCCAAGTCAAAAAAGGTCTCCAAAACCCCAGTAAAAAACGAGCAATCTTTCCATTGGCTTTGCGTATCGTTTTTTTGACTTGGGGTTTTGGAGATGGATGAATTCTTTTTGTTTGGGTTTAAGCGGGGTAATTTAAGAATTTAATAAATGCGAGAATTCATCGGGACAAAATTAGTTTAGTGGCTAAATTACACAAATCTAAAAGCTGGATGGCCAAAAACCAAAATGGTACCTAACCCAATAATAATTTATTAGATATCCGGATGTATACGAGAGTTTTAAAGGTTTAAAAGGATGTAGATATAATAAGAAGATTTACAAGGATATATGAGTCCAAATGAAGTTTTACTAGGACGTTTATGAAATTCTTCTCATTTTTGGTTAAGAGGTTAAAAGTCTGATATCTAAAATTGCTTTTGAAACTTATGACGTGGCAAAAACTGAAATCTGAAATCACGTCTGAAATTTAAGAGGTGACTTTAAAGTTTGAATTTAAAAAATTTAAGACTATTAATTAAATTGTAAGTTTTGTATTAATTATATATTATATTTAATTAATTTATATAACCAACATGTTAAATTAATTTAATTAATTAAAATGAATATTTAGCTTTAATTGTAAAGTAAATGAACTTATATTTGAACTGAGCTTTTAAAAAAGATGGACCAGGTATCTCAAAATGATCGATGATATAATCCTGAATGACGTATGAATTACATTGCAGGACAATACAAACGATCTCATGCGCCAAGCCCAAAAGTTCCTCTACACAGATGGGAATAATTTGCCTCCAACTGCAATAGATCTCGACAAAGCACTCTTGAAGGACCTTCTATTCAATAACAGTCCTGCCAAGGTATTGTCCACAATTGATACTCAACACCATTTATAGCTTTCTAGTGTTTAGTTTACATCAGTGCAAAAATCTACTAAGGGTGCTCAAAGCGCGGTTTTTTGTCTTTTTTATGCATGTCTTATAGCTCATGTGATTCTATGTTCCAGGATGTAGCATTAGCATCGGTTTCAATGAGGCCAATTCCTTTTCCACCTGTTCTAGAGAAGCTCTCTCTTTCCGACTCAAAATATGGATCAGTAAGACGGTTCTTCATTGAAACTCCAGAAGACAAAGCCATTCCGATAAGTCTACAAGAAAGCATGATAAATGAAAGCCCACCTGAGAAGGTTTTTCGTCTCAAAGGTTCCGATCATTCCCCGTTTTTCTCAAAACCACAGGCCCTGCATAAGTTACTAGTGGAAATCACAAAAATCAGATAAACAACAATCATGCATATATATATTTGTTTCATTTCATGTTAATTTCTTGGCGTACAGTTAACTGCTTAATTACATGATCCAAGCAAAACCAGCACATAGCTAGTCCCTTCGAGTGGAATGTTTACCATATGGCTGCATGCTCAAAATGAGCATTCATGTACATGTTGAATGACTGGTGAGAGGAGAGGAGTTGCTAGAAAATCAGCAATTTTTTAGGTATATTTATTATTCGGACTAAGGGGTTGTTTGTTTACTTCTTAATGAAATCATTAAGAATTCATTCAAAGGTAAAATGACCTCTTAATGATTCCATTAATAGTTTAACAAATAATGCCTAAATTTGTTTCTAATAAAGATATGGATGTGCTGGTACTGTTAATGCTAGCTAGTGCTTATGTAGTTATGTTCATGTATTCTTGAGTTTAATACAATTTGTATATGAATAAATGTATGTGTTTTATTTTCTTCTAAAAGTTGATTTGAATTTATTCTCAATTAAGTTCCCCAATTAAAGGTCAGCAGGACCTTCCACCCTTTTAATTAACGGATTGGAGGAATTAAAAAGAACAAGGAAGAAGAACAGAATCATTTTTAAAATAACAACACAAGATCGAAACTTGATAGTGCCAGCTATGTGTGCCATTTTCAGGCCCGGTGACGAGGGTGAGCGAAATTGGCCTCTGCCCAGGGTCCCAAAATCCAGAGGGCCACAAAATTTTTTTAAGGGTATTTTTATTTGCAATGTTTGTGAAGTCAAAACCAAATAAGTCACAACACAAATTCAAAGTCCAGTAAGTCACCATGTTGTATCTTTTCATCCTTTCAACATTTTCCTAATCGTTTTATAAACTTTTATGTCTTTTTGGATGAGAAAACACGAGTCTTGGTATGAAAAACGTAAAAAGAAAAAACGAATTGAAGAGCTTGATAAGTCTCAAAGTGGGACTCTTAATAAGTTTTTTTTTAAAATAAGACTAATGTTGATGATGCTAATATTAATTTTAAGTTTATAGGGCCTCTTTTATAGTTATTGCACAAGGCCTCCGAAACCTAAGAGACGGTTCTGGCCATTTTTATAAGAAAAGAGTCTACGAATCAAATTAATATTTTGTCATACTATTTATTGTATGTGCAATATATAAGTGATTAAAAGAAACAAGTATGAGGACAAATTAATTTATGTTTGTATTATACTACTCTCATAAAGTAAAGGTCTAGATGAAAATAAATTATAAAAATATTAACTAAATGTGATAATTTTGATCAATTTACTTAATAGCTGATGGATCGATTTTGGTTATATTCTATTTTTAGTGGGTTAAATAAGTGGGAAAATTACCAAGTTTAATAATAAAAACATCAAAGTTTAATGATTATATGAATACATACTCTAGTTTTCGTTATATTAGGATCATTATAAACTTATGCAAAAAACCTTCAAGTTGTACAATTTTTGTGATTAAAATCCCGAATCATTTTTCTTTGCACAAAAAATCTTCAAACGGCAAAATTTTATGGAATTGGAATATCACAGGTTGTATCCGATTGAAAGTTATAGGCCACCGTTGACAAGTCATCAGTGACCACCAGAATTTCTTCGGGAAAATAAGTTTCAACAAAAAAACATATATTTGAACAAAGAATTCAACAAGAATTGTGAATTTGAATCATAAAACACAGACAAATAATTTCGTTGGAAAGAAGGTTCGTGGAGACGAAGAGTTGTTCAGCAGATAACAACTGATTTATCAGGTTGCAAATCTTTTTTCTAAAACCCTCATTTTGATAAATTTTAGTTCGTTGAGAGTTTTTTATCTAATAAAAAATAATTGAAGGTTTTAATTTAAAAAATAATCCAACTTGAAGGTTTTTTTTTTTTTTTTTTTTTTTTTTTTTTTTTTTTGCATAAATATACCTTCTACTCCAGTTTATATTGATCGAACATTATAACATACTTTTTAACGAAAAAATAACACAATGACGCTACACAAAATATCTACTTAGAGACCGTTGAAATTTAAATTCAAATTCAAAATAAATGGAAGGGCATTAATATTCCTAACAATTTACCATTTCATTCAACCGCATGTAAATTTAGCATCAAATATTCCCCCCATCCAATCCATTTCACATTTAAATTTGTTCGTCTCTCATCGATCGTTTCTATCTTCCTTCAATCATCAATTGTTCTCTCCTTGATTCCATCTACGCGACACCAAGGTACGTTACATCATCTTCAATATTCACAATTTCTTCCATTTTTTGCAGATTATTTTGTTATCTGTCATCTTATTTCGCGTAGGAACCATCCGTATTAGATCCACATTCATAGATCTGAATAGTTTATTCATATTATATGAATTTTTTTTTCAGATTTCGTTTTTTAAATCGAAGAACATCTGTAATCTGTTGTATAATTTATTCGTATCATATGACTTTTTTCCACAGATTTCGTTCTTTTTCCAGATGTATATTTATATTATGATGTTTAATTTCTTCATAGATCGTATAATTTATCCAGAATTCATTCTTTATTCAAATGAACATTCGTAACCTGCTGTTGTATTTATTCATAATTTTAGTTTTTCTAGATCGAGTTGTTTTTGGAGATGAAGCGGTGTAATCTAAAGTGACTTGCAGTACATGCATGTTAGATCTATTGGTTAATCTGCCTAATTTCTTTATATCGTTATAGTCATATCAAATTTGCTCTCATATTGTCATATTGATGAATTGAACATAGTGTAGATATCCATTGATCTATCAAGGAAAAAAGCAATGAATGTGAAATAAAACTACCTGAAAAATTTGCATCTAAAATCAAATTTAGAATTGAATTTGAATTGTTAAATGCATTACTGTATACTTCCAATTGACGTGTTTTATGCATTTGTATAATTTGACATTTGAAATTGATGCGAGGGAAGCAGAGAATGGGCCGAGGTGTGAGTTGTGGCGGAGGCCAGAGTTCTTTAGGCTACTTGTTTGGGAGTGGAGAGGGAGAGGGCAACACTCAACCACCACCACAGAACCCAAGCGATGATGCAACTACTGAGCCTTCTCAGAACTCTTCAGAACCTTCTGAGAATACCAACAGTACTGTAGCTGATGAGCCTTGTAACCAGCCTCCTTCTGAACCTTCTAGTATAATCAACCAAAAACCGACTGATGAAGCACATGACAGCTCAACAAACAATTACCACAGGGCAGATGGTCAGAACTGTGGCAATTTCATCACGGTATGATTATGTACACCCCCATTTTCTTGTCTATAACTATAGAAGTTAAAATTTTGTAGTCACATATCCCAATTCCAGTTATGTTTGTGTTAGAACTGAACTTTAACAAGTTGGCATAGGAGAATCCCAACTCACATTTGGATGGGAGAAGAGAAAAGAGATGCCATCATGAGTATAGATTCCCTCCATATGTTTGAATGAGATTACATGGAAAGATTGAAGGAGATTATGTACTAATTAAAACTACTTTGGCATTGTGTGTATGTTTGCACATGTGTGAATACCATTGTGTTACAGCCCTTTTCTGAACCATATGTTGTGGCTTGAACATGTTTCAAGATATGATTTTACATGCCATTGCAGCTGTGATAATGCACATGGTGTAGGGCTATGATTATGGACTAATGGACTGTAATTATGTAGTGGCAACAGAATAGTGTGTACCTATAAATACACAATCTTAAATCTTTGGTTCTAACTTCGAACTTCAGTATTTCTCTCTTCTTGTATTTGCCTTTCTTTTCAAGAAAATGAGATGATGTTCACAAGTAAATATGCAAGATTGATACTTGCAAATTTCTGAACCAAGGTGACCACCATAGGAGAAAATTAGTCTGTGAGCCAACAACAGTGGATAATGGAAGCTAATGTTTCCTTAAGGACAAAACAATGAATAAATTACTCCTAGAATCTGTTTAACTATCATTTTCCATCCCTTCCCTATTTAAGATTCTTACATCTTGTGTGATTTATTTCAGAATCGACCTTCAACCAAGGTTCATGCTGCCCCTGGTGGGAATTCTTCCCTGGGTTACCTCTTCAATGACGAGAAGAAATGATCGTCTTTGATCCTTGTATGCGGGTGAGGTATGTATGATTGCTACTCGCTCGTCAACAAGTAGCTAAAGATGACATCGAATTTGATTTCCTAGTTATATGCCATGTAACTTGCAAGCTATAATATATCAACGAATGCAAGATTTGGTGCAAATATGAAGTTGGTGTTTCTTTGTTCACTGTTTTGGAAAGGGCATCATATGATATTAAATAAATGCAATGTTTGATTTGTTCTATATTATTAACGAGAACCATTTATAGAAAATGTTGGCCAAAATCAATCAACACAGCTGCAAATTTAACAAGATAATTGTTGCAGCTTTTACAAGACGGAGTGTCGAATCTTGGTACAATAATCTTTTAGCGAAACAATTTCAACTATTTGTTAAACAAGTTTATGAAAATTAACAAATCAATTCCTTGAGAAGTTGAGTAGTCGACTAGTTTCAATTAAGTTAAAACTTGAGGGCATTTTACACAATACTATGAAGTCACTGAAACATAAGTTTATGAACAAACCTACTTGAGTTAGGGGTATTTGAAAATTGGATCTCAGTGAGAAAACCAAAAATTGAACCAACATTCAAAATCTAGTTTCAGATTTTACAATTTCTAAAATTTGGTTTACGGTTTGGTTTAGTTCTTTTAGAACATGAAAAGAATCTGATTTTCTCTAAAATATATTATTGTATCTGAAAGTTAGAAACAATATTTATTGTCTTATAATAATTATAATTTCAGTTTAGAAATATTTAAGGTTTTTTATTTATTTCAACTCTTATGAACGGGTTCTAAACTTTTAGTGAAGCAGTTTCAGTTGGTTTGTTTTTTTTTTTTATTTCACTATTTTATATTTTTAGTTCGACTTCAATATGCTTTCATATGCATTTGTTAAAGTTAGATTTTTGAAAGGATTAACAAAACTTTTCTAACAAAAAACCATTAATTATGTCTTTATAGTTTATAGTCCATACCAAATACATGCGTTACATACTTACATTAGTGGCAGTTGTTGAAGTCATCTAAAACTATAAAACATGTTTAAAATACATATTTTATGGTTTTAATTTATACATCATAAACATGCAACTTTAATGTATCAGCATTGTTTCTTCAAGTAAAAAATAAAGAATTTTGTAATATCCTTTTGAACCAACCAGAACATTTTCCGTAGAATACATTCATCGCGTGTAGGGGGGTAATTTCATAGAAATGTTACGAACATGTTTGTCCTGTTTTGATATATTTTATACACAATATGTCATTGTTCCAATTGTTAATTATGATCAGTTGCTAGGTATACGTCTATTCTAGACAATTGTTGCCAGACATCATCGCTCCCAAATGGATATAGACGCCTAGATTAAAACCCAAACGTAGGTCACCGACAAAAGAAAAAGAAGATAAAGCTGAAAGTTCATAGCATTTTTGTGAATTGGGGTACTTTTGACAAAGTTTATTATTAATAAAAATCGGTACAATAGATGGAAATGTTAGGCAAAAGGCCAACCAAGGAACCTTATGAATTTGGATGACAAAATTGAAAGCCCAATACGTAGCTTACTATTTGTATGGTCAACGAGGATTAGCGTATATATTAAATTTTGTAACTAATAAATGTATTTACAAAAAAAACTAAGTATAAAATCTAAATCAAAAACATTTTTGCCTACCTTAATCTTTTTAAATTTCCTCACAAACTTTTTCATAAATTTTATTGTTGAAGCATGTCAATTGTAGATGATTCACGTGTTAAAACCCACGTGTATATAGTTGAAGAGGTTCTAATCAAAACCCACCAGAATATTAAGCAAAATGGTGAAGTAACCGGTGTGTTTTCAAGGTTCGAGTTCATCCAAGATTTCGATTTCTATTAATCATATATTTTAAGGTAATTTCAAACTTAAATTTTTAATTTTGGATAAATTGCGATGCACATTTTTTAAGCCAATTGTTATTTGTTGGAGTTGAGATAGTGAGGTTTGAAGTGATTAGATACATGATTATGATCATAGTTTTAATGGTAAAATATCATGTTTTGGATGATCAAATTAAGACTTCTTGTAGGAAAATGATTATTAGCTTTAAACGATGATTATCTCATTATATGATTACGCAAACCATAGTTCTAACTTCCAAGCCATTTTGCTTGAATTGTAGTTCTAAGTCAATGATTTTTAACAAAAGTGACTCAAATTAGTCGCAAAATGTTATGATGGAAATTTGATAAACCTAAAACAAACCTAGAAAAAGATTAAATTGCAAAAATTTAAAATTTGAAAGATGATGAAAAATCATCATATTATCATGTTTATCAAATTCAATAGCAAATTGATCAAAACAAAGCCCCGTTTTGGATATGTGTTAGGTTGAATTAATATACGTCAAGAAGATAACTTATGTATAGAATAATTGTTATAAACCAAAAGTGTGGATTTACACTTCGGTCACTGAACGTATTGATAGAAAGTTCATTTCTTCTTATATTGAAGATTTATCATTAAAAGCAACCGAGGAGCTAAGTTTAAAATGAAGACGGTCTTAAAAAGGTTACTTATACAAACCCTAATCTTGTTAAAAGTCTCATAATTTGCCACTATGGTTGTGGAAATTATGTTTATAAGATTAGTTTTATATATTTATCTCCTTAGATATATGAAATTAGTCAAAAGAAGTTGTAAATTTTATATGTTATGAATATTTATAAAGAAAAAAGTACATTTGATCCAACAATGTTAATAAAGTTTATGAGGCCACCTTTAAAAAGTAGTTTAATGTTATATCAATTTTCTTGAAGTGTCTTTGGGTATTCTATTGGAAGTTGTCATGTAAAAACATTTCTTAACAAAGATTATTTAGGATTTTTCGAAAGCATTATTGTTGCCAAATAAATACATTGAAGTGGTTTTGATCAATCGGTCTCATAGAAAGTTCAATTAGCACTAATGGTTCTTTAGAGACATCGAGTTGAAAGTCAGTTAATTTTTTCTTTATGTAGTTTCCTTAAACTAGCCACAACTCATAATGTTATTAAAAATTTTGTTAAACTCATCATTGTTTCGGTGTATAGACAAAGAGCTAGATTGCAGAAAAGGTTTGTTTATCGTCGGTATGGATGTCAAAACTTGTTTGACGTGCAACAAATCTAGAAAAAAAATATTGAAGTGCGTACGAAATATATCAAAATAATTTTATGAACTCATTGTTTGAAGATGTATTATAATTATGTTGAGATACAAAACAAACCATGAAGTTAATACTATTAAATTGTCTTTATAATTGTAGATGTTTTAGAAAAAATTGAGTTAATCATAGGTACTTTGATTGATATCAAATTGTTACAGAAATCAATCATACAAATTAAACAAAAGGTTGATTGATTATTACTATCAAGTTGACAATTAACCATTTATATAATTGATTATATTTAGAATAGTAGTGATCATAAAAGATTCTTCTAAACTAAAGTGTCAGAAAAGCAGGTTGGTAGGTACACTTGAATCCAAATTTTATAATTTATAACTATGTTTAGCCTTCATGAGATAAATACTTCAAATGCATATCTAATATGATTAATGAATAATCATGAGCTAAACTAATGGCAAATTGCATATAACAACAATCAAATTGTCATTTTTATGTGTTTTGATACATAAGTTTAGACATATGTGACATGTGGATTATAGAAATGAAGTTACATTTCATTGATGATACATGCAACGTAAACTGTATAATTTCATAAAAAGATACGTGGATGAGTTGCATAAATTAATAAAATATTTTAGCTTCATGCCTTCATCTATTAAGCATATATAAATGAGAAATTTATGCAAAAAAGCCTTTAAGTTAGATTATTTTTGTGATTATAACTCTAACCATTTTTCATTGCACACAAAATCCTAAGTGACTAAAACTTATTAAAATGAGATATTAAAAAAATGACTTAAAACCTGATTAACCGGTTGCAATCTGCTAACCAACCCTTTGTCTAGGAGGATCTTCTCTCCAATGAATTCAGTTGTCTGTGTTTTATGATTCAAATCCACATTGTTGTTGATTTCTTTGTTCAAATCTGTGTTTTTTTTTTTTGTTCGAATTTACTTTTTCGGTGAAATTTCAGTTGTCATTGATGACTTGTCGATGATAGCATGTGACTTTCAATCAATTACAGCCAGTAATATTTCAATTTTGTGAAATTTTACCGGTTTGAGGTTTTTTGTGTAATGAAAAATGGTTGGAGTTTTTTTTGCACAAATGCGGATTGAATACCCTATATAAATCTAAAATTTCCCTTTAAATTAATGATTGTTTCACTTAATTGATATAACTACACTATGCCTGTGTATAATTGTGTATCATAATAATTTGACTTCAGAGGCATATTAAAAAAACAATTGAATGAATTTAGTAAAATTTGGTTAAAAACAAACTCAACATCCCTAAAAGAATCGATGCATTATTGATCAAGCAAATCAAAGTATTTTTGGAGGTGAAACAAACTTTGTTACTAAATTGTTAAGAACTTTTGTCTTTTAAGGTTTGTAAAATCTTGAGAAATGGGGAAAAAGAAACATTTGGATTGGACAAGCAGATTGTTTATGGGCTCTGGAGGAGGAGATAGAGTTCCCTATGTAAAAAATGTAAGGTTTTCTTTTTGATTTGTTGTCTTATACTATTTTATTTATTCTTACGGATTTGTTTGAATAATTATTTTTTAATAAATTATAAAATTTAAAATAATTATAGAATTCGATGATAAACGATAAAAATTGTGAATATTATAAAAAAATATGTGACTCAATATTTAACATTATAAATCATAGAATGACGAAATTATAAAAATATTTAATGAACCTTCAAATGATGAACGTATAGCTTTGTTTATAATCAATTACGATATATAATTGAAATACGATAAATCTTTAACTTTATTAGTAATTAATATTAACCCTTAAAAACTGAAATTTTAATAATAATTAATTTTTGTCATCAGTAGAAGATGTCACATCGTGTAAAGATTACAAATGACAATTTAATTATTTTTGCTGATTTGTACACAACACCTACTTTTAATACATAACAATTCCATATAAATAAACTATATTAAACTTAAGATCACTTTTATTAATTTTACATTTTACCTTCTTATAATAAGGATAAAATAGTCAATTTATATGAAATTGTTGTGTATAGTATTTACAAGTTAAAATTTGATAAATGTCAAATTTGTTCGATAGATAGCTTAATACAAAATTACAAAGGGTGTTACTTCATGCATTATACTCTACAACACTTATTTTTCAGGTCAATTGATCTACATCACTGTCAATGAAAAAAAAGAACCATACACTCAATCATAAACAATAATTTAGTTAAATTATGGGTCAAAATTATAGGATATGATACATGAGAAATTAGGGTATGATAAAAAGACTAACGCATTGTTTGTTACCTCTTAATGAAACCATTAAGAGCTCATTTTACTTTTGAACGACTCTTATGATTCAATTAAGAACTAAACAAACAACTTTAAAGCCTCGTTTGTTTTCGATTCAGAGCTTCTAAAAACCTCTGAAGTCTAATATTCAGATCTATAATAAATTAAGTTTGTTTGTTTTGGTTCAGACTTAGGGTTGAAAACTCTGAATTTTAAGAGGATGAGAGTTGGCTTAATTAAAATTAAGAGGCTCTTAATTTCAGATGTTAAGATGTCCTCTTAATTTTAGACGTAGTTTTCAGACTTCAAACTTCTGACATAGACTAACACCACCTAAGCAAATTACAAAATGCGAAAGAAAAGTTCAATCAATTTGTAGTTTTCCGTTGACATATTAATGAAAATTTTTGGTTCGCTGAAGGAAAACCACAATCAAATGCCATGTAACGACTTTCTTTTATCGTCAATTCATCATCACTGAATAATTGAAAACTCAAAACATTCACATAAAACATTCGGCTTTGGGTTCATCTTCATCCATGTGTTCTTGATTAACCTAACACAATTCCTGTTTCTTTTCCTTGAAAATTCTTTCCACACCATTCTATATGCCCCTTTAGGGTTTGTTGAAATCTTGTGAAATGGGGAAGAAGAAACATTTGGATTGGACGAGCCGATCGATTATGTCATCTGGAGGTGACAGAGTTCCGCTAATAAGAAAAGATGTAAGATTCCCTTTTTCTTTCTTGACCCATTTTATATCTTTTCAACATCAATTATTTTTTTTGTTTTTGGTAATTAGTGTTCGTTCTTGAGTTGGGTTAACTTCGAAATTTCAATATGAACCCTAATTCTTAATCTTGATTATGTTAAGTTGAATTGTAGTTGTAAAGGTGAGCTTGGTGAATTACTATTGAAATTTCGGAATTCAATTGATGGTATTAATACGGAATATTAATCTGTAGATCATGTTAAACTGAAAATGCAGGCTCTTTATTGGTATTAGAAAGATCACAAGAAGTTTTATTGGGTTTTCGGACGTGTGTTTAAACTGATTATTGTGATTTGAAGCCATTGTAGTTAAGCATATGATTTTCTGTAATGTAATGTGATGATCAGAAAGCAGATTATCGAAACTTATCTCTTTAAACTACAAGTAGTTTCTTTCTACTTAAAATGGCAACAATTTTTTGTTTTCTGTAGGTTTATATTTTTGATACTTTATTAGGATGTTAATATGAATTTGGTAGATGTTTATGACTGTAGATAAAGAGGAATGATAACGAAATCGGGTCATCAAACGGGCCAGCAACGGATCTCGAGCACGGAGATGCAGTACAGGTTTCCATTGTGTTCGGTTTTGTATTTCATTTCTCTTTCTCAAGCAATTTCTCTCTAAAAAACCTTATGATTTCATGAATTTAGGCAGCAAATGTTGGATTTTCAAGGGTGCTACTTTTGGTAAGCAAGCAATATCGTTATACGTCTGTTATGTGTTAAGAGAATCGTATTGTGAGACCCGATAATCATTTTTGTATACTTATATTTCAGGCAAAGCCTGATGCAGGGAGGCTCATTGTTGCCACCGTAGCACTATTAATCGCTTCGACCTCCAGCCTGCTAATTGTACGCCACTTTTTGAGTTGGTAGAATTATCTGAAACAAAGAATAAAATACGTTCAACAATAGGTTTTAGCGAATTATAAAGTATGGTATTGATGTTTACATGGCCAGCCGTCATTTGGTGGGAAGATTATCGACATTGTTTCTAGAGAAATAAAGACTCCCGAAGAGCAAACCGAAGCTCTGAATGCTGTAAAAGACACTATACTAGCCGTTGTATTGGTGGTCGTTGTTGGGTGTGTTTCTTTTCCCTCTAATTCTGATAAATTACTCTGCTTTAAGCAACAAAAGAAAGGGGGGGGGGGGGTGTCAGGCTCCATTAGAGGCCTCGATCTAGAGTTGTATATAACCTTTTGGTCTTAGTTCATTGTCAACAGCGCTTCGGGCATGGTTGTTTTCTTCGGCTAGTGAAAGGGTCGTTGCTCGTTTGAGGAAGGAATTGTTCAGCCACCTTATGCAGCAGGTGAGTTAAAAGAAGTAAATCTCTGGTATGGCTGCAAATGAGTCGAACTCAATTTGATTCAACTGAGTTAAACTTTATCGAGTTAAAGGAGTCAAACCAACTGTATGCAACTGTGTATGTAGGAAATTGCCTTCTACGATGTTACTCGAACTGGGGAGCTACTCAGCAGATTATCTGAAGACACCCAAATAATAAAGAATGCTGCAACAACTAATCTCTCGGAGGCACTACGAAACTTGACTACTGCATTTATTGGTCTTGGTTTCATGTTCTCGTCCTCCTGGAAGTTAACACGTAAGTTTTCGTTCGTAATATCGTGTGCCTAATGATCTATATGAACGTATTTTACAGATATCTAATCTAATCTTTCCGTTTTCCTTGATTTGTGAAGTGTTGGCTTTAGTTGTTGTACCGATAATATCTGTAGCTGTACGCTATTTCGGAAGGTATCTTCGAGAACTCTCGCACGCAACACAGGCTGCAGCTGCAGTTGCTGCCTCGATTGCAGAGGTTCGTGTCTTTTATCAACCTCGTTCTTTGTTTTTATGTTATGTCCCTCGGTTAAGTCTCAGTTGACTAAATTTTATGCGCAGGAATCTTTTGGTGCCATTCGAACCGTGCGATCATTTGCACAAGAAGCTTATGCGATTTCAACGTACTCGGAAAAAGTTGATGAGACGTTAAAGCTTGGGCTCCGACAAGCTGTAAGCGTTTAAATCCTAATCCTAATCTTTTCTCTTTTTCACAGAAGCTTTTTGATAGGAAATGTTTCTTGTTCGCATGACAGAAAGTCACGGGTATCTTTTCCGGTGGTATGAGCGGAGCATCAACATTGTCTGTGATCACAGTGGTGATATATGGAGCGTACTTGACTATAACGGGATCAATGACTGCTGGCTCCCTTACGTCGTTCATTCTTTACAGCCTGACCGGTAATCGTTTTGATATGTTTTTATGGAATAATTACTTTATATATGCACACCCAAACACTGCCTAAACACTAAGGTTGCGTTTAGTTAACGAAAACCAATCATTTTTCAATTTCAGTTTTCAAGTTATAGTTTTTAAATAAAAACAAGGGTTTCTATGAAAAGTGAAAACTTGTTTAGATAATGAAGTTTTAGTTTTTAGAAAAATAAGATGAGTGATTATAAAATAAGAAAAATAGGATAGGCGATAGAAAAGTAAGAAAGAGAAAGAGGAAGAGAGTATTATAAAAAATATAGGATAGGTAATAGAAAAGTAAGAGAGAGAATATGAAAAGGTATTTTAAAAAGTGAAATGAAAATTTATGAAATTTTTGTTAGGTAAACAAGTTTTTATTTTCACTGAAAAGTGATTTTCAAAAATTAAACGCACCCTAAAATCAGGCTAACCGAACTTCAAACTTTCCAACTTGCAGTTGGCTCTTCGATATCTTCATTATCAGGATTATATACAACCGCTATGAAAGCTGCGGGAGCAAGTAGGAGAGTTTTTCAGCTTCTCGACCGTCTGTCCAGCATGGCCAAAGCAGGAAACCAATGTCCCGTGGGGTCGGTCTTTCTTTCTCCCTTTCCCGCCTGCATAAACCGATCGTACAATTTAGTTACTGTTTTGTTATGGTTTTTAATTGTAGCGATCCAGATGGAGATGTTGAACTAGATGATGTTTGGTTTGCTTATCCATCTCGACCCAGCCATATGGTGCTTAAGGTAACTAATCTAGAAAATTCACCCTCAAATTCTCTAAGGGGGCGTTTGGTTCGCAGATTTTTTTCTCTGGGATTTGTCAAAGAATCTGCATTATCTTTTAGGAAAAAAATTGCTAATTTGAAAAATGCAAGGTAACTGGGATTTAAAATCCTAGGGGGAGGCTGAGTTTTTAAATAACAAAGAAGGAAGGGATTTAAGAAATCCTGGGATTTTAAATCCTTACTGAAATCTGCGAACCAAACACAAGATTTTAAATGCAAATCCCAGTGAATCCTAGGAAATCCGTGAACCAAACGCCCCCTAATTGGTCGAAGATTAAAGACACGACGATGCACAACCGGTCCTCACGAATTGGTATCTTGTCCAGGGGATAACGTTAAAATTGAGACCTGGTTCGAAAGTAGCCTTGGTTGGTCCAAGTGGTGGTGGAAAGGTGCGTAAAGATTGCTAATTTTTGATGTTACGATTTACGATCCTTCTTTAAGATCTTTTGTGCCATTCAAATCTTGATTTCGTATCTGTTTCTGCACAGACCACCATAGCCAATTTGATTGAAAGGTTTTACGATCCGGTGAATGGAAAGGTTTTGCTAAATGGGGTTCCTTTACCTGAAATTTCACACGAGTTTCTACACAAAAAGGTATTATACTTTGCGTATACAACAGTTTATAATCATATGATCTTGAAGACATTGACGTGTTCGTTTATGTTTATTCTGTATTCAAGATTAGCATAGTGAGCCAGGAGCCTGTTCTGTTCAATTGTTCGATAGAAGATAACATTGCATACGGGTTTGATGGAAAAGCCAGTAGTTCTGATATTGAAAATGTTGCGGTAAGCCTTTTTTTGGTTTCTTTCGAACTGTATTTTCTGACTTTAAGGAATATAGGTTCTTCGAAACTTACTAATTGAAAGGAACACAACAGAAAATGGCGAACGCCCACGATTTTGTGTCGTCGTTTCCCGAAAAATATCAAACGGTTGTAGGAGAACGCGGATTGAGGTTGTCGGGAGGTCAGAAACAACGGATAGCTATTGCTAGAGCACTCTTGATGAACCCTAGAGTCTTGTTATTGGATGAAGCTACTAGTGCTTTGGATGCCGAGAGCGAGTATCTTGTTCAGGTGCTAAATCGAACGTAAATGATTCGACTCACACAGTTTAAACACATGTATCGAGCCGTTAAGTTGATCCGGCTCGTGTTTTTTTTTTGTATGAATAGGATGCGATGGACTCTCTAATGCAAGGACGGACGGTTCTGGTGATTGCTCACAGGCTATCGACAGTGAAGAGTGCAGACACGGTAGCTGTGATCTCCGATGGGCAGATTGCGGAAAGTGGAACTCACGAGGAGCTACTCAACATGGACGGGATTTACACCGCACTCGTAAGGAGGCAACTACAAGTTCCCCGAAACGATGAATCCTAGTTTCGATTTCCAGTGAAGATTGCTGCTAACAAACTATCTTAACCCCCACGGTAACCGTAAGATCCATGGATCGATTTGTTGATGGAACAATGAGAACTCGAAGAAATCTATCCTAGGACGGACGCCCTGTATAATCTCCGTTTCTCATACACACACGTACACTGTACACAAAGATCCATGTGAATGGATGTCGAGAAACAACGTTTGTATCGAAGGGGTTTTGTATACATATACAATTGGAAAATTCATCGCTTGATCGACAAATTATGCAAGCGGGATTTGTAGAAATGGCTATTAAAACTGTTGATTTCAACTAGTTTCTTTAGATTATACGATACAACTTACGTGTTTTTGGAACCGGAGCTTCCATAGTTTGTTTTTGCAGCTTCTTGCTGTTGTGCTGCAAGTTTAAGGGCTTTAGCGACTTCGTTCATTGACGGGCGTTGGTTGCTCTGGTCTGCCAAGCAACGTTCTGCGATCTTGATGAACTCTTTCAAGCATTCGGGTGCGATTTTTCCCTTTAAACTTGGGTCTATCGTCTTATGAATTGTTCCTTTCGTAATGTTGTTCTTTACCCAGCTTCTTAAGAACACCTGATCTCTTTGAAGCATGTGATCTTCTAGTTTTCGACCGCATAATACTTCTAGCAAAACGAGACCGAATGAGTATACATCGGATTTTTCTGTTGGTTTGGTGCCATTTGCAAACATGTATTCAGGATCCAGGTACCCTAAACAGTTGCCGAGAACAGAGGTGAGATTATCTGAAACAGCGTAAAGTGGACCGACGTTTGAGAGACCGTAATCTGAAACCTTTGCAACCCATTTGTCGTCCAACAGTATGTTTCCGGTATTGATATCACGGTGAAGAACGGTCTTCCCACCGCATGTATGAAGAAAGTCCAAACCTTGTGCTGCATCGATGCAAATCTGTAGCCTCTGTTTCCAAGTGAGCGGATCTGCGTTTTGACTGGCGTAAAGATGATCACGTAGGCTGCCGTTAACCATGTAGTCGTAAACGAGAATGATCTCGTCTTTATGGTAGCAATACCCGATAAGGGAAACCAAATGGGGATTCCGGATTTGGGATAGCATCTCGATCTCTTTGCAAAAATCTGATGCGAAGTCTGTTTTCTTTGACCAATTTTCGATCATGAACTTCTTAAACCTCTTCATGACAACTGTTCTACTTCCGTAGTCGATGTAACCTTTGTAAACGATGCTGAAATCGCCAGTGCCCACGATGAGGTTTTCATCGAAATCGTTTGTGGATGAATGAATCTCAGAAAGAAGGAAGTGACGACAACAGTCATCGTACGTCTTTGAACTACTTACAGAGACAAAGGAGTCCGTTTTCACAGTTTTCGCACCGTTCCAAAGTAAATCCCATCTCCAACTCTTCATTCTTTTCGGTTTGAGGCTCTTTTTACTGGCATTCGGAGTTCCCTTTGGAGACATTACATATTGTTGTTCCGATCGTGATGAAAAAGAAAGCGGATCACCGTAAATCGGTTCTTCAGGTATGGACCAATCTGATCTTTCTTGCTGCTCAAGTGCAAATTCAAGACCCGAGACTATGTTAGCCATGCTTGGGCGTCTTTTCGGTTGATTTTCCAAGCATTTTTCTGCTAATTCGATGAATGCTTTCAGGCAACGAGATGAGATTTCACCTCTCAAATATGGATCGATAATCTGATCGTGTCTGCCATCTCGAATGCTCTGTCGTGCCCATATAGCGAGGCTGCGCTGATCTTCATCGAGCCCAGGATCTACTGCTGGTCTTCCACATAGGACTTCGAATAAAACCACACCGAATGCGTAAACATCAGATTTTCGTGATAGTTTACGCGACAAAAAGTAGTCTGGATCGAGGTATCCAACCGTACCCTTTATGTTTGTGCTAACATATGATTTCGGCAAGAATTGACCTGTGTTCTCAACTTTTGATAGTCCGAAATCTGAAATCTTCCCGACGAAATTTTCGTCTAGTAAAATGTTGGATGTCTTGACATCACGGTGAATGACTCCGTGATGAGTACCTGTATGTAGGTAGTCCAGCCCACGAGCCGCACCGATGCAAATTTTTAGCCGCTGCTCCCAAGAGAGTGGCGTGAAGTTGCTACTATCATTGTTACCGAGCTTAAAAAGATGCTCGCCAAGTGTCCCGTGATGCATATATTCGTAAACAAGGATCATCTCTGTTCCCTCGTCGCAGTATCCGATGAGGGACACGAGGTGATTGTGACGAAGCCTCCAAATCATTTGAATCTCCATCCAAAACTCGACAGCGCCTTCTTGTGTTCGTGAACTCATTCGTTTTATGGCTACGGTTCTGGTTCCATCATCAATAACACCTTTATACACCTTTGCGAATCCGCCCATGCCTATCACCGACGCCTCGTTAAAATTACGGGTTGCTGCGTAGATTTCCGAAAGTGAAAAGCAACGACACGCCTCATCTGATGATGATGTTAATTGGGATGTTACGTTCTTTTTCCCGAGCTTTTCCTCCCAAAACCATCGTTGAATGTACACAGCGATGTTCAATGTCGTGATTAAGATGATAAATTTCGTTGCAATTGTGTTTAGGCTGCCGAAAGCTGGGAACTTTGGCATCCAAGTCGATGAACGTGGTCGGAATGCAGGGTTAGAACCTGCAAGACTATCATCGGGGTTACTTAGCTTGAAAACCTCTACCCCGGTCAACTTCCCTTCCGTCAACCCGTTCTTCGAAAAGATCACAATCGAAAGATCGGACTTACCATTAGTCTTATCCCCTCTCATCGTTGTCACGTAGTCTTTGTAGACAGCAATCCGATATCCGCCACCCCATTTGGTAACATCAGCATTTGTTTCGGCTATTTGATCATTAATGATGATCCCGAATTCTCTGTCACCGATCTTAGTTTTCTTCTCCGGTTCGTGTTGACAAAAATGTAGCCTAACCAGGTACCTGAATCCGAAATCGACAGGTAATGTCCACGTAAATTGTTTCGATTTCTTGCTGTACGATGATCTTGCTGACCATGATGTTTGATAAACCTTAAAAGGTGCAGAGAATGTTGGTGTGTTTGTATACTTGATCATACTAGTAGCATGATACACCTGAATGTTTTTGTTTTTCTCCAACAGGTAATCCGAGTCTTTCGACCATCGTCTCAACATACCCGTATCTTCGATCGGCGAAACGGAACTTCCTCCGATGTTCAACCGATGAACCATTTCGAGTGCGGTGTTGTTGTCGATGTAGAACTTATACATATAAGGTCCAACTACGTCCGCTCCTGGTTGACCTTCCGGTGTGTAATAGAGACCCGAAGGCATGGAAACGATTTCGATTCCGTTCACAAAAGCATACGCTTTACCATACGACGGATAGATTGTTATGGTCAGTTGTTGATTCTCTTCGACGCTGAGACAAAACTCTTTCGAGAATGAGATTACGCCCAGTTCACGAGCTGCAAGCGAGGCACTGAAATTATGTAAAAGCTTGTACGGACCGGCTTGTACCGTGAATAAATCAATAGAAGTTTCGAACCCAATGTAGGAAGCAGGATTGAAATATAACCGAATGAATTTCGGACCAGGATGGAGTTTAAACGTGTAGAAGAACGAAGAATAGGAGGCTCGAGCGGTTAAGTATGGAACCGGATCACCTGAAAGAGATGTATGGACCGCTCTCGAGCTAATCGAGTTACCAGCTTGTTTCCTCGAAAGGCTGAATCCGGTACCGATGTCACCGGTCCATTCCCGTCCGTCAAGTGCGGACGAGTTCCCAATCGATCCGCAGTTAACTGCAATGTCGTCGATCGGGTAGTACGGAGCCGGTAAGTTCCCTTGAACACTCGATATAAACCGAAGGAAAAGTAGATTAAAAAAGAAAACTAGATTAAGACACATTTTAAAGTGTGGATTGATTAAAGTTTTTGAGATCATAAGTATTAATTCACATTATGAAAAGTGGATCAAATAAAGATTCAAATATAAATTCATCATCTTTAAATTCATGTAAAGGATCTTCTGTCAAAATGTGAGTAGGATCAACTGGTCAACTCGTTATCTCAAACTCAGACATGCCAACCACAACTGCATAAAACAATGTCTTCAAGATTTCGCATATCACACGTTGTTTATGTTTTAGGGCAATTTTGACCCAACAAGCAAAACGGGCTGAACAATTAAATTGACCCATTGTAACAAAACTAAGATAAAACATAATTTTTTTAAAAAAAATGAAAATTTATAAAACAGTGTATTAAACAAATTGTTATTCGAAAAAAATTTCAAAATTATGTAAAATTTATGACTTTTGGTACTCAACTCGTTTGACCCGTTTACTTGAATGAGCTGAAATTACCACCACTTTTAGGAAATGATAAAATTGCAAGACAAGGTAATATAGTTTTACAAAAAATTTCAAGAAAAAATATCTTGATGTGATAAAATTATCACAAATTTTATTGTAACGTCATGTCTACGTGTATGAAAATTTAAAACCGAACAAAAAGTCAGAAACCATAAAAACTGTACTGCATAAAAACATATCGTCTTATTGATTTCGGAAACCTGTACATATAATTACAAAGTAGACCTTATACAATATGTCACAAATGGTTATTATCTATATTCAGTTGGTTTTCTGAGCAAATATAAATTTGAACATTAAAAAACTATGATGATATAACAAGTAATTAGATATATAAATAAATTAAAATATCTGTAAAACTACCTAACGTTATATGTATTTGAGGTTCTTTGTTTTCTTTTATGTTTGTCGTTTTTGACGTATTTTTATTAGTATTAAGATGAACATATTTAAATAGTATATTTTTTATATTTTGTTTTTGTATAATTTTTAAAACATAACAGTATTATTATATATATTTTATAAAATAATATTTATTAATTTAATATTATAATATTTAATAATATAATAATATGAGTATATTTACTATACTTAAAATACGTTGATTAAAATATATTTTATCCAAATAAAATCTATATATTGCTTTGATCGATTTCTTGGGTCGATTGAAAGCATTCTTGTCTTTCATGAATCATGAGGACACACGATTAGAAAATCTTAGTTTTAAATAATTGAATTAATCTTATTTTTAATTGTGTCAAAATAAATATATAATTTCTAATCATAAGTATCATTCATAAATTTTATTATATTTAATATTTATCATCATAAAATTGGTTGTAGTCAATTTTCAAAATAAGGCGTCATAAATCATTAAAATTTCAACCATTTCATAATCGCTCATTTTCATGGTACAAGTCACCTATGATTTATCAAAATCTATTGTAATTTACTAAAAAATAATTTTTATTATTTCTAATAATAATCTATAAGTTAGAGATAAAATGTAAAATTCAAAGTAGTACAAAATTTAACAATAATAATAATACTATAATCTTTAAAAAAGATATCATTCTCATTATCGTAAATATTAGTTGCTATTATCGTAAAAAAGGTAAAACAGAAATCACATGAAACTTGCTATAAACGTCCTAAAGATGAAAGATAAAGATGAAAGATTAAAGTTATTAAGGTTAAGAAAAATAGATGATTGTTATTATTGTTAAAAAGGTAAAAGACAGTTGCCATTGTTTGTGTTTAACCCTTTTAACTTGGGGTTTATTATCTAAAATAGTTTTAAATGTTTTGGTTTCAAATTTTGCATCAATTTGGCTTTTGGTGTTTAAGTTTATAGATTTTATTTTAGTTTTGACTTTAATTTTTTTTAACATTAGTCTTATTTTTATTTCGCTTTGAAGATTTATTAGGATGTTATGAATTTGGTGAAAAAATAAAATTCATAGGAATAATTGAGGTTGAAGATGAAGTAGGACAAAATGATTAAATTGCCCTTAAATGAAGGGTTCTTAGCAGTGGCGGACTCAACCACAAAGGGGACCCGTTGCACAAATTTTCATCACGCACATTTTGAAAATTCAAATGAGTATATTGGTCAGACCAAACTAACAAATAAATATTTATAATTTAAAATTGAAAATATAATTTAATATTCTCTTTCATTTGTTTAATAATTTAAAATTCGTGGTCTACCAGAATGATACCAAAGGAGACCGTGCATGTCAATTATAATTAAGTTGAAAGATTTGAAGGTTATGATTGTGTTTGTGGTTGTGTGATGTTATAAAATTCGTTAAAATCATTTAATTGACCTTCATTACTATCACTTTCCAATAAACTCATTTTGAAAATTTTATCCATCGATAGATTTTATAAAACATGCGATTAACAATTAGAGAGAAATTAAACCAAATAAATACAAACTTTCTAGACTCAAATATCATTGGGATTTGGTTTTAATTTTGGCTAAAAATATTATCGGTTTTAATTTTGAATAAAAGTATTTGATTTTATTTGTTATATTTGTATTACTTATTTAGTTATTTAGACATTAAACTTTTAAATTTTTATTTAATTTGAGGTATACATTTTTTTAATCAAGTTGCACACTTAGATTTTTTATTTTTTTAAAAATATAAGTTGCACAATTAAATTTTCGCCGGTTGCACACGTTAAATTTTAAAAAAAATACTACGAAGGGGCTACCCTTTCCCAAAACATAGCCACATAGGTCCGCCCATGGTTCTTAGTGACTGTGTTTAGGGGTGTAAACGAGCCGAGCCGAGCCCGAGCCCGTTTAAGCTCGAGCTCGGCTCGTTTAAAAGTATCAGGCTCGAGCTCGAGCTCGGCTCGTTTCGAGCTTTGTATGTAAAGCTCGAGCTCGGCTCGTGAATAATTTTTCAAGCTCGAGCTCGGCTCGGGCTCGGCTCGTTTATTATATATTTTTAATTTTTTAATTAAATTTTAAATAATCTTTTTATATAATATATATAACTTATTATTTTTAAATTTTTATATTTATATGTATATATAATATATATTTGTTAATTTTTAAAAATTATTTATATCTAGGCTCGTTTAAGCTCGTTTAGGCTCGCGAGCTCGACATGTGAAGCTCGGGCTCGTTTAAATCGAGCTTTTTTCGAGCTTTTAACGAGTCGAGCTCGAGTAGCTCACGAGTAGTTCGACTCATTTACACTCCTAACTGTGTTAGTGACAATAACTACCAATGTGTATAATTCTTAAAATATGAATGACTTTCATAAAATCTGAACCACGTGGACGAAACCTGTAATTTTGAGATAATAAGGTGGACGGACTTTGTAATTTACTTTTAGAAAAATAATACTTATTTTTTTATTTCCTTGTAGAAAATATATAATTTTTTTTAAAGTTAACACAAAAAGAAAAAAATAAAAATAAAATACTAGTTAACTTATAAAATTCATCAATATCTCATTTTTCGCAAGGTTCCAAATGCTTCGTGACTATTTGTCACTATCCTGCATTAATTCAACCAACCACCAAGCAAAAATGCCATTATCAATTTCATTATAAGCAGCTTTCAAACCCTATTGATCACTAGAAAACGAAGATGTTCAATCGACGAGCCATCTTATCAGTAACAATCATCCTGATGTTGGCGATCATCAAACGCTGTGACGGATCGCCGTTATCGGCGATGGCGGTGTGCAACGGCAGTACGGCAGCGGAGTGCCGGATCTTCAAGGTGGAGGAAGATGAAGAGTTTGTGATGGATACAGCAGAACATAGGCGGATTCTGGCAACTTCAAACTATATAACTTATAACGGTCTAAAATCTGGTAGTCCGGCGTGCGGCAACAATTGCGCCGGAGCCAAATACAATGTCCGTGGTCGGAAATGTAGAACGTACGACAGATGCAGGTGATCGATCCATGGAGGCGTACGGAAGCACTTTAATTTTAATAATTTATTGTAACTTTATTGGTATTTTGTGCAACTTTGTATTTCTAATTCAGAATAATAATAGTAAGAAGAAGAAACAGAAGGTAAATCCTTTGTGGCAATGGGGACTTGTATATTGTGCAGTACTAAGTTGTACATCATCTGTTCTCATCCGCCGGTGCCAGCCAGCTTCTGGCCGTCCGGTGATACAATTTCTTTCAACATTTCTTAAAAGATAAATAAAGTCCGAAAAATAATTAATAATTAATGATAAAACTATTATTTAATTGATTAAAAGTTATAATTATTAAATATTCATAGAACATGTTTTTATGTTATTTTGGGACGGAAGGAATAGCTTTTATCATACATCTCGAGTTTCAGATTAACTTGATTGAACGAACTTATATGAACCGAGCTTGAAAGTTTAACAACCTAAACTCAAACTTTAAGTATTTTAGTTGTTACGGCTCGAGTATTCTTCGAGCTATTAGAGCTGTACATTTATGTGTGTGTATCTATGAATTGAAAGCAAAGTTCCAAACCATTTTATAAAAGGGTTAAGTATTATTTTGACAATCGAACTTTCAGATTTGTTTCATTCAGACACTAAACTATTTTTTGTCCCGATTTAGCCACTAAATTTTAGTTTACGATTCTATTTTTGGGAAAATGAATAAAAGTAATGGTTAAATCGTTGCAAAATATGATAGTTTACGACCAAATCGAGACAATTTTCAGTGGTTAAATCAGTAAAGAAACGTTTTAATGGCTAAATGTGTATACAAAAAATAGTTTAGCGACTAAATCTGGACAAAAAAAGTAGTTTAGTGACTAAGTCGAGAAAAAATTGATCGTTAGATAGTTAAAATGGTACTTAACCATTTATAAAACAACTTGAGTAACTCAAATGCTTGATATTCTATATCAAGTTGAGACTTTATTGAGTTCAAACCAGATGTCAATAAAATTAATCAAAATTACTTTTGTATCACCCAAGCAAGCATATAACTGTTTAATACTTGAGACTTGGGTTTTATTAACAGCATTTTGAGTGTTTTGTGTTGTAAGAAATAAAGATTGTGGCGACCCGTAAGTATTAACTCGATCTCTTTGATCTCTCAATTAAATATCTTCTCCATCCACGTATACTCTCTCTTTGATCAATATGCATATTTATGACGTACAAACGAAAGTTGCTACAAGGGAATTTAACGATGATTGTGTTATCAGCAAGGGAGGGTTTGGTAAGGTGTACAAAGGGTATATATATAGACGATGCTACAACCACCGTAGCTATCAAACGGCTCAACACATCATCCAGCCAAGGTTTTTATGAATTCCAAACAGAAATAGCAATGCTATCTAAACTACGTCATGTACATCTAGTGTCCCTGATTGGATACTGTGACGACAACGGAGAGATGGTACTGGTGTACGACTACATGGCTCATGGTACTCTTTGGGAACATCTCTACAAGACAAACAACCCTTCTTTGTCATGGAAAACACGTCTCCATATTTGCATCAGCACAGCCCAAGGGTTGCTTTATCTCCACACTGGTGGAAAGCGCCAAATAATTTATGTAGAGTAAAAAATTATAGAAGATAAAGTTGACACCACATGTTGCTTTATCCTGCTAGGTTTAGGAATCTTGATATACCTTGATCGTTCTTACAAAAACTAAACATACGCGCGTATTCAATCAATTTAACTATCATCATATTAATTAGTTCAGATTCCAATCAGTTATTTTTAGTTGAGAATATTGCATTGAAAGGTATGTAGTTGCAGAAATAATCCATAAAATAAAGTCAACACATTTTACTTGAATTCTATGAAGCTATCAAAAGTAATTCCAAATTTTATGATGTTCCATTCACATATACATTCAAATACGTTGGAAGTTATGATTATGATGACAAGGCTCATGATCGAAAACGTTTACTGTAACAATATCTAATATTTATCTCACTTATGCTTCCTGGTATTGGCATGAATACTTTATTTTAACTGGCATTATAATTTATAGATCAGATAGGGAACATATCTAATATTACTGGATAATTGTTTTGTTAAACTTTATTTTATTGATTTAACGTTTCTTTGGTCTATTGCGCGCTGATTTATTGGTTTTTAGTTTTCCTTTTAATGCATACTGCTATTACTATACAGACATACTGAAATATTAGGTCAAAATTGGTTGCCTCTCCAGAAATCCCAGAGAAACTTATATAGTTTACAAAAAAAACCGTATGGAAAATTAAATCTAGAAAGATTTATAAAAAAGCCAAGTCAATCAAATCCTTAATTGTCTTGATTGTGTATCATTTACTTAACACCCCCCTTCAAGTTGGAGCATGCGGATTTAGAGTGCCCAACTTGTGTAGAAGATTGTCAAACTGTTTCTTTCCAAGCGCTTTTGTTAGAATGTCCGCCAATTGACATGAGGTATGCACATAGGATGGTGTTATCATCCCATCAATTAGAGCATCACGAACAAAGTGACAGTCCACGTCAATATGTTTTGTTCGTTCATGAAAAACGGGGTTCTTGGCTATGTGAAGTGCAGATTGACTATCACAAAAAAGGTTAATCGTTTGTGGATGATGCACACCCAAACTCAATAACAATCCTTTTAACCATTTAAGCTCACTAGTGAGGGAGGCCATTGAGCGATATTCTGATTCTGCAGAGGAGCGAGAAACGGTATGTTGCTTTTTTGTCTTCCATGATATAGGAGATTGTCCAATAAACACAAGCCAACCTGTCAAGGACCTGCGAGTGATTGGACACGCCGCCCAATCTGAATCACACCAACCCTCTAATGACATGGTACCGTCAGATCTTAAGAGAATTCCTTGACCTGGAGTTCCTTTTAAGTAACGTACAACCCTTAGAGCCGCTTAATTCCCAATGTTCAACACGAGGCTTGTGTATGAATTGAGACAAAATGTGTACGGAGTAGGCAAGATCCGGGCGAGTGACTCCTAAGTAAATTAGACGGCCCACAAAACGACGATAAGACTCTGGTTTAGACAAGAAATCGCCCTTTGCCAAACCAAGGTTGTGGTTTTGCACAATCGGAAACCCCGATGGCTTAGCTCCCAATAAACCAGCTTCAGAAATAATATCGAGAGCATACTTCCGTTGGCATAGAAACAAACCAGAAGGACTTCGTGCTACCTCAATGCCAAGGAAATACTTCAACGTACCAAGATCTTTCATTTTAAAACAATCACCGAGATAGGCTTTGAAGGTTCGGATGGCGACAAAGTTATTTCCTGATATAACAAGATCGTCCACATACACAAGCACATTAAGTTGTATGTTGCTATGAGTGTAGGTGAATAGAGAATAATCAGAGTACGATTGAAGAAAACCATACTCCTTTAAAGCTGTTGCCAGTTTTGCAAACCAACACCTTGGTGCCTGTTTTAATCCATACAAGGATTTTCTCAACCGGCACACCAAATTGGGATCGGAACACTGAAATCCTGGAGGAAGTTTCATGTACACTTCTTCCTCAAGATCCCCATGTAAGAAGGCATTGTGAACATCCATTTGATGAAGTTCCCAATTTTTAGAAGTAGCGACCGCTAGAAAGACCCGAACGGTAGTCATTTTTGCAACAGGAGCAAAAGTTTCGGTATAATCAATGCCTTCTTCCTGATGATTGCCGAGAACGACCAATCGGGATTTTAGACGCTCAATGTCTCCATTGGACATATATTTAATCTTATACACCCATTGACTTCCCAAGGCACGTTTTCCAGGAGGAAGTGTTTCCAATGTCCAAGTGCCATTGTTCTCTAAAGCTTGGATCTCATCTCGCATTGATGCTTTCCAACTTTCACTTTTCATTGCCTCCTTAAAGGATTGTGGTTCCTTTCCTGATGTAATGGCTGCAAGAAAATCTCTGTGTTGCACAAAAAAATTGTCACAAGTTATATAATGTGCTATAGGATACGGAGTACCTGTGGTATGCTGTGAGGACGGGGTAGCGGGGGATGGACTTTTAGCAACAACTGTGTGAGTGATGTAGTCTCTTAACAACACTGATGGGGTTTTGTGTCGCATGCCTCGACCCAGTTCTACGGGCTCCATGGTTGCAAGATTAGTAGCCTGGTCTGCTGGGTTTGTATCGGAATCTGTGTTAACAGATTGATGAACTTCACTTTGTTGGGTTGGTGGAGAATCTTGTTCGATCTGTTCATCATGCGTTTGCATGGGAGGTGATTGAGGTGTAACTTGACTCGAGTAATCATCAACCACACAATCGTCAAAATCAGCATGAGTGTTCTCATTTGTAGGGATTACATCTTCTGAAACTTTATTTATTGGTTCCATCTCAAAGAATGGGTAAATGTCCTCAAAAAATTTCACATCACGCGAGACAAAGAATTCTTTGGTTTCGAGATCAAACAATTTCCATCTTTTTTTTTTCCAAACGGATAACCTACAAAGAGACACTTTCGACTCCGACTAGCTAATTTATCCCCTTTTGTCTTTTGGTTATGAGTGAAACACAAGCAACCAAATGTTCGAACAGTGACGTAGGATGGGACATTACCAAACAAGATTTCATAAGGGGTTTTGTTATTTAATAGGGAGGAAGGTGTTCGATTAATTAAATGTGCGCAGTAAGAATTCCTTCTCTCCAAAAATAGATAGGCAGATTAGCTTGAAATCTTAATGCTCTTGCTACATTCAAAATATGCTTATGTTTTCTCTCAACCCTTCCATTTTGTTGAGGAGTGCCCACACATGATGTTTGAAACAAAATGCCAGTGGTAGAAAAATAATCAAGCAATGAATGAAACTCAGTGCCATTATCACTTTGGACAATTTTTAATCTTTTGTGAAAATTGCCTATCAATCATTGCAATAAAAGACATGAACATTTGGAAAACTTCAGTTTTATCGACTAACAAATAAACCCAAACCGTTCGAGAATAATCATCCACCAATGTCAAGAAATATCGGGCACCACAAGAAGAAGGATGCTTGTATGGTCCCCACAAGTCACAATGAACTTTCTCAAAAATTCTAGTTGCTCTACTGTCACTTAAAGAAAATTTATCTCTAGAGTGCTTAGCTCGAAAACACACTTCACAAGCTTTATTCAAATTACCCTTAGAATTACCAACCGGAGGGAGTAACTTCACTACTTTTTCGGAGGGATGTCCCATTCGCTTATGCCAAAGTTCCAACGTCAATGTAGACTCAGTCACTTTAACATGTTGTACTGAATCGGCTTCTCCAAAATAATAAAGTCCATCCCGCTTAACACCCGTTCCAATCAGCTCCCTCGTTTGGTCCTGTATAGCACACATAGATTGGACAATACATTTCATATCATCATTCAATTGAGAAACTGAAATCAAGTTGCAACTCAAATTTGGAACCAACAAGACATGTTTGAGGGTTATTTTATCGGACAATTCAACACAACCCTCATGAGTTGCAACAACTTGTTCCCCGTTAGGAAGGCCAACTGGACGAGCATCAATTTCTTGTATATTAACAAGCCAAGAAGCATCACCAGTAACATGGTGTGTTGCTCCTGTGTCAATTATCCATGATTGTTTATCAAACATACCGTTCAATCGTTCATCCGGAATTTTTACGTTACCAATAAGTCCAGCAAGAGCCTTCCACTGTTCGGCTGTGAACAGTTGCGAATCAGTCAAGTTGTTGCCAGGAACACCGCCTCTGCCTTGTC
The DNA here is from genome assembly GCA_020465985.1 of Centrapalus pauciflorus. Lineage (NCBI taxonomy): Eukaryota > Viridiplantae > Streptophyta > Magnoliopsida > Asterales > Asteraceae > Centrapalus > Centrapalus pauciflorus. The sequence continues at coordinate 342,268 of JAANYP010004510.1, read as the reverse complement.
CAGTAGCTGTTGCGTTGGCACGAGCACTACCTTTTCCACGTCCAACAGGTTTACCACGTTCTCCGTCATTTTTGTTACGATCATCCCACCATTTTGGATAGCCAACTATCTCAAAACACTGTGAGACCTCGTGACCTGTTTTCTTGCAGTGGCTGCAACTAAGATGTGATCGATCAGGTTTGTCTCCCCGACCTCGTCCTCTGCTAGGACCTGTGCGGACAGCAAATCCCAGCGCTTCCGGTGTTTTTTCAGTCTGAACCCCCTTTGCAAGCCGTACCCGCTCATCTTGCACAACCAATTGAAAAGCCCTGTCAAGAGACGGTAATGGATCCTGCGATAAAATATTAGTGCGAAGAGTGGAGTAGTATTCTGAATAAAGACCCATAAGAAATTGATGAAGCATTTCATTATCACGCCTCTCCTCATGTGGTCTTCCCGCGGAACATGACGTACAACAAGAACACTGTATTAGCGGTTCATGATTATGCAATTCTTCCCAAAGTGCAGAAAGTTTACCGAAATATTCCGCAACGGGCATTGATTTTGTTTGTTCACATTTAGCAATTGAAGATTTCAATTGCTGAATTCTTGGACCATTAACCAAAGCATATCGAGATTTCAAGGTGTCCCATAAACGCTTTGCATCTTTATATTTGGACAAGTAACACTTCACCTCTGGATCGACAGTATTCATAATCCACGATATCAACATATATAGCGTTAATGGTGCTCCAATCGGACTGAGTGCAAGGAGGAATCGGCTCTGTGATTGTACCATCCAGGAATACAAATTTTCGTCTTGCTTCCAACGCCGTTTGAATATCTCCAGCCCAGTCATCGTAATTATTCCCGCGAAGCCGTGTTGGGGTGATGAAATCTCCAGGTCGATCTTGAGGACCAAGAAAGAAAGGTGAGTTTGGCTCAATTTTTGGTGGTGGCATTGGTCTCTGCTCATCACCGGTCATGATTCAATCGGCTCTTGTTTTGTGTGGCTTTGATACCATGAAATATTAGGTCAAAATTGGTTGCCTCTCCAGAAATCCCAGAGAAACTTATATAGTTTACAAAAAAACCCTATGGAAAATTAAATCTAGAAAGATTCATAAAAAAGCCAAGTCAATCAAATCCTTAATTGTCTTGATTGTGTATCATTTCCTTAACACATACTGTGCAGAAGGTAACTATTTGGCTCCACTGAGACAATTTCCCTATTGTGCAGAAGGTAAACTATTTGGCTTAATTGAGATTCTTGCGAAAATCTCAAAAATTAAGGTAGTGTTTATTTGAAGTTTTCTTCCATATCATGCTTTATCCATCTTATTGAACATTTGGTTTTCTGCTTGTTAGTACCATTGTGATAAAAAATATATATAACATTAACTAACAAGTTTCAATGTCTGAAATATTGAGAACTAGAAGAAGACAAACATCAAAGTCTAGAAGATGGTCCAGACCCAAACATACATTCGCAACAAATAATATGAAATCAGAAATTTCATATGATAAATCATATGAAATATGAAAAACAAAGGAAGGTGGGATTAAAAATATCGTGGTTGCAATCCGCAAACCAAACGCCATATTTCAAATGCAAATCCTGCGAAATCATGTAAAATCCGCAAACGTACCAAACATGACCTTAGCATTACTTTTTTGGTCAAATGAATTAGTCTTATAAAACTACTGAAAAACATCATGAAACTTTCAATTCAACTGTACAACACCTAATGCACAACGTACAAGTCCACATAGAAAAGTCTCTATACATTGGCTGACTCATGACTCTTCCACACTAGTTAATGGACAAGAGGAAGTCTGCATGGCAATAGCCCGGGAGGAATCCCCATCCCCACTTCTTAATCCTCTCTTCCATTTCCGGCCCCATCTCCGTCAGGAAATGAGTTTCTCTCCCCATCTCCGTCCCAATCGGGGATCCCCATCGGGGAATCGAGTTTTTAAAGTTCCTAAAATATTATTAAGTTTAAACTATTAATAATGATTTAGTAGAAAAATACATGTAAATAAACTTTAAAACAAATTAATTCAAACATATTTGAGTTATTTACATATATAATTTACAATTTACAATGAAACTAAAACAAAGAAATGTATGCAAAAGATTTATAAAACCAATAAAATGAAAAAAACAATAACATTTTAAACTATAGAATTGTAATGAATAATTTACATTATAAAGTTAAATATATATAATAATCTATACTAAAACATAAAATATAACGGGGGTCGGGGATTAAAGTGTCTCCCATCCCCGCCCCATCTCCACTATTTTAAATCGGGGATTCCCCGTCTCATCCCCATCCCCGGTCAACTCGGGAATTCCCCGGTCAAATCGGGTTCGAGTTACGGGTTCCCCATCGGGTATGAGTTTTTTTTGCCAAGCCTAGGGGAAGACTTCCAGATTTAATTAAGGGAGAATTTCATATATATTCCTGTAAACTTTTAATATTACACATATATCCTTACAAACTTCCTTATTACATATATATCCTTCTAAACCTTTAAATCTCACATGTATATCCAAATGACTATTTTAAATTTAATTACATCATTTAAAAAAAATATTAAATATTATTTTTTTAATTAGTTTATTATAGAATTAAATTAGAAAATAATGTTTCTTTATTTTTCTAATTTATTTTTGTTGGAATTTAAGATGGTAGTTTAGGTATTCAAAATTTTTTTAGATGATAAAGTACATTTAAAATAGTGATTTGGATATATATAAGAGATTTTAAAGTTTAGAAAGATATATATGTAATTAGGAATTTTGCAAGGATATATGTGTAATATTAAAAGTTTACAAGGATACCAACGTCCTTACGCGGTGTCTGTGAATTGCAATGATATGATTTATCTCAAATTATATAAAAAAGACCAATAAGTAAAAAAAAATATACACCCAATCATACTACGTACACTCTTCACTCGTCGACCATGTTCACCTTCACTTTACCACCCTTTGCTTTGCTCCTCCTCCTTACCACCACCACCACCACTGCACAACCATACAAAGCCACCGATCACATCCTCATCGACTGCGGTTCATCTAACACCCACGAAACATGGAAAGGAGATGACCATTCTGATTTCGTATCCTCAAACATCTCCACCACTACATGGCTCATGGTACTCTTCGGGAACATCTCGATCTACAAGACAAACAACCCTCCTTTGTCATGGAAAACACGTCTCCATATTTGCATCAGCACAGCCCAAGGGTTACTTTATCTCCACACAGGTAGAAAGCGCCAAATAATTCATAGGGACGTGAAGTCCACAAATATTTTACTGGACGAAAAATGGGTGGCGAAGTTGTCTGATTTTGGTTTGTCAAAGCCAGGATCCAAAGACCCATCAGAAACACATGTTAGCACGCAAGTGAAGGGTAGTATCAGATATATGGACCCTGAATATTGCCGAAGCAAAGAGCTAACGGACAAATCTGATGTGTACTCATTTGGAGTGGTTCTGTTTGAAGTGTTGTGTGCAAGATCTGTTATTGACCAGCAGCTTCCTATGAACAAGTGAATTTGGCAGAATGGGGCAAGTCTTGCTATCGAAAGGGATGTTGGATATAATAAGCAAAAGTTTTATGATAGTTAGTCATTTATGTAATTACTTAAAGTATATGGGGTGTTAATACAAAATAGGTAGTTATTTGGTAGTTATTAGAAGTTAATTCGGTTATAAGTTATGGCGGTTAATTAACCACCAACCGAATAGGTGTGACTCTTAGGAGGCACCGGTTCGAATTCTATATATATGTATCAATGTACAATGTAAATCTCATCCTCCAATTATGAAATAAACAGAGAAAATTTAAAGGGGATCAAACCCACTTCTTGTTCTTATTTCTATATATTATTTATGATGATTGATGCATGATGAAGGGCTTGAACATGATCCTGGGAAGTATAAACCTGTGATGATTTTGAACATGGTATAAACCTGTGATGATTTTGAACATGGTATTAGAGCCGAAGGAATACAAACGACCCAATCGTGTTTCAATTATCATTCAAGAAAATGCTTTGTGTTGAAGAGAATTTGAAAAAAAAGGAAGGCACCCAGAAGAATGACGTTGAAGATAAGTTGCTGTGTATGAAGATCTGAACGGAAACACAAGACAATAAACTGTGTTGTTTGCATTTTAAGAAGATTGTTTTGAATTTGAAAGATGGGAAACCAATGAAAAAAATGAACCAGTCACAAAAGGCTTTCATCGAAGCAGACCAAAGAAGCGTGATTCGAGTCCATAGAAGGGCCAGAAGGGATCATGTACAAGTGTGGTTCGAGTCCAGAGGGGGCCAGAAGGGATCACAAGGAGTCTAGCAAGGGATGAAACTAAATGATGGTTCAAGAGGATTACTGTAAACTAGGATATTGAAGATGTTATAAGATTGAAAAGTTGTGAAGCACATGAAGGCAAGATGCATGTGATGTTTCGGCATGAATGGGTAAGAAGAATAAGCAAGTACCGGCTTCAATGATGAAGACTGCAACAGGAATTACTAGAGTACTTTACTTACCAGAAATTCGGTCATATAACATACAAATTGATTAAGAATAGACAAGAAAATCAAGATGCCAAGGAATGGCAAGACACGTACGTAAAGAAGCAACGTACAATTGATACAACCGAAGGATGGGTTGATCAACGTGGAAGGAGTATTAAGATTGAAACAGCAAGTAGTAAAGTAAAGAAGGCAACAACACATGAAGAACACAAGAAGTTTAAAATAATACTTTTGTTATTAAGGGGGAGATGTTGGATATAATAAGCAAAAATTTTATGATAGTTAGTCATTTATGTAATTACTTAAAGTATATGGGGTGTTCATACAAAATAGGTAGTTATTTGGTAGTTATTAGAAGTTAATTCGGTTATAAGTTATGGCGGTTAATTAACCACCAACCGAATAGGTGTGACTCTTAGGAGGCACCGGTTCGAAAACTATATATATGTATCAATGTACAATGTAAATCTCATCCCCAAATTATGAAATAAACAGAGAAAATTTAAAGGGGATCAAACCCACTTCTTGTTCTTATTTCTATATATTATTTATGATGATTGATGCATGATGAAGGGCTTGAACATGATCCTGGGAAGTATAAACCTGTGATGATTTTGAACAAGGGAACCCTAAATGAAATTATTGATCCAAAAATAAGCTGTGAGATTTCACCCGAGTGCTTAAGGAAATTTGGAGAGGTTGCTAGTAGTTGCTTGCATAAAGAAGGAACTGAACGACCAGCTATGGAGGATGTCGTTTATGGACTAGAGCTTGCATTGAAGCTACAAGAAGCTTCTGAGGAGCTGGTTGATGAAATTTTTCCAGAAGATCAAGAACTTCGGATTCTGATCCAAGAAGAGCGAACAACGATGGAGGTCAAGGCGCGCACTAGAAAATAAGGGAAACTAATGTTACTTACGAAGAGTATTTCCATGATCCTGCTAGGTTTAGGAATCTTGATATACCTTGATCGTTCTTACAAAAACTAAACATACATAAAAAGTTTTTAATTACTCAAAAGAAACTAAATAAAGGTTAACTTGTGTGCAGTTCGTACTTGTGCTACATATTCAATCAATTTAACTATCATCATATTAGTTCAGATTCTAATCAGTTATTTTTAGTTGAGAATATTGCATTGAAAGGTATGTAGTTGCATAAATAATCCATAAAATAAAGTCAATTCATTTTACTTGAATTCTATGAAGCTAGCAAAAGTAATTCCAAATTTTATGATGTTCCATTCACTAAGTAGTTGCGATCTGATGTTCCAAATTAATTTTGCCTTTTAGCTTCTTTCCAATTTTGTTTTGGTATGCCTATATAACAGCTTTCTTTCTCCTCTATGTTATATATGAATAAAAGTAACAGAGCATTTCAATAGCTTAATTCTATCATTTTCTCCTTCACCTGTCAGTACCATTCCGATCACATACACTTCGGAGACACCAAAATTACTGTACCTGAGCTAATTTCTCAAACCCAAAGGAGTACGGGCAACCAATCTGTTGGAAAATATAGCAAAGATGCACGAGGAAAAGAACAAATGTGGAACAATTTTCTGTGTATTTCTCTTACTCATATGTTACACAAATACATTACTTAGATAAGCAAAAGTAGACTAACAACTACTCCTTAAATCCTGGAAAAATACTGCAGTGCTCCACTAACAAACTAATTAACCTGCAGCTTATTGACTCCTATTTAATCTCTTCATGGCCACATCACCTTTGACAAAATCAACCCAATGCAACATTAAACTATTAACTAAACACAAAAAAAAAAATAACTTACTAAAAAAAACCCCATGCATGCTTATGTTGATGATTTTATACATATTTTTCTTGGCATATCTCCCTCGTTTAAGTGTGTTTTTATAGCTAAACTTTCGAATTCGATACTGAAATGAAATAACTTTGTTTCCGAAGGTTTGTAGCGGACATTTGCGAATCAAGGAAAACAAATGATGCAATGTCAAGATTTATTGATAACTATCAAAGTATTGGATGCAAAGAGTACATTCCATGGAATTTAGAAAGGTCATGGATTTGAAGAGAAGTGACCTGCTGATACCTTGAAAGACAATCCATGGCCATGGATTTGAAGATAAAAGCGCTACTGCTTGAAGGAAAACATGGCCAAAGATTACAAAATTGGAGCGCACACAGAAAAGGAAGGAGGGAGACTTTTAACCTAGTTTTTGAAGACGGAAACCCTAGCTTGGAGAAAAGGAGGCGACGGCTTGGAAAGAAAAGAAGGAGGAGAGGAACGCAAAGGGAGAAACACGATTCCAAGCATCAAGAGACGCTTTTTGTGAAGAACAATTGAAGAATCTTATGAATCCGGCTTCTCCATTCATCATTCTAACATTGGTTTGGTATCTTTCATGGATTCTTTTGTTAGTGTTTTGATTGAGATGATGGTAACCCTAACCATGGGGTGATTTTCTTTTGCATTTACTTAGATGATTGAACCCTAGTTTAGATGATAACGTTATTGGATTGAATCGTTCTTTCGATTTCATTGGTTTATTTGGTTACATTTGTTTGGTAAAACTTGGGATTTCATCAATATTCAATAGATAGTCAATTCAATTTGTGGCGAACGCCTTTTGTTTTGAATATTTATTTCGACTAATTGTTGTACCAGTTAATCGTTTCTTGAAACCGGAACCGGTAAAAAGAAGTTGTTATGGTTTTTCAAGTTTATGACTTTACAAGTGAAGTTACATTGAGATGAACCATCTTGTGTAACTTGGATTAGTCTTAATCATATAACTTCAATAATCAAAGTGATTGTGTTTTAATTGCATGTTTTGAGGTGGATATAGTGAAGAACTTCACGTGTCTTTCCGATATTCATAAAGTTAAATAACCTGACCAGGAAGTTTAATTGGCTTAAGAATCAATTGAGTTAAATTCAATATCGGGCTTTAAATGCTATCATCGAGACTAGGGGGATTGATTCTAAGTGAATGCATTGTTTTGACACTAAATTGTCTACTGTTTTTGTTTGTTCTGCTTCATAGTCTAAGCTAGTTCATTTGTTTCATTATAATAGTTATTTGGATACAACTACTTATTGTCCATGATTAATTAGTAACCAAATACTTATTATCATGATTCTGCATCGTTTCCCTGAGATCGATACTCGGTTCTTACCTAAACTATTCTACTATACGATAGGTTACACTTGCCTATTGTCTATTAGTTTTAGTTTGGATTAGTTCCATTTTTATTATAAAATATGTGTTTAGTAAAATAGACACCACATGCATACGTTGAGCAGAAGTAACCAATTAAATTCCAACACAATCTACATATGTCCTACAATCTGACTTGGAGACTTCCGGTTGATCATGATTCTGGGCGTTAGTATATGATCAAACTGTGGTGTTTAGGATTTTCTTTAAAAATCAAACTGCTGAAGCGGAGGTGGAGCTGTTCTTCTGGTCTCAAGGTATAGTAGGCATCCATGGATACATTATATTGTACGTGGTGTTTGTCAATCATTGGCAAATCACTACAAAAAATATGTCGATCATTTAGTGGAATATTTCTTTAATGGCGTATTGTCTATGTGTCACTCACTATATACAAGTTTTAGTGGAACTTTTTTTATGCCACGAAATGGTTAAAATATCTAGTGGCATATCATCATTTTGTGTCACCAACGACTAAAATAATCACTAGCACAACCGTTTATATACCATTATAAGTAGATACAGTTAATGGCTTTAACATTGTTTATGCCACTAAATGTATTAGAATTTTTGAAATTATTTTTATCTTGTAGACCAGGAATTATTTAGAAAATTTGATGTTCCCTCCCTCATTTTACATTGAGCACCCAATTTCCAAATCCCAATTAAAGTCCAACTTCCCTCGTGAATTCTTTACTTCTTTTACAAAACCTGAATCCCAAACTTCCGGCATTCTGCAGTCTCCAATCCTTCTCTCAGACAACTCTCGATTTCCATTTTTTAAGGTTTCATTTATCTCAGCATCATATTTATCTAACATTTTGGTGGTGCTACTCTCAATTTCAGTCAATCTTCTTCACCTTTTATTTTTCTCAGCACGATATCTATCTATACACTTACGCATCGTGGTTTTGGCATGAATACTTTATTTTAGATGACATTATAGATCAGATAGGTTACATATCTAATATTACTGGATAATTGTTCTGTTAAGTTCATCTTATTAATTTAACGTTTCTTTGGTCTATTGCTGATTTATTGGTTTTTAGTTTTCCTTTTGATGCATACTCCTAATACCATGTATAATATAAAAAATTAACTATTTCCATATATTGTGCATAAGGCGGTAATCAACTATTTGGCTTAACTGAGATAATTTCCGTATTTTGCACAAGGAAACTATTTGGCTTAACTGAGCCGAAAATCTCAAAAGTTAAGGTAGTGTTTATTTGAAGTTTTCTTCCATACGATGCTTTATCCATCTCATTTAACATTTGGTTTTCTGCTTGTTAGTACCATTGTGATAAAATGAAGATAAGGAAAAAATAAAATATATGACCTTAACTAACAAGTTTTAATGTCTGAAATGAGAACTAGAAGACGACAAACATTGAAGTCTCAAAGATGGTCCAGACCCAAACAGTAGCACCAAAATCCTATATTCTTAGCAACCATTGCATCCAAAATTTAGACCAAAAGTAGCACCAAAGTGGATATGCGAAAGCTATATCTGAAATTCTTTTGGTAGATTATGAAAACATAGCAGAGAAGGTTAGCTTTATGAATTGGATTTTAGGGCATTAACTTTTAGACTTTTTTTAGGATTATCATGGTGTTTTGTATTTGGTTTTTACTCTCAGGATCTTCATTGCAATTCATTTGATGGCTTTTGGTTCCTCATCTATCTGCTTATGATCATGAGATTGTTAGAAACATAAATATTATTGAAACTTTAGTTAAGATTATTATGTGTGACATTAATATTGTAAATAATTATTAGTCTAAGTTAATTACCGGTAATGTCCTAAAACCGGTTTAAGGTAGTTATTCTGCAACTGTCATTAGGACAGTTGCATCTTATCCGAACCAATGTGTCTGTTGGAAACAAACGAAGCCTATATATATGTATTAATGTAATCGTATGAAGTGTGGTGATTGTCAGAAACAAAGATAGTTATTTTAGTGTAAATCTGTGTTCCTATTCCCTGTGTTTTTTCTTTGTGTTTACTGCGAATCATGAAGAACATCAGAAGCGTTCAGACTGATTTCAACAGTTAGCATACATCAGAATGTGATGATCCTTTTGCAAAGAGAGTGTCGATGGATATGGGCAGAAAGAATTCTATCAATTGGTATCAGAGCAGGTTAGACATCCCATCAACCGAAGATTCATGGATTAAACAAAAGTTGCAACGTCTCAAACTGAAACAGCAAGATCAGGGACAGTCTTTATCATTAACACTCGCACAGAGAAAGCAACGAAGATCACGATGTTATGTATGCAAGAAGAGAGGACATTTTGCCTGGGATTGTCCATTGAAATCAAAGGGAAAACAGTGTGCAGACTCAAGCATTCCAGAATATACCCCTACTGCGATGAAGAATCAAAAGACGTATGAACACAGAGACAAGATTTGCTTTGCTGGGGAGTATATGTTAATTGGAACAGAGCACAATAATTGGGATCACATATGGTACGTGAACTCTAAAATCTCCACACATATGTCTCCGAATAAGAAAGTGTTCAAATGCTTGAAAAATTGTTTCTTAGTAAACGATAAAGATCATGAGGATAATTTTGTTTTTGCACACGGTATCGGAGCAGTAGACATCACCACAAATTCAGCAACTTATACAATACCCTATGTGAAATATACTCCAGAGATTAACATTAATCTCTTGAGTTTGAAGCAATTGTTGCTTCAAGGGTTTGAAGTTGATCTGAATGATTTGAAATGTTCCATCACACATATGTTTGACCCTTGTGGTTCATCCGATTTGTTTGATGAAACAGTAGGAGAGAAACTTCAAGATAATTTTCTCAAAAATTATTTTGAAGAAATTGATAAATCATTAGTCTTTGAAAAATCGCAGAAGAGTCTTTCTTTATCAAATCAAGAACAAAGTAATTGGGAGATTAAATCCCTGAAAGTTGACAACATAAGTGAGTTTTTTAAGTTCTTGGATTTGGTAAGCAAAGATGAGATTGTTATGAAAAACAAAGAGGCATTCAAAAGAGCATTTGAGAGAATTGTTGGATGGTATCATAAGACATTCAACCATGCTGCACTTCAAGTCCCATTGAAATTGTTTGGAGTACAAATTTGTTTGCTAGACTTGTATAAGATCGTTACAAGTCATGGTGGCTACGAAAGAGTCACATGTCAAGAGAAGTGGAGAGGATTAGCAAATGGCCTAGGCTTTCCCTCCTACTATGCACAAGGTTTGATGAAAATATTTGAAGATTACCTGTTTTTGCCTCAATGTTACTATGAGTTCGCAAAGAGAGCCAAGTTGTGGCCAGAAGATGTTGCTGGGATGGGGCAACAAAATGATGCAGCAAAAGATGATGCTGATCAGTTTGGAACCAACATTGAGATGGATGAAGTTGCACACAAAGCAAGCAATGCACCTGGATTTGAAGACAGCATGAAATTGGATGCTGATTATGTAATTGTTTGAAGAATGGATGCTGAAAAGTTTCATAATATTTAGGGGGAGAATGTTAGAAACATAAATATTGTTGAAACTTTAGTTAAGATTATTATGTGTGACATTAATATTGTAAATAATTATTAGTCTATGTTAATTACCGGTAATGTCCTAAAACCGGTTTAAGGTAGTTATTCTGCAACTGTCATTAGGACAGTTGCATCTTATCCGAACCAATGTGTCTGTTGGAAACAAACGAAGCCTATATATATGTATTAATGTAATCGTATGAAGTGTGGTGATTGTCAGAAATAAAGATAGTTATTTTAGTGTAAATCTGTGTTCCTATTCCCTGTGTTTTTTCTTTGTGTTCACTGCGAATCATGAAGAACATCAGAAGCGTTCAGACTGATTTCAACAGTTAGCATACATCAGAATGTGATGATCCTTTTGCAAAGAGAGTGTTGATGGATATGGGCAGAAAGAATTCTATCAATTGGTATCAGAGCAGGTTAGACATCCCATCAACCGAAGATTCATGGATTAAACAAAAGTTGCAACGTCTCAAACTGAAACAGCAAGATCAGGGACAGTCTTTATCATTAACACTCGCACAGAGAAAGCAACGAAGATCACGATGTTATGTATGCAAGAAGAGAGGACATTTTGCCTGGGATTGTCCATTGAAATCAAAGGGAAAACAGTGTGCAGACTCAAGCATTCCAGAATATACCCCTACTGCGATGAAGAATCAAAAGACGTACGAACACAGAGACAAGATTTGCTTTGCTGGGGAGTATATGTTAATTGGAACAGAGCACAATAATTGGGATCACATATGGTACGTGAACTCTAAAATCTCCACACATATGTCTCCGAATAAGAAAGTGTTCAAATGCTTGAAAATTGTTTCTTAGTAAACGACAAAGATCATGAGGATAATTTTGTTTTTGCACACGGTATCGGAGCAGTAGACATCACCACAAATTCAGCAACTTATACAATACCCTATGTGAAATATACTCCAGAGATTAACATTAATCTCTTGAGTTTGAAGCAATTGTTGCTTCAAGGGTTTGAAGTTGATCTGAATGATTTGAAATGTTCCATCACACATATGTTTGACCCTTGTGGTTCATCCGATTTGTTTGATGAAACAGTAGGAGAGAAACTTCAAGATAATTTTCTCAAAAATTATTTTGAAGAAATTGATAAATCATTAGTCTTTGAAAAATCGCAGAAGAGTCTTTCTTTATCAAATCAAGAACAAAGTAATTGGGAGATTAAATCCCTGAAAGTTGACAACATAAGTGAGTTTTTTAAGTTCTTGGATTTGGTAAGCAAAGATGAGATTGTTATGAAAAACAAAGAGGCATTCAAAAGAGCATTTGAGAGAATTGTTGGATGGTATCATAAGACATTCAACCATGCTGCACTTCAAGTCCCATTGAAATTGTTTGGAGTACAAATTTGTTTGCTAGACTTGTATAAGATCGTTACAAGTCATGGTGGCTACGAAAGAGTCACATGTCAAGAGAAGTGGAGAGGATTAGCAAATGGCCTAGGCTTTCCCTCCTACTATGCACAAGGTTTGATGAAAATATTTGAAGATTACCTGTTTTTGCCTCAATGTTACTATGAGTTCGCAAAGAGAGCCAAGTTGTGGCCAGAAGATGTTGCTGAGATGGGGCAACAAAATGATGCAGCAAAAGATGATGCTGATCAGTTTGGAACCAACATTGAGATGGATGAAGTTGCACACAAAGCAAGCAATGCACCTGGATTTGAAGACAGCATGAAATTGGATGCTGATTATGTAATTGTTTGAAGAATGGATGCTGAAAAGTTTCATAATATTTAGGGGGAGAATGTTAGAAACATAAATATTATTGAAACTTTAGTTAAGATTATTATGTGTGACATTAATATTGTAAATAATTATTAGTCTAAGTTAATTACCGGTAATGTCCTAAAACCGGTTTAAGGTAGTTATTCTGCAACTGTCATTAGGACAGTTGCATCTTATCCGAACCAATGTGTCTGTTGGAAACAAACGAAGCCTATATATATATGTATTAATGTAATCGTATGAAGTGTGGTGATTGTCAAAAATAAAGATAGTTATTTTAGTGTAAATCTGTGTTCCTATTCCCTGTGTTTTTTCTTTGTGTTCACTGCGAATCATGAAGAACATCAGAAGCGTTCAGACTGATTTCAACAGTTAGCATACATCAGAATGTGATGATCCTTTTGCAAAGAGAGTGTTGATGGATATGGGCAGAAAGAATTCTATCAGAGATAATGTATAGAGCATGTACTAGAACTAGTTTCTGTAATTCTGTTTAGTCGGTTTATTTATTTCGTGGTTGTTACTTTTTTTTTTTTTTTTTTGGGGGGGGGGGGGGTAAATTAGACCCACATAACAGGTTCACAACATACTGGAACACATAGAGCATTTACTAAATTTGTAAATGAACCAGTGGGTTTCGATGTCTAATATAGAACTAGAATATAAAAAATAGTACCCATACCAAAACCCATGAAATAAAAGTAACAGGACCATTCAGACATGCAACCAGATTAGCAATTAGGATCAAATAAGTAGCAATGGCTGAACACATGCATTAGGTCCAAGATTTCAACAGCAAACTATAGCCACAGCCCACAGTCTTAGGCAAGGAACAACAGCTAGGCCAGAGGTATGCAACAGTAGCACCAGATCTCCAAGGCCTATCTCAATCTCTGGTTAATTGTCTTGACTTTTGGTATAGTTGTATATATTTATTGCAATCTATTTTACAATATTCAATCTATTGTCTGTAATTATAGTATTTTGAAGGTGTTTCTAATCCTGTTTTATGTATTTATATGTAACAATTTGGTTCAGTAGTTATCATATAATCATTCTTGTTTTCCAGATTTAGCTTATGGAGGAAAAAGATGCGATCTTCAATGGAATGCTTGATTTTGAAAAAGGCGTTGGATTTATAGTTCGATCTGTCTCCTTTTCCTATTTCATATGTGTTTGCAAACTTGTTTAGGGATGTGGGTCTCTGATATGTTAGTGCTTTTTAGCTTGGTACGTAAGGAATTCACAGGAACTGGAATGGTACCTCACGCCGGCTCCACAGCTGTTCAACGCTGGCTCTACATGCCAAAAAACCAAAGTGGAGGCTAGCTGCCCAACGATGTCTCCACACCCAACATGAAATCTTCTCTCTTTGGCTTCCAATGGAACGAGCATTTCGTTCCGTTTTTTTTTTCTTTTCATTTTCCTTCCCATTTGATACTCAAACCACATATTAGAATGAAATTCTTATTTTTTTTCCTCCAGATTCTGAAGAACCAAATGTTGGGAAAATGGTCCCAAAAACACTAATAAACTTGCACAGGAATTTGCACAGGATCGAAATAATCAAACTAACATCCTTTATTGATCAAACTGAATTCACACTTTACAATATTGACATATGGTTCCTATTTATACAAGTCTAAGAGGTGCGACGAAAGGTTGCAACTCTTCATGGAACCCTTTCACGAATGGTTATGTCTTTTCGAATAGACACACCCTTTCGGTTTTAACTAAGTGCTATTTTGGTCCTTGCACTTTCTATAGTTACATAAACAATACAATACTTAAACTATTTACATAATAAATCCTATACTTTATGTTTTTGTCATTATTTCCAACATTCACCCCCCTAATGACAAAAACAGTAATCCTTGAGCAATCTTACTCAGTGTTGATTACTTCTTCTTCTTGTACTTCTTCATCATCTTTAAAATCTTGTAAACTTGAACTTGCAAATAAGAGAGTTGGCTCTAAATCTTCTTCAACCAAATTCGTCTCTTCTAGTCTTTGAAATCTTCGAGTTCCTTCACGGCAATGTGAGGCATAATATATGTCCATATTTATTGCAGTTGTAGCATTTCATTTTGCTGAAATCTCTTGTGGATCTCTTCTCTTCATTATAATCCTTCAGCGTGAGTTTTCCTTGCTTTTGACTGTTGTAATGACGTTCACGGCCAGTATTGTTGTCGTGTGTCAACAAGAGCTTGTCTAGACTTTCGGCATGTATGTTTTTCTTGAATTTCACCCTTTCTTCAAATGTTTTCAATCTTCCAATAGTCTATTTTTCTTAAAAAACTTTATACTTTGTAAAACCTTTAAATACTTTGAATCTTAAAACCTTTAAAAACTTTAAAACTTTAAAAAAACTTGAAATCTTTAAAACTTTAGTTTTTCAACTTCTATAAAAAACTTGAAATGAAACTTAAAAACTTAATAAACTTGTATATGTGTCAAACCTTGCATATACTTAAAAACTTTTAAAACTTGTATGTGTGTCAAACCTTACACATAAACACTTAAAAACTTGTATATGTGTTAAACCTCACATATACTAAAAACCTTAAAAACTTGTATGTGTGTCAAACCTTACACATACCAAAAACTTAAAAACTTGTATATGTGTTAAACCTCACATATACTAAAAACACTTTATAAACCACTTGTATGTGCTTCAATCCTCACACACACATTAAACTTAAAACACTTGTATACTTAAAACTTTAAATTTATGTGCTTCAATCCTCACACACAAATTAAACTTAAAAACACTTGTATACTTAAAACTTTAAATTTATGTGCTTCAATCCTCACACACAAATTAAACTTAAAACACTTGAATATAACTTTTATAAGTTATAAAAACATAAACCAATAATAAATTATAAGTTACGTTATAATCTATTTTATCACGAAACCTAATTTTATTATAAGTTACGTTATAATAAAATTAAAACTAAGATTTCTATTTAATTTTATTTTCTAAAAATAAAATTAAAACAAGGTAATTAAAACCTAACCTTTTGGTGTTTGGGCCTTTTCTTTTTTTGATTGGGTTTTCTGCTTGTGGGTTATCCGGCTGGAACCTTGGGTCCGGTTTATACTTTATCCGGTTCTTCTTCTTGACTGCTAAACCCCTCTTGGGCCTTGGTCTCTCTTCTGAGACGTTTCACTCTTGAAACGTTGTACTGCCCTTTTATCTTTTCCCTTTTGAAAACGATGCGTTGCCTTCTTTACCGTTTCTCTCAAACGGTCTATCCCCTTGTTCTATGAACCGGTGTTACTATCTCTTCTAATCGCTGCCTTTCTATGAATCGTTGTAACCCCTTTCTGTGAATCGATGGAATCCTTTTTATGAATCGGTGCAACTGATCTTTCTATACCCGCTGAGATTTCTTAATCGATGGCTATGGTTTCTTCTAAAATCCCTAATTGTCGCCTAAGTTTTCTGATATGTCAATCGCTGAACTTCTGGAATTCTGGAACCCTAGTTGCTACTGATGGTGGCGAGTGGTGGTTCCGTTGGTGGCGATTGGTGGTGGTTCTGTCTGTGGGTATTCTCCTGCGGTTGTGGCACTTCTCTGTGGGTATTTCTACGGTGGTTGTGTGTATGGCGATCCGTGGGTTTCTCCTACGGTTGTGACACTTATCTCTGTGGACAATTCTACGGTGGTGCCTCTCGAATCAGGTTCTATCCTTCTGATTCTTGTTGCCTTCGATTTCAGTATGCTACTGTTGAATTCTAGGGTTTACTTAATATCTATGAAATGCGATAGACTAACTGTTACTTCTGATAAAAATCGTTTTTTGATTTTTGCCTTCGGTTCTGTGGGTTTGCCTACTGTCGGGTGTTTGTAGAACAAATCCACTGTTCTGCCGCCCTTGGTACTGATGATGATTCCCTTTGAATCACCTTCTGGTGTAATTCGTTTGATCGGTAAATGATGAAAACCTAATGGTTTGATTAAGCCTGGCGCTCTGATACCAAATGTTGGGAAAATGGTCCCAAAAACACTAATAAACTTGCACAGGAATTTGCACAGGATCGAAATAATCAAACTAACATCCTTTATTGATCAAACTGAATTCACACTTTACAATATTGACATATGGTTCCTATTTATACAAGTCTAAGAGGTGCGACGAAATGTTGCAACTCTTCATGGAACCCTTTCACGAATAGTTATGTCTTTTCGAATAGACACACCCTTTCGGTTTTAACTAAGTGCTATTTTGGTCCTTGCACTTTCTATAGTTACATAAACAATACAATACTTAAACTATTTACATAATAAATCCTATACTTTATGTTTTTGTCATTATTTCCAACACCAAATACCCCTAATTTAGAGACCAAGGGGAACTAAAGTTACTTACGCATTGAAGGAGTTAGGAGTGGTTCTTCCATGATCCTGCAAGGTTTGGTTTAAAAGTCTTGATCGTTCTCAGAACAACTAAACATGCATAGTTTTTGAATCCGTTAAATATAGCTTAATTAGTACGCAGTTGTCTTACTCTACATAATATTTTAGATATCAGTTTTTTTAGTCTACTATATCGAATTGAAAAATAGTGTATTTTGGGTCAAATTTTTATTCAATTAGCATGCAGTTGTCTTACTTGTACTACAACATAATTTTATAAAACCACGTTTTATTTTTAGGGGTTCCATAATTCTTTTTTAAGTAGTGGTTGGCAGAGCGCCAGAGCCGTTTTAAAATTACTCGATAGTTTTGATCGAATGACTTTTTCTGAACCAAATATCAAATAATTAAGCATGTCATCACCATTCTTCTGTAGTAGTCTAGCAATCCATGGTACAATTCTCAATGGACAATGTACAATTCCAGTAGTCAGACCAAGAAGCTTCATGCATGACGAAGACTTTTCCATAAGATTTAACTGTCAATGATATGATCGATTTATAAAACACCAATAATACTCTTAAGCTACATACATTAATTAATTACCAACCACACGTACACCATGTTCTTCTTTGGTTTGCCAATCTTTTGCTTGCTCCTCCTTTTCTCTACCACCACCTCCCAACCTTACAAAGCCACCGATTACTTCCTTCTCAATTGTGGTTCATCCACCACCACCACCACCACTTCCGACAGGAAATGGGATGGCGATGGCGGTTCCAAATTTGTGCCTCCCGACATCAACACCACCTCCTTTACAGCCATACCTTCCTTCCTTGATCCTTCAGTCCCCAAGGTCCCTTATTCCACCGCTCGAATCTTTTATGATGTTCCATTCACCTATACTTTTCCAGTCTCCCAAGGGCCCAAATTCCTCCGCCTCTATTTCTATCCCGCTAACTATTCCCACCTCAGAGCCGACCAAATTTTCTTCTCTGTATCATCTAATGAATACTCTCTTTTAAAAAACTTCAACGCTTTCCTAACAGCCTCTTATGTGGCAAGGAACAGATCAGTTGCAGTACTTTATGGTCCCTCAGTTCCCCACTTTGTCAAAGAATTCATCATCTACGTAGAAGACACACGTCAATCCCTAGACGTTGTCTTTACACCATCACCTAACTCGCATGCGTTCATCAATGGCATTGAAATCGTTTCTATGCCAGAAGACCTGTATTATAAAGCTAACAACTTGAAATACGTTGGACTTCCTGATTATGATGACAAGGCTCAAGAAAACATTTACCGCCTAAATGTCGGTGGGGGTCTAATACTTGGAACACATGATACTGGTATGTACAGATCATGGGATTCAGATGACAATTACGTCTTCCCTACATCACTGCTTGGGCGGACTCCTGTCAGTACCGCTCGGATCACATACACCTTGGAGACACCAAATTATACGGCTCCTGAGCTTGTTTATCGAACACAACGGAGTATGGGCAACCAATCTATGTCCTACAATCTTACTTGGAGACTTCCAGTTGATTCTGGGTATTGTTACAAGATCAGGCTCCATTTTTGCAACATTATACCACAATACACAAATAGACATGCTATGGTTTTTAGGATTTTCATTTATAATCAAACTGCTGAAGCGGCGGCTGATCTATTCACCTGGTCTCAAGGAAGCGGGTATCCGGTATACAAGGACTACGTTGTATTTGTCAATGATAAAGATGGCAGCCACACCAAGCAAAATTTGTGGCTCGCTGTGCATCCAAACATTAACGCTAGTTACGATGGCCCAAGAACACGCTCATTCTTCAGCCGTAGAGAGACTTTTGAATTGCGAGGTACCATTACGAGCTCAATATATACGAGTGTTATTCCGTGAAATAACTCGAATACGAATATGCTGATGCTTTTTTAAATGGTCTGGAAGCCTTCAAGTTGAGCACAAGCGGTGAGCTGTCAAGCCCAAACCCTGAACTTACTCTTGCAGTACCCCAACCACCAAGCCCGAACACTGCCGGCACTCCACCGTATCCCGCTATAATTGGAGGTATTGTGGGTGGGTTAATTTTGCTGTTTGTTTTAGTTCTTTTAGTCCAATGGAAACAAAGGCGAGTCAAACTCAAACACCAAGATATTGCTGATGACAAGTCATCCTGGGATCCAACCTCAATCGAATTAAAATCAACAGAGTGTTGCCATTCACCATCGTCATCTAGCCGTTGTCGTCGTTTCACGCTTAGAGAGCTGAAAGCTGCAACCAGCGACTTCAATGAAAATTACATTATTGGCAAGGGAGGATTTGGGAAGGTTTACAAAGGGTACTTGGACAAGGCTAAAACCACCGTCGCCATCAAACGGCTAAACCCATCATCTAACCAAGGGTTTAATGAATTCCAAACAGAAATAAAGATGCTATCTAAGCTACGTCATGTCCATCTAGTGTCCCTGATCGGGTACTGTGATGACAACGGAGAGATGGTACTGGTGTATGACTACATCATGGGACTCTTCAGGAACATCTCTACAACACAAACAACCCTCCTTTGTCATGGAAAACACGGCTTCGTATTTGCATAGGTGCCGCACAAGGGCTACTCTATCTCCATACGGTCGCAAAGCGTGAAATAATTCACAGGGATGTCAAGTCCACAAATATCTTACTTGATGAAAATTGGGTGGCTAAAGTTTCTGATTTTGGTTTGTCAAAACTAGGCCCCAAGAACCCATCACAAACACATGTTAGCACAGTGGTCAAAGGTAGTATTGGCTATCTGGATCCCGAATATTACCGAAGGCAACAACTAACGAAAAAGTCTGATGTGTACTCATTTGGAGTGGTTCTGTTTGAAGTGTTGTGTGCAAGACCTGTTATTATTCCATGGCTACCAAGTGAACAAATGATTGAAATGAATTTGGCTGAATGGGGCAAGCATTGCTATCAAAAAGGAACCCTTGATGAGATAACGGATTCAAAACTAATCGGTGAGATCGCACCTGCATCCTTAAGGAAGTTTGCAGATGTGGCAACTGGTTGCTTGAAAGAATTAGGAAGTGAACGGCCATCCATGGATGATGTAGTCTGCGGACTAGAGTTTGCATTGATGCTACAAGAAGCTGCTGAGGAAAAGGTTGATGATCACGCCGTGTTCGAGATTCAAGAACTTCCCATTTCTGTTCGATGATCAGAGTTTACCATAGCAAAGCTGTGGTGTTATATAGGAGCTGTTTGGTTCGCAGAATGTGTAGGAATAAAATGCGGCCATCAAATAAAAACTAATTGTTAATGTATACCAATATAGCTTCTAATTAAACAGCCTTCTTCTTTAAATCGAACCTTTTTTCCTTCCTCCCTCACCTGTTAGAATTGAGTAACAGGTAAGTGTGATTTACACGTTTTTATTTGTATTTCATATAATTGTTCGACAAGTTAACTTGGGGTGGGGGTTTGCGGAAAACCATTTAACTTTTGTAATGCCATGAGAGAGAAAGTCAACATGTTACTCTTGGAAAATATGAGTCCAACAGTGTATGGTGTTTTGATTGTTGTACCTTATATATATATATATATATATATATATATATATATATATATATATATATATATATATATATATATATATATATTTTAACATCAACGAGATAACGAGCCAGAACCTTCGGTAATGTCATCACCCCAAAACCCGTAATCTTGAATTTATTAAATAACTAGCAAGATGCTAGCACGAAGTACAGAAGCAGGAAATAATTACAACAAGGAAAGAGGCCAAGAACACCATAAAGACCACAACAAAAACATACAATTGACCCTAAATTTAACGAAGAAAACAAATTTGCTTGCACCTCGTCTTTAATCATTGAAGCTGGTTGCCTCACACGTACCATTGAAGATCAGATCATTTCTTGCTTTTTCAAATAAACCAAAAAATTCCTCCAATTGCGGCTTCAAAAAACTTTCTATACTTCAAAGATTTACCTTGCTCCAGAATCAATTCTATGAAATAGACTCTGAACCCAAACCAAAAATGCTCGATTTTTATGTTTGGCTGCTTTGTTATTGATAGGAGTGAGATTGTGAGAATGAGTCAGCTTTTGGTTCAAACACCCCAAACCGAAAAGGTTCTGTTTTTATCTATGTCAATTCCTTTGATTTGTGGGGGGACCTAAGTCAAGATTTTTACAACAATTGTCGCTAAAATAACATGATGATAGACAATCACCAACAACAAAGGAGCATGAACATACCTCGTCCGGCTTGTTTCCGGTGCTATTTGTGTTCTAATCGGTTTGTAATTAAAGGGTCAAAACTATATAATTACCCTTTTTAAAAACTCTTAAAAGTTATTTTCCCTTTATTGCAGCAAAACTTTGTCTATATATATACCTGTAAATTAAGTGTCAAAAGTGTCCAACATCATCTTGACTTGAGTCTACGTGCAGTACGTATAGGGCATCTAAAATATCTCATTTTATGGATGCTGGCGATGGTGACGTCAGCAAGGTCTCTTTAATTTGCAGCCATAGGAGAAATCATCTAATTTGGACTGTTAGACTAATTCAAATGGATTTTTCTTCATGTTTTTTTAATGATAAATTGATATGTTTTATATATTCTTTTTATCAGCCATGGCCCATGGACCATCGTTGGTCGAAGGTCAAGCAGTTTACAGTTATAAAACGGGCTTAACTTGACAGATCAAGATTCAAGTAACGAACCGGCCAATGTTAACATTCATCTAGTAGGTTGTTAACTCAAAAGACACATATGGATCCGGGTAAATCCATTGCAAATCCGTCGCTGTAACCCATTAGCGACGAATTGGCCGGCGAAGGAAGAATCCTTCGCCAATGCTTCAGTTTTTAGCACGGGTAGGTTTGGGTTAAAACCACCTCAAATCTAAAATGTTTTGTTTTTATATAAGCCAATTGGTTCGGTTTGTGGGGACCTAAGTCAAGACTTTACTAGTCTTCCTTTCCACCGTTGCGAGGACCTAAAACGTAGAATAATTGAATCAAGATTTTCCACACTACCATCCAGCTGATTTGAAAGCTGGTGTGTGGTTATTATTTGCTTGCCTTCGATACATGTCATTGTTATTCTGCATACGAATCATTCAAAGATATTTATTTTGAATAATTTGAGTAAATTGTTTTTTTTCTAGGTATTCATATTGTTTGAAGAATGAAATAGATAACGACTTTAATCGACTGTAAAAAGGCATAAGAGGTTTAAATGGAACCAGAATTGTTGGTGATTTATCACCAATATTATTTAAGTGTAATGGGATGAACTTGTTTGACCAAAATAATCTTATTACATAATGTACAAGTTGGGTTGGTGCAGAGTGCACACTTGTCCAATATTGTTTAAGATTAATTACCAGGGGTTCGGGAGCAGCGCCCCCGATAGCGGGGTCCAAGGGGTGGCAGCCCCTGGCGGGGTCCAAGGGGCAGAGATTTGATGCGAAATGGGTCCAAGGGGCGGCACATTTATTCCGACTTATGTTGCTTTAAGAAATTTGATGCGAAATTCGGATGAATCCGTAATTGGACCCGAATTCGGATGATCCGAATTAGACCCTAAATTCGGTTAAATTCGAATTATGGTTATTTTTTACGGTTAAAATGGCGGTTGGCCATTTTGGCGGTTACCCGCCAAATAATTACCCGCCGTTTTGGTCATTGTATGGGTACACGAAAATCAATAACATTTTTCATATTCATTGTTCGTTTTCTCTGAGTTTTATCCGATTGAGATTTCGATCGTACCGTCGAAATACTTCAATCTGAAAGTGTATCACGACTCTCAGATTATCCGAGCATTTTTGCAACCCATATTTTCTACAAGAATTCCTAAAAAGAAAGTGATTGATATTTATCCGACATGTTCATCATATAGGACCGTAAATGAGTTGTGATTTAATTGAGTAATTCGAACTCAATTGAGCCAAACATAATTGAGTTTGAATATAAAAGGGTTATATGCCAAAAATAACAATAACTTTTTGTAATTTTACCGTTTATACCAACATTATTTATTTTTTATCATTAATAGCAACAAATTTTGTATTTTTTACCGATTATACCAACTTTTGACCTGAAAACCTGCTATAGCAGGTTACCATCAATTAATACCAACAACTTTTATCTTTTTACCAATAATACCAACAACGTTTTATATTTTTACCAATAATAGCAACGACTTTTAACTTTTTACCAATAATAAAAACATATCAATTCAAATTTTTTCTTTATCTTTAACTAATCATTACTTTAAAGAAACTAGAATTATGAAAATCGAAATACAATCAAATAAGTTCATAATCCATTTTTTTTAAATTTTGTTAGAGATAAATCAATTGCAATGTGTGCATATAAAAATATAAAAAGTATGTTTTCTATAGACATTAAAAAATGAAGATTATTTTGATGTGTCATATTTTCATGCATAGCCGGGTTTTATAGGTATGATAGGGTCGACCATTTAAGTGTAACATAACAACGTGAAACTCAAATCATTTTGTATAAGATGTCATAGAAATATAATGAACACATTATGCTACATTTGTATTCTTTTTTGGATAAGTAGTTCTTTATTTATTTGATAAATAAAATGGTAAGATTAAAAAGTTGCATCCGTTTATTTTATTAATAATTATATATGATTTAATAATCCAATTATTCTAATATGAGTACAAGAGCCTTAAGCTTCCAACCAAATATAAGTAACTGAAACTCATGAATTCTTACAAGTTTTGTTGGGAGAAGCTCAAGGATTTGTTCCAACCAATTTAACAAACTCAAGGTATAATTTTTCATGCTTTAATAAGTATGGAAGTCTCATCATGTCCTCATCTTCTTATGTTGCTATTCATATCATGAAATAATGCAAGAACTACATAAGTGTGTTTACAAATGCTAAAGAATAAATAGTAATCTATTTAGAGGGATTATGGATAATTGAATACAAGAAATCTACTAAAACTTGGGTTTGGAAATCTTTGAATCAATCAAAGAATTTAGTTAGTAATTTAGTTGATTTCTTGAAGAATTGAGGCTAATCAATCTGAAACCGAAAAAACCGAAAAACCGAAACAAAAAAAAAACCAAACCGTTTGGACTTTGAATTTTCAAAACCAAAAATTTCGGTTTGGTTTTGGTTTAGAGGTCAAAATAAACCGGAAAAACCAAACCGAACTGAAGTTTTATAATTTTAAAATTTATAAATACTATTCCTTCGTTACATTTCTTCATTTATGTTTTTTATTGAAAGTTTTATCTTTTCAATGTCTAAATTTCATATGAGACTAAGACTCACTTTGAATATTATGATGATTATTATTGTTGTATTATTATGGCATTTGTATGTTGTCGTGATTTTGAATGATAAAATGATTTAATATCTAAATCTTGTTTGTGAAAGAATGCATTAAGTGTTATATATTTTGATTTTATGTATCCATATATATGTTTATTCCAATATGTATGTGTGTGTGTGTAACACCCTCGAACTAATCCCCAAAGTCACGTAAATAACACGTCAACGCAATATAGTATAAAATATCCCTAACGATTCCCAAAGCACACACGTGGAAACCCGATAATTTTAAAACTTTTAATCTAGTTTCTTTAAAGTAATGATCAGTTAAATATAAATAAAAATTTAATTTGACATGTTTTTATTATTGGTAAAAAGTTAAAAGTCGTTGCAATTATTGGTAAAAATATAAAACGTTGTTGTTATTATTGGTAAAAAGATAAAAGTTGTTGGTATTAATTGATGGTAACCTGCTATAGCAGGTTTCCAGGTCATAAGTTGGTATAATCGGTAAAAAATACAAAAGTTGTTGCTATTAATGATAAAAAATAAATAATGTTGGTATAAACGGTAAAACTATAAAAAGTTATTGTTATTTTTGGCATATAACCCAATATAAAACGAGCTCTAAAACTGTAATAAACAACTGAACTTTCTGAGAATTCCATTAGAATTCTGATTGGATTTTTTTGTGTTCAGATTCTCAAATTGAGTTACATTTATTGTGAACTTTTTCTGCACCCAAATGTGAAGTTAGTAAGTCGCCTTTTCTCTCTGTGAAATTTTTTCTCCTCCTGAAGTTGAAAATCCTGCTGCTATGGTTTATAAAAAAAAAAACCATTGATGTTCATCTCTTTTTCTTAGGCTCAATGAGATCATCAACCACACCATGTTCAGCTTCAACTTAACATTTTAATGTTTAAACCTGATGCAGCGCAGCAAATGGAAAAATAGACTAGTCTGTTGATTCAAAAGAATTCCAGACTAACCTCTACCAAAAGTCTGTTGATTCCGTAGAATGCCAAACAATTGGGCTTCAAACAACCGATTTTGAACTCGGAAATTTGGAAAATGAGAAAGTTTTCTTAATTCATAATCTGATTTCATTAATAACTTCAACACAACTTAAATAGAAATAGAAAACTAAAAACGGGTCAAAAACCCAGCGGGTCGACCTAGGAAACGAAAATAAAAACCCAAATAACCGACAAAAATCATAAAAAAAGCCCGTAACTCTCATTCCGGGTCAAATTTGGTCAAACGGTTGGGCAAACCGTCTTCGGCTATTTGTCACTGCGTGGAGCTCGAGCCAACAGTCGTCTGGACACCTGATTCGCCCCAAATGGAGACCCGAGTCAAAAGTTAGGGCCGTTTCCGTTTAGCCCCTTTTATTACGGACCCTATCTTGGACCTCCAGAAACAGGATGGTCCAATCATCGACACTTGGGCCGGCATAAAAACCCTTAGATTTTTGTATATTTATTGATTTAAGTCGGGCTAACTTTTTTTTAAATGATTAAACCATTTTACTAATTTTACCTTCTCGACAATTATAATCACTAGAAAAATAAGTTAAGTTGGTTAATCAATAAATGAAAAAAAGTATTTGTGCTTTCTATCATAGTTTTTATAGATAAAATAGTACTAACCATTTTGAATCAAATTAAATTTAAAACATAAATGAGTAGATTGTTATGTACAAAATTTATAGAACCTAAGGCTCTGATAAATCAAAATTATAGAAAGTTCCGCTTCTGTTGGATGAAGAGTCGGCCATAGTTAATTTAAACGAGGGAAAACGTACATTGCATAAGAAGGTGGCGCTCAACTATATATATAAAAGGTTGAGGTGCTATATAAGAGCTGTTTGGTTCGCAGAATATTATCTAAAAGAATGAATTCTGGCCATCAAATAAAATTGAAGGTCAATGTGGCCCATAACTAAACAATTCTTTTTTGTATGTCATATTGTTGTTCATCAAGAACATATTTCTCTCTGGTTTATGAAAATAAAATGCTTATTAATTTTTGTCATGAATATGAATAAATAAAATTAAAAACTGAAATTTCTTTAACACATGAGATGTTTTATGTCAATAATTCTATTTAATTATTAGGGATTTATATATATAAATGGTTGAAAATTAAGTAAATTTTGAATTTTGGATGTCTGTTTCAATTCTTTTCTTCAATCATGACCATTCATTTAAAAAATAATATTATTATATATTCATAAATTATCAGTTTGTTACTAATTTCTTTATTAAAGTGTTACTTTATTAAATTTATATATGTAAAATGGTGATTATATATTCGTCAAATGGTAAATAATTACCAAAATGGATTGTTTTTTTTTCCTTTCCCAACGAGTTGAACCGGACTAAGGTCATATGATATATCAACGTACTCTCAATAAATACAAAGGTATTCGAGATTATGTTTGGAAGAGGATTTGATATTTTGATGGGAGAACTGTTGGGAAAGTAAGTTAAGTCCAATAATATGTTGCTTTGCCTTGTATCTAGACGGTCTTTGTACGTGTTAGTTATATGGTAGTTATTTAAGTAATTAAGTTAATTATGGTAGTTATATGACAGTTAGTCCTTGTTTGTTTACCTCTCAATGAATACATTAAGAGATCATTTTACCTTTCTTGATTATTCCATTAAAAAGTAAACAAACAGTCCATTAGTTATAACCAACCTTGAAAGGTTGTGATTATGCATATATAATCTTTATATAGGGATACATATTTCGCTAAATGTGTGTGTGGTGCTGTAATAAATGGATAAATTCTGGGGTACAAAGAAACTTCCTGCATGTCTCTGTTTCTCTTCGGTTCCACGTTCCTGCAGATTGTTTCTTTAAGTTTATGTCCAACGGTAACCTTAAGAAACAGATACCGAATCCAAACAAAAAAAATGTTAGATTTTTATGTTTGGCCACTTTATTTTTGATGGGTATGAGGATGGATCGTTTTATTTTTTCAAAACCAACCCGAAATCGAAAAATGTTTTGTTTTTATAAAAGCGAATTGGTTTGATTTGTGGGGACCTAACTCAAGATTTTACTAGTCTTCCTTTCCATAGTTGTGATGCATGAGGACCTAAAACATGGAATAACTGAATCAAGATTTTCCACACTACCATCCAGCTGATTTGAAAGCTGGTGTGTTGCTATTATTTTCTTGGCTTTGATAATATGGCATTGTTATTCTGCATACGAATCGTTCAAAGATATATTTATTTCGAATAATTTGAGTCAATTGTTTTTGTAGGCCGGTATGCATATTGTCCGTATTGTTTGAAGAATTCCTAGAAAGAAAGTGGTTAGTTTAATTATCCAACACGTTTATCGTTCCATTTTGCTACCTATAGCATGAGTCAAACAGGAAAAATAATTACAAGGATCGGAATATATTTAACAACGCTACGAAACACTACTACATTTTGAAGCTAAGGCAACACTTTTGATGCAACACATTTAAAAACTGTTACTTTTTTATCTAAGTTCGCTCTAAAGCAACACATTGACAAAAAGTGTTGCATATAATGATTTAATGCAACACTTTTTTTAAAGTGTTGCCATTTTTACTAAAAAATGCAACATGTTTCTAAAGTGTTGCAATTTTTACTAAAAATTGCAACATTTTTTTAAAGTGTTGCATATTTCAATAAAATATGCAACACATTTTAGAGTGTTGCATTTGAAATGAAAAAAAAGCAACACATTTTTAGAGTGTTGCATTTATAATGAAAAAAATGCAACACATTTTAGAGTGTTGCATCTATAATAAAAAAAAATGCGACACATTTAAAAAAAACATATTTTTGAGTGTTGCATTTATAATGAAAAAATATATGACGTGTTTTTAAGTGTTAATACTATTTTTTCTTGTTTTGTAATTTTGATTAAAAAATACACATAGAAGTTCAATGCCTGATTTATTAGGATTAACAAATTACAAGATTTAATAATACATGTTTTATTTTTTATTTTTAAATTTAGAAGGTAATATTTAGAAATTAAATTGGTTTAAGAAAAAGAAAAACAATCTATAACTATATCTTCTATATACTAAAAAGAAGATAACCCTTCTTTTTAATCGTCACGTCACCACCCAACAGTACACACTATTCGGTCCTTGTTATGTACACGTTATCTATTCCTTTACTTTTTCTTCTCTTCTCGGCACACACAAACACACAATCACCCTCCATCTCTCTCACTCCTTTCTCTCTCTACCGTCTGATCTCTGTATCTACGTCTCCGGCCGGCGACCGCCGCACCAACACCATCACCATCTCCTCCATCTCACTCTCGCCAGTCTGTCCCGCTTTCTGGTTCGGTGGACAGCGGCCTAAACCCTAAAGCCGCCGCCGCCACGCACCGTTGCCGCCACCATCGCTCAGCCTCACTCCCTCGACACTCACCTCACCTACACCTTTCTCCCTCTCGGCTACCACAACCACCGCTGCCGCCGCTGACCAGAAACGGCCGCTGGCTACCGAACCAGAATATTTGTGATCCTTTAAAAAATTTTCTGGCTTCGAAAATTCGAATCGGTTTATCTTGATTAAATAAAGATAAATAAGTAAAAGCTACAAATTAATTAATTACAACCCAAAGAAATTAGATTTTATAATAGTCTTCTACGAGTTTTCATAATTTGAAAACAAGTTATTAGATCATCGTCTGAAACATTGACAAACAATTCTTTTTTAGATCATGATAACTTTCTTTTCAAAATTGGTCCATATTATATATCAAAATAAAAAACTTTAATAATACTTATGTTAACAAATCAACAATAACAATCTAATCTTACATTTACTTAGTGTTAAACAAATAACAATTTATTAGTCTAGTATTCTAACATTTGATAATAAATTAAATACTTAAACAATAAAAGACAATGATTCATAGAATTATCCTAGCCTAAAGTCAATAATATTCAAAAGAGCTTAATAAATTATCAAACTCATACACAGGTTTATGTATTTTTTTTAATATATATTTGCTAAATGGATAACAAACTATTAAGTTTGACATTTTTCTTAGATTTTTTAATAGAAAATTTTCTATATATTTAAATTTTATAAAAGATAATTGAGATATGAGGGTCGTCAAACTTAAATTCATCAAGGTCAAAAAATTTTCAAACAAATAAAAAATACCAAAAAAAATTTATAGGGGTCATTTGACTCCGTGTTTAGCCGAACATAAATGAGTTCGAATACAACGAGCTCTAAAACTATAATAATAAACTGAACTTTATAAGAATTCCATTTGAATTCTGATTGGGCTTTTTTTTTTGTGGTGGCTTATATATAATATATGTGTTCGAATTCCAAAATTGAGTTAGATTTATTGTGAACTTCATCTCTGTGTGAACTTTTTTCTCCTCCTGAAGTTGAAAATCTTGCTTCTATAGTTCTATATATGGTTAATTTATTAGAAAAGATTATTAGTATTCATCTCTTATAATTAGGCTCATTAAGATCATCAACCACACCATGTTCAGCTTCACTTTACCACTCTTTACCCTCCTCCTCATCTCCACCACAGCCGCCACCGCACAACCATACAAAGCCACCGATCGCATCCTTGTCGACTGCGGTTCAGTCCCCAGAGTTCCATATTCCAGCGCTCGAATCTTTAACGCCTCTTCGTTCACCTACGCATTCCCTGTCTCCCAGGGACCCAAATTCCTCCGCCTCTATTTCTATCCTGCCACCTACTCCGACCTCAAAGAAAATGAATCATTCTTCTCTGTATCATCCAATGGCTACTCTTTGTTAACCAACTTTAGTGCTTTCCTAACCGCCTCCTTTATAGGAAAGGCCCGTTCAAATGAAGGAATGCTTGGTCCTTTAGTTCCCCACTTTGTGAAAGAATTCATTATCTATATATGTTAAAGATTCGCTAATCCTAGACGTTATCTTTACACCATCACCGAATTCATATGCCTTCATCAATGGGATTGAAATAGTTTCAATGCCGGAAAATCTCTACTTTAATGGTATGCAGCTCAAATACGTCAATCATGGTACAGGACCAGTTATTGACAACGACATGGCTTTAGAAACCATGTACAGGCTAAACATGGGTGGGAAACAAATATCTGGTACTGATGATACCGGTATGTACCGATCATGGGATCAAGATGACAATATATTACATACTCCCTCCATCAGCGACAGGGTTGACGCCTTTTACTACCCATCCAATCACATACACCTTGGACACGCCGAATTACACCGCACCTGAACTAGTTTATCAAACACAAAGAAGTATGGGCAACATGTCAAGACTCTACAATCTGACTTGGACCCTTCCAGTTGATTCAGGGTTCTATTACATGCTCAGGCTTCATTTTTGCAATATTATACCCCAATACACAAGAAAAGATCAGGTCATTTTTAGGATCTTTATCAATAATCAAACTGCTGTGGATGACGCTGATCTATTCTACTGGACTCAAGGCACAGGGTATCCTGTTTCCAAGGATTACATTGTGTTTGTCAACAATACTGGCCACAGAGGCAAGCAAGATTTGTGGCTTGCCTTGCACCCTAACCTGAAGGCCTCGGAATACTTCGATGGAATGCTGAATGGATTGGAGGTCTTCAAGTTGAGCATAAATGGTAACCTTTCGAGTCCAAACCCACAACTTGAAAGTCTTCCATCACCGCGCTTTTCATGAAATGCACCAAATCGGACGGTATGCATAGGTTTCCATAGTTTTCAGGTGTATAGTGGTTTTCCATTGAACCCATACATACATACATACATACATACATACATACATACATACATACATACATACATACATACATACATACATACATACATACATACATACATACATACATACATACATACATACATACATCAATAAGTACCTCTCGAAATCAAGTGCACCCGAATGTACCAACCTTGAAAAACTTTTTTAAAATTTTTTTCAGATAATCATGTTCAATTTAATATTACACGCATGATATATGAATTTCACATAGATTCACACTTTCTGTGTCTTTAAAAATTATGTGAATGCTCAATGTATATTTATGTGAATGGTCATTCATGTGAATGTGAATGGCCATTCACATGATCTTTTTTTATCATTCACAAGATTTATGATGTTGCTCCTTTTGAAGAAAAAAAAAATTATAATGTTGTCTTATATATGTTTATTCAAAAAAATATAAGTGAATGATCATTCACATTAAGGTATGCTGGAATCTCATAGGTACGCTGATGAACCTGATTCTATATATATATAGAGAGAGAGATATTATTATTATTATTATTTTGGCAGTTACAAAAGGATACATTTTTAATTAAAATTAGAATAATTGAATTTTGGATGGAGGTATGCGTGGTCCACTTGTTAATTTGTGGAACGTACCTCGAGTCACTTTCACATGAAATTGACTACACTCTCCAGCTAGCAAAGCAAACTCCACTACCGTCGGCTGCCAATTTCTTTATAAGCAACGACAATCACAATTAATTATTAGCTGTCTGTCTGTAAAAAAAGAAAGCTAGCTAGCTAGGAATTGATCGAATTAAGATGATCAGAAACAGCTTCATATGCTCCTCAACTGCCGTTTTATCGCTATTAATAATCATCCTAATGATGATCAAAGAGTCTGATGGATCACCATTGTCATCGACAGCGGTATACAACACAAGTAACTGGGAGGAATTCCAGGTTTTTGACGAAGACGAGCAAGAGTTTCTGATGGATACCGAAGAGCATAGGCGTATTCTAAAGGCTGGGAAATATCTTACTACAGACGCTCTAAGCAAAGGTAGCCCGGCCTGCGATGATCATTGCACAGGAGTCCAAAGATACGATGTCAATGGTAAGATTTGTCAAATACACGACCGTTGCCATTAATTAGCAAGATCGATCTGGAGGCCAGGCTAGCTTTTGTTTCTTGTTTGTGGTTTGCAATCCCTTTTATTTCTGTGTCCCTTAATTAGTAGTTTGTTGCGTAATAGTACGTATCTTTTCGGGCTCGGCTCTTGTTGGGAACATCAGTGGCGGGGTTGTTGGCTCATGTATGGCCGGTCAAGACCGATAGAGTACTGGCATTGGATGTTTAATGATCGATGTGGATCGATACAATCGGTTTTTCAGTGTAGTGAGAAATCTATTCTAAGTTCCATTCGTTGTTTGTTGTGTTTTGACCTTTCGGGATGATATGAGTGGCTATGTCCCATTTTGATTTATGATTGTATTGTTATTTTTTTATATATGTTCTGTAATCACTTTTTTAGTGTACTCTGTAATACTCAAATGTATATATAGTACGTAATTATAATTATATACTCTTGTTTATTCTTACTTCACCTAGCGGAGTATTTTTCTAAAAAAATCAAAACTGATTATTACAACTAAAGCGCGCAATATAAATAATTTCAGACATCATCTTATCCGGACCTTTTTTTTTTTTTAATTTCTTTGGGTTGTATATGTACATTGCTAAATAAAAATATCCATCAATCAAGAAATTCATTATGTAAACCAAGTTACAAGTCTTTGTTTGGGGTATGTATACATATACTTTTTTTTTTTTTTTGGGGATATACGTATACCTTCTATTATTTAAAGATATGATGCCCACTAATCCCTGGATGATCATCTGTTTTGCGAATCGCAGATGAACCTCTGTGACTATAGTCAGGTATATTTTTTGTTGCTCCTATGAATCAAACTTCAGAGCTTTAGGTATTTTCACCGTCGAAAAACCAAGTCTTACCACTAGACACTAGCCCACGACCCTTGTGGTCAAGGTACAAGTGTTGACGCAATTTGTATGAGTTTTAAAGCAACATGTACGTTTTGAAATAATCTTGTAGCTGTGCTTTAACTACACGAACCAACTTGTTTAGAATTCTGCCCTCCCCATACATAACCATACATGTCGTTATACAAACTTTTTCTATTTATCGTTCATTGTAATATTTTATTTTGTGTCTCTGAAGCATTCGGGTACATAACTTGTATATTTCTTATTCGTTTAATCATTTTTCCCCTTCAATCAATTAAATAATATCCGTGGTGTGGTCTCTTTATTTAGTCTTTACTCCATGCATGGTCCATAGCTACACAATTGTTTGTCCAATATATATGTACCATAATAACTTGACTAGTTCAAATGGATTTTTCTTAGTGTATTATTACGACTGAAAGGGATGGAAAGCATCTTTCTGGGTCCTTCAATTAATCTTTCAATTCCACATCTAGCTTGGCAGCTAGATCTTTCAACTGTACAAATCCTAATGCACAACGTACAAGTCAGAGTAGAAAAAGTTTCAATTGGCTGATTATAATTGCTAAGTTAGTTGACGAAGAATAAGACTTTCCAGGTCTACTCTTCAAGAAACTAACTACTCTAATTGCTATGAATATGGTTTATCAATTATGTTATATATATATAATATAATATATAAAAAAACACCAATAATATTCCTCATTCACCAAATCAACTCTACAATCATACCACATACTAACTACTCTTCAATCGTCATGTACACCTTCACTTTATTACTCTTTGCTTTGGTCCTCCTACTTACCACCACCACCACTACCACCGCACAACCATACAAAGCAACCGATCACTTCCTCCTCAACTGTGGTTCAGGTTCAGGTTCCTCCACCCCCACCACTTACGACCAGAGATGGGATGACGATGAAGGTTCTAAATCCGTGCCTTCCAACATCACCACCGCCTCCTTTTCATCCAAACCATACTTCAAAGATCCTTCAGTCCCCCAAATCCCTTACTCCACCGCTCGTATCTTTAACACCTCTGCATTCACCTACACATTTCCGGTCTCCCAAGGCCCCAAATTCCTGCGCCTCTATTTCTATCCTGCCACCTACTCCAACCTAGAACCCACCCAATCTTTCTTCTCTGTTTCATCCAATGGCTACTCTCTCTTGACCAACTTCAGTGCTTTCCTAACCGCCTCCTTTATCGCAAACACACGCTCTGATGCAGGAATCGTTAGCATCCCAGTTCCCAACTTTGTCAAAGAATTCATCATTTATGTAAAAGATACACAATTCTTAAATCTTGTCTTTACACCCTCTCCTAACTCGTATGCCTTCATCAATGGTATTGAAATTGTTTCATTGCCGGAAACTCTGTACTATAATACTAACAGCTTCAACTTCAATTATGTCGGTCAAAATTCAGGACCAGTTATTGCTAACGACACAGCTCTTGAAACTATGTACCGGCTAAACATGGGTGGCACACAAATATCAGTTAATAATGACACGGGTATGTATCGAGCATGGGATCAAGATGATAATTACCTATATGGAGGGATTGGGTACACACCTGTTAACAAGACTCCAATCACGTATACCACAAAGACGCCAAGTTATACCGCCCCTGAGTTAGTTTATGCTACCCAAAGGAGTATGGGCGATCAATCTGTCAGATACAATCTGACTTGGAGACTTCCCATTGATTCTGGGTACTATTACATGCTGAGGCTCCATTTTTGCAACATCATACCACAGTACACAAAAAAGAATCAGGTGATATTCAGGATCTTCATAAACAATCGAACTGCTGAGGATCAGGCAGATCTTTTATATTGGGCTCAAGGTAGTGGGTATCCTGTTATCAAGGATTACATTCTGTTTGTCAATGATCCAGATCGCCGCCAAAGCAAGCAAGATTTGTGGCTTGCGATGCACCCTAACATGGAGGTCTCTGAAGGATATTTCGATGGAATGCTGAATGGATTGGAGGTCTTCAAGTTGAGCATGAAAGGTAATCTTGCTAGCCTCAATCCAGAACTTATTTCAACTACCCCACCAGCAAGGCCGACATCTCCCGTAAAACGCAACAAGAAGAATAACCCTCCATATGCCATGATAATTGGAGGTGTTGGGGGAGGATTACTCTTGTTGTCTATTTTAGTTATTATCATTTTACGAAGAAAGAGGCAAGTAAAAGACTACAGTGTCGCCGACGATAGGTCATCCTATGTACAAACTTTCAGTGAATCAAAGTCTACGAAGTCTTCCCATTCAACGCTGCCATCAGATCGCTGCCGTCGATTTACGCTTGCAGAAGTGATGGAAGCTACCAATGAATTCAATGACACTTTTGTTATAGGTAACGGAGGTTTTGGTAAGGTGTACAAAGGGTACCTAGACAACCACCCTACAACCACAGTCGCAATCAAACGGCTAAACCCATCATCCAGCCAAGGTGTCCGTGAATTCGAAACAGAAATTACGATGCTATCGAACTTGCGTCATGTCAAACTAGTGTCCCTGATTGGATTTTGTAAGGATGAGGGAGAAATGATACTCGTGTATGATTACATGGTTCACGGAACTCTACGGGAACATCTATACAAGACAAGCAACCCTCCTTTGTCATGGAAACGACGTCTCCGTATTTGCATCGGCGCAGCCGAAGGGCTTCATTATCTCCACACAGGTGCAAAGCATGTAATAATTCATCGGGATGTCAAGTCCACAAATATCTTGCTCGATGAAAATTGGGTTGCTAAGGTGTCTGATTTCGGTTTGTCAAAGTTAGGGCCTAGAGACCAAGCACAAAGCCATGTTAGCACGGTGGTGAAGGGTAGCATCGGGTACGTAGATCCCGAATACTACCGAAGCCAACAACTCACTGATAAATCTGATGTGTACTCGTTTGGAGTTGTTCTTCTTGAAGTGTTGTGTGCGAGACCTGTTATGATTCCAGGGCTGCCGAAGGAACAAGTGAGTTTGGCAGCTTGGGGCAAGTATTGTTATCGGAAGGGGACACTGGATCAAATAATTGATCCAAAACTTAGGGGTAAGTTTGCACCCGAGAGCCTAAGGAAATTCACAGAGGTAGCTATTAGTTGCTTGCGTGAGGAAGGGACAGAACGACCGGCTATGGAGGATGTAGTTTATGGACTAGAGCTTGCACTGCAGCTACAAGAAAGTGCTGAAAAAACGGTTGGTGGCCAGGTCATGTCCGAAAATCAAGAACTTCCATTTCTGATGCAAGGTGAGACAACCACAACAGATGAGGATGTGTTCACGGGATCAAGTGCAATAAAAAACGGCACGTCTTCAATTAGTAGCAGCTTTGAAGGGTGAAAGTCAGAAACAGTTTTCTCCGAGATGTTAAAGCCAGCAGGAAGGTGATTAATATACTTAATTGTTGGGAGTTTAGAGCAGCAATCAATCTTTGATTAGATTCCCTATTTCTCATTGAACTGTTTATCCTAAGTATTGAAAGGGTTTAGATTTCAATAATTGCATTAAAAGCTAGAAATAGAATAGCCTATAATATGCTAATATCACTTGTTGATTGTACCAAAAAGATGCATATGCATACATGTACACCATATTATATATGTTGTTGGAACGGAAAAACAAAGGTAATACATTTTAAGTTGCAATTTGGTCATCGATAATAAGCATCGAAGCCCACTTCAATCTTTTACAACAAAATGATTTTAATTTGCCTCCAACATCGCACTTTTTCGGCATCCTTTGCTCTCAGTCTCTGTTGTAAATTTTCAGTTTTATGTTCCTAGTTTATGCATCATACTATTTATAGCCAGGGAAGTAGAAATGTAGAACTATAGTTTTATGAGGCCAACGAAAATGCTGGATCTTTATGTGTTTTGGAGCCTGTGAAGACCAAAACCAAACTTAACACAAGGAAAACAGAATAAAACACAAGGGAAAGCTCAACTGTGCAAGCTTGTGTACTAAAATAATGTAATGCCATTTTGGCAAGGCCAGAAATATTTCCAGCCCAAATCTTGATTCTTAATGTTGAACAGTACCCTGACCGCCAAGCCCCCGTCCCACAGAAGTTAGCAGGCATGCGATAATTGGAGGTGTTGGGGGAGGGTCAGTCTTTTATCTGTTTTACTTATCATAGTTTTTGGGACCAGTCCCCCAGAGGTTGTGTTAATTAAACTTTTCTAAACACAGGCTGATAGGCAAGTTATACACTATGATACCGCATACAAGGGTTTGGGACATGGCAGACAGGCCTACATTCATGTAACGGGTTTCCCATGTACATGAACAAGGCTACAACCATTGTTGCAATCAAATGGCTCGACCCATGAATTGCAAACAAAAATAAAGATGTTATATGAACTACGGCACGTCTATTTAGCATACCAACTTGAATACTGTGAACACAATGGGGAGATAGTATCATGTTACTCTAAGGGAACATTTCTACAAGATAAATAACCCTCCTTCATCATCAAAAACACATTAAGACTCTTGGATTTGCTAAATTCCTCCTTCATCATCAAAAAACACATTTCTTCAAGGATTCCCTCTTGATAACAATTCCTGCCCCATTCAGCCAAATTCAGTTGTTCGTTATGTACATAGTCATTGAATAATAACAGGTTTTGCACACAACACTTAAAATAGTTTCACTCTATGGATTGAAATTTGTATATTAGTTGTTGCCTTTAGTAATATTCGAGATGCTTGATACCACCATTCACCAATGTAATTAACATGTGTTGTTGATGGGTGGTTGGGGATTAGCTTTGACAAACCAATACGTGCCCTTTGTACATCTTGGTTGGATGATGGGTTGTCGTTAATTGCAACAGTTATTGTCGCCTTGTCTACGTTCCCTTTGTACACCTTCCCAAACCCTCCCTGGGTTGGAGTAGTTTTTCATTATAGTCACCGATAGCAATTTTCATTTCTCTAAACATAAAACCATGACAGCGACCTGATCATATATAAAGGTGACTGGCATGACTTTGAAGGTCTTAACCTAACGAATATTGATCGCATGATGACTTGTCATCAGTGGCAGTACTATGGTGTTTGACTAGCCTTAGCCACCGTAAAACCATTAGAAAACAGGAAAAAAAAAGGTTATTACAGAAGTCAAATTCCATGTGTAATGTCCTTTTTCGACAGAATAAACCATTGTTACATTTTTTGTTGGGTAATAATTACCGACCAAAGTTTGAAATGTTTACAAAAGGAATTGTCGTCGGTATTCCGTCACTAAATTAGCATTAGAAAAGTTTTCCATAAAAAAATAAAGCAACAGAATAACAACCATATATCGACTAATTTCCGACAGATTACAGAAGAACAGGTTTACCGACTGATTACCAACAAATATTTTAATCCAAATGTATATTACACTTTAAACTGTCCAATCCATGACCGATTTCCGACAGAGTACAGACGGATAGCGCATTTCTTATTAATATTTAATACATAATATCTAGGAATTTGGATGACGTATGCCTAAGCTAGGTACATAAGTTTAATGTCGATACACACATGTACACATTTGTGACACTCATACATATGTATGTATTTGTGTGTAAAAATAATTATGTTTAATAAAAATTGTTATGTACATAAATATTATTAATGAATATAAAATTTTAACTAGCGGTCGAAAATCAGTCGGTAATGTAAGCATTGTCACCGAATTCAAAAAAATAATTAAATTAGTTTGATCAATGTTTCCCGATAGAATACCGACTGATTTATTTTTGTCGCTAAACGGTAGGTAATTCGTCGGTATTTCATTCATGTTACCAACAGATAGTGATGCATTCTATTTAATCGCTATTCATTCAGAAATCCATCAGTAACCTGTATTTTATTTTTATTTACCTTGTTGTCGGAAGTCCGTTAGAAACATCTCAGGAATTACCGACGGCCATCTTTTCAGTTGTAAAAATCCAGTTTCTAGTAGTGATTTTTGTGTGTAATGAATGGTGGAGGTCTCTATCCTCCATACCCACGCAAGTGGCGCTCATACAATTTGGACCATATATAGAGTTTATAGACTGATTCAAATGGAATTTTCTTTATGCATATACGACAACCGAAAGAGTCGTACGTGATGTTTTTCCACACTAAATATCAAGTTGGAATTGTTCCCATAGGCTAGCAGAAGACTTTCGAGGACTACTAATTAACAAACCTTCAACCTTCTGTTGTAACGTTAGACATGATTTATATATATATAGCACAATTGATATTTTTATAATGTTATCTTCAACCATCATGTTCACGTTTTGTTTACCAGTCTTTTCTTTAATCCTCCTCCTCTTAACCACCACCACAACCGCCCAACCATACAAAGCTACCGATCACTTCTTCATTGACTGCGGTTCTGCTTCACCCTCCACCACCACTTCCGATCAGAGATGGGATGGCGATGAGGTTTCCAAATTCGTGCCTTCCAACATCACCACCACTTCATTCTCATCCACCCCCACCTCCCAAGATTCTTCAACCCCTAAAATCCCTTATGCCACTGCTCGTATCTTTAACACTTCTTCATTCACCTACACATTTCCTATCTCACAAGGTCCCAAATTCTTGCGCCTCTATTTCTATCCTGCAACCTATTCCGGCCTTGATGCAAACCAGTCTTTCTTCTCTGTATCATCCAATGGCTACTCTCTCTTGACCAACTTCAGTGCTTTCCTAACCGCCTCCTTTGAAGGAAAGACCCGCTCAGATGCAGGACTGGCTGGTCCCTCCGTACCCAACTTCGTCAAAGAATTCGTCATCTATGTAAAAGATACACGATTCCTGAACATTATCTTTACACCCTCACCTAACTCATACGCC
This sequence comes from Centrapalus pauciflorus, assembly GCA_020465985.1. Taxonomy (NCBI): domain Eukaryota; kingdom Viridiplantae; phylum Streptophyta; class Magnoliopsida; order Asterales; family Asteraceae; genus Centrapalus; species Centrapalus pauciflorus. The sequence goes on along the minus strand of JAANYP010004510.1, from coordinate 301,913 downwards.
TTCATCAATGGTATTGAGATCGTTTCATTGCCAGAAAGTCTGTATTTTAATGCTAAGAACTTCAAATACATTGGTCAAATTTCAGGACCTCCGATTGCTGACAACATAGCTCTCGAAACTATGTACAGGCTAAACGTGGGAGGGTCACAAATATCAGGTAACGATGATACCGGTATGTATCGATCATGGGATCAAGACGATAATTACTTATTCCCTAATTACTGGAAAGGATATACTCCTTTTACTAATGATCCTATTACGTACACCAATGATCAGACACCGAATTATACCGCACCTAAGCCAGTATATCAAACCCAAAGGAGTATGGGCAACTTGTCTAGATACTACAACCTTACTTGGGCACTTCCTGTTGATTCTGGGTTTAATTACATGATCAGACTCCATTTTTGTAACATCATACCCCGATACACGAAAAGATTTCAGGTGATTTTCAGGATCTTCATTAATAATCAAACTGCTGAGGAGGAGGTCGATCTGTTCACCTGGACACTAGGTAGTGGATATCCCATATTCAAGGATTATGGTGTGTTTGTCAACAGGCCACCTGATGGCCAGGGAAGCAAGCAAAATTTGTGGCTCGTTATACAGCCTAACTTTCAGAAATCTGTAGGATGGGGTGATGGTTATTTGAATGGCTTGGAAGCCTTCAAGTTGAGCATGAACGGGAATCTTTCGAGCCCAAATCCAAAACTTAGTCTTGCACCCCCACCAGCAATGATAATATCTCCTACAAAAGGTGACAAGAAGAAACCTCCATATGCCGCGATAATTGGTGGTATTGGGGGAGGGTTACTCTTGTTGTTTGCTTTGGTTCTTATTGTTTTATGGCAGCGGAGGCGAGTCAAACACTATGGTACCGGAATGGACAAGTCATCTCAGGGGCCAACTTCCAGTGAATCAAAAGATGCAAAGTCTTCCCTGCCATCAGATCGATGCCATCGATTTACGTTTACAGAAGTGAATGAAGCTACCAAAGAATTTAGTGAGGATTGTGTTATAGGTATCGGAGGGTTTGGAAAGGTTTACAAAGGATACATGAACAACTCTACGGCCATTGTTGCAATCAAACGGCTCAACCCATCATCTAAACAAGGTTTTCAAGAATTCCATACAGAAATAGGGATGCTATCGAAACTACGTCACATCCATCTAGTGTCCCTAATCGGATACTGTGATGAGAATGGAGAGATGATATTGGTGTATGACTACATGGCTCACGGTACTCTGCGTGAACATCTCTACATATCAAACAACCCTCATTTGTCATGGAAAACACGTCTTCGCATTTGCATCGGCGCGGCCCAAGGGTTGCTTTATCTCCACACCGGTAAAAATCGTGCAATAATTCATCGAGATGTTAAGTCCACAAATATCTTACTAGATGAAAATTGGGTTGCTAAGGTGTCTGATTTCGGTTTGTCAAAGCTAGGCCCTAGAGACCAAGCACAAAACCATGTTAGCACAGTAGTGAAGGGTAGTATTGGGTATATGGATCCTGAATATTACCGAAGCCGACAACTCACTTATAAATCTGATGTGTACTCGTTTGGGGTTGTTCTCCTTGAAGTGTTGTGTGCAAGACCTGTTATGATGACAGGGCTGCCAAAAGAACAAGTAAGTTTGGCAGCATGGGGAAAGTATTGTTATAGGAAGGGGACCCTGGATCACATAATTGATCCAAAACTAAAGGACCAGATTGCACCTGATTGTTTAAGTAAGTTTGCAGAAGTAGCTACTACTTGCTTGCGTGAGGAAGGGACCGAACGTCCAGCTATGGAGGAAGTAGTTTGGAAACTAGAGTTTGCATTGCAACAACAAGAAGCTGCTGAAAAAATGTCTGGTAAGGTCGTTTCAGATCTTCCGTTTCTGATACAAGGAGAGCCAACCACAACAGATGATGATATGTTCTCTGGATCGAGTGCAACAAGAATCGGCACGTCGTCGATTATTAGCAGCTATGAAGGGTTCAAGTCAGAAACAGTTTTCTCCGAGATGCTGAAGCCAACAGAAAGGTGATTGATGGATATAACTTTTAGAGGTAATTTCCCGAAGAAGTTGAAGCCTACACGAGTATAACTCAATAAAAAATCTCAAACAAGGTGACTCTGCTCTGACTCGAAACAATGGGTGACTCGTACACTGACTCTGGAGTTTTTGGTTGACTCGTTCCAAGTCGAGCCAGCTCGTGACTCATTCGATTCGGTTTTTGAGTAATTTCGAAGTCATACATAGTGGGCTTATTATAGATTTTAAAAATGTAAAAAAGGAGTAGGACTTGGCTTAATGTGCAGCAGCAATAATATCCCCACTAGGGGTGTTCAACGAATTGGTTTGCGGTTTCTTTGGTTTCTCCGAATTTCAAATTCTGAAAACGAATTCAAAACCAAACAGAATTCGAATTGGAAAATTTTAAACCGATTCAATTTAGAAACTCGAATTCAGTTTAACCCAAACCGAACCGAAAATTTAAAAAAAAAAAAAAAGAAAGAAAAAGAAAATTTTCTAGCAGATTTAGAAAACAAGAAAAATTGAAAAAAAAAAATCAAATGCGCTGTAGTAAAAACTGGGTTATCATTATAGGCAGGATGCGAGCCAAAATAAGTCCCAAATTTTCAGTGAAAATCAGATGGGCTGGAAAATATTCCCCCGTAATGCAACAACTTGGCTTAATTTGCAGCAGCAATAATATCCCCACAATTAATAAAAATTGAAAGTTGATAACAGTTGACATCACACAAACAATCCATAAACTTGTCCAAAAATCTGTTATGAAAGATAGAGTGCCAGAGTCAACCAACAGTTATATCAGCCTCTTGTTTTGGCTCCAGCATCCGGGTGAAAACTGTTTCTCACTCGAACCCTTTGTTGCTGCAGTACGTCAACGAAGTGTCATGCCTTATTGCTACTCCAGTTGATCCAAATAATGCATAGTCATTGGTTGTGGGTGGCTCTCCTTCAATGAGGCACGTTGTTTGTTGATTTTCTAACACTGCTATACCAACCATGCTACCTGTTTTCTCGGCAGCTTCTTGTAGCTGCAATGCAAACTCTAGTCCCCAAACCACCTCGTCCATGGATGGACGTTTACTTCCATCCTCTTTCAAACAACTATATGCTACCTCTCCAAACTTCATCAGGCACTTAAGTACAATCTCACCACTTAGTTTTGGATCAATTATTTCATTTAGAGTGCCTTTGAGTAAATGGGACTTGCCCCATTCTGCCAAATTCACTTGTTCGTCAGGCAGCCCTGGACTGATAACAGGTCTTGCACACAACACTTCTAGCAAAACTACTCCAAATGAGTACACATCCGATTTTTCTGTGAGTTGTTGCCTTCGGTAATATTCAGGATCCACATACCCAATAGTACCCTTCACCATAGTGTTAACATGGTTTTGTGTTTGGTCTTTTGGGCCTAGCTTTGACAAACCAAAATCAGACAACTTAGCGACCCAATTTTCATCGAGTAGGATATTTGTGGACTTGACATCCCGATGAATTATCGTACGGCTCGCACCCGTGTGGAGATAATGCAAGCCTTTGGCTGCACCAATGCAAATATGGAGACGTTTTTTCCATGACAAAGGAGGATCTTTCGTCTTGTAGAGATGTTGACGTAGGGTCCCGTGTGCCATGTAATCATACACTAGAATCATTTCTCCTTGATCATGACAATATCCAATTAGGGACACTAGTTGAACATGACGTAGTTTGGATAGCATCCCTATTTCGGTTTTGAATTCATGAAAACCTTGTTTGGATGATGCGTTAAGTCGTTTGATTGCAACAATGGTTGTAGTGTTGTCAATGTACCCTTTGTACACCTTACCAAACCCTCCGTTGCCAATAACAAAATTTTCATTGAATTCACGTGTTGCAACTTTCATTTCCCTAAGTGAAAACCGACGGCAGCAATCAGACGGCAATGTTAGATGGCAGGACTTGGTAGATTTTGATTCACTGGAAGTCAGGCAGATTGATGACTTGTCATCAGAGGTAGCAAAGCGTTTGACTTGCCTATGCCAAAAAAATATAACAATTATTACACAGATTAAGACTGACCCTCCCCCAGTACCTCCAATTATGGCGGCATAAGGTGGAGTTGTCTTCGTGTTTGCAGGAGATATATGCCTTGGCAGTGTGGGTATTGGGATAAGTTCTGGGTTGGGGCTGGCAAGTCCACGAGCTGTGCTCAACTTGAAGACTTCTAAACCATTCAAATAACCATCGGCATATTCTTCAGACTTGTCAGGGTTGGTATGCATTGCTAGCCACAGGTCTTGCTTGCTTCGGCGGCCATCTAAGTCATCGACAAACACAATGTAATCCCTGAATACAGGATACCCACTACCTTGAGTCCAGTAGAATAAATCAGCCTCCTCCTCAGCAGTTTGATTATTAATGAAGATTCTAAAAACCACTTGGCCTCTTTTCGTGTATTGGGGTATGATATTGCAAAAATGAAGCCTGAGCATGTAATAGAACCCAGAATCAACAGGAAGTGTCCAAGTCAGATTGTAGAGTTTAGATAGATTGCCCATACTCCTTTGGGTTTGATACACTAGTTCAGGTGCGGTATAATTTGGTGTTTCTAAGGTGTATGTGATAAGAACGGTACTACTGAAAGGGGTCCACCCAATCGCTGATGGTGGGAATACATAACTATCATCTCCATCCCATGATCGGTACATACCGGTATCATTGTTAACGGATATTTGGCTCCCACCAACGTTTAGCCGATAAATATTTTCGAGAGCCATGTCTTCAGCAATCACAGGTCCAGAATTTTGACCAACGTATTTCAAGTTCTTGTCTTTATAATATAGATTTTCTGGTAATGAAACGATTTCAATACCATTAATGAAGGCATATGAGTTGGGTAAAGGTGTAAAAGTTACGTTTAGGATTGGGGTATCTTTGACATAGATGATGAATTCCTTAACAAGGTGAGGAACCTTAGGACCACCAAGTCCTGTACTTGAAACGGTCCTTCCCACATAGGAGGCAGTTAGAAAAGCACTAAAGTTTCGTAAGAGAGAGTAGCCATTAGAAGTTACAGAAAAGAAAGATTGGTACGCGTTAAGTTGAGAATAGGTGGCGGGATAGAAATAGAGGCGAATGAATTTTGGCCCTTGGGAGACTGGAAATGTGTAAGTAAACGAAGAAGTGTTAAAGATTCTGGCGGCAGAGAAAGGGATTTGGGGGACTGAAGGATCTTTGAAGGATGGTTTGGATGAAAAGGAAGTGTTGATGTTGGAGGTTATGAATCTCGAGCTCTCATCACCATCCCATCTCTGATCGGTAGCGATGGTGGTGGAGGTGGATGAACCGCAATGCAGGAGGAAGTGCTCGATGGCTTTGTATGGTTGTGCAGTTGTGGTGAAGATGAGAAACAAAGAAAAGAGTAGTGGTAAAGTGAAGGTGAGCATTATGGTTGATAGCTAGTGTTGTTATTGGTTAGTTATTAATTATGATATATATATTATATAGTTGTTAAGAATAACGGATCAAAAATAGTCTGCTTGACTTTAAAAAGTCCTAGTTTTTGCCACTAGCCAATTAAAATCATTGTGCACCATGGAAATTGATGTGCCAAGTAGATATATATTGTGTGTAGAATACATCTCCGTCTTCTTCTAGTGACGAATGAAAGATCCTTTAATTTCATCACGTTTTAGTTCATACTTGATAGTTGAGACTAACCATTAAACTATTTGATCTATAATAAGGTTTAAATTACTGATTATGCATTATGCCGAGATGAATCAAATTTTCAATTTCATACATTTTATAAAAATTAATTCTAGTCATTATGATTTTTTTTTTAATAAAAAGTTCCATTCTTTGACAAAGCTTGACATATGGATAGATAAAAAGTTCATGTAAATAGCTTAATTTGGGTTTGTTTGTTAATTTCTTGAATTTAAAACTAATAATTCATAAATCATAGCAATCTTAAAGTGATCGATCTTCAATCATAACAAATATAACAATTTCTTGAACGTATAATTTATGTAAACAACATGCATGAGGTTTGTTGATGGCATTTATTTAAACTACTTAATGTGAACTTAATTATTTAGCATTTCTATCACGTCAACATCAAATTATCAAAAGACAAAAAAATATCCACATTTCCACAACATCAATAATAATAAATAAAACCGACACCACAAGACGAAAAACACTTGCATACTGCCAATTTAGTTGCCTAATTTTCCAAACCCAGGTTTTGTCTTTTCATGCTCCACGAGTCCACGAAAACGAAAAAGGAATGTACGTATAGGCTCTACAAAGAGTACCAACTTTGACGATATCAAGATTCAACGTACTTATATTATAGATAATTGGCCATTTAGCTTTCAAAATGCATAAGTTAAACAAGATCAAAACCATGATTATAAATTTATAATTAAGTTGATCAGTGATCACTATGCTATTCAATCGAAAGATTGATTGCTTATCGGCGTAACTTGGTGGCTCTAAACTCCCAACAATTCATTATATCCATTGCCATCACCTTCAACCCATACAACTACAACGCACTATATATATTTAAAAAAAAAGTTTATATATATATATATATATATATATATATATATATATATATATATATATATATATATATATATATATATATATATATATGTTTGCTGTAAGTGGCCGGAGCATGCAAAAATAATTTATGTTGATCATGCTTATAAGTGTGTAAAAAATATTCGATTTTACTAATACTAATAAATTGTAAAAATCCGTGTTTATAATGTATAAATACAAAAAAAAAAAAAAAAAAAAAACTCCACGACACAAATGTGTAGAAATAATTATTTGATTATTTAGAAAAAGTCCACTTAAAAGAGTGAAATTTGAACTTAGAATTTTTTTTTTAAATATGTAGAACTGAGACAATTTGTCTATGAATTAACCTATTTGTTCAAAGTGTGAAAATATAGAAATAATTTGTCACGGCATATATACTTACTCGTGCATGTTTAGAATTCTACAGGATTTTATGTGTGTACATATAAGTATATAATTTCCAAAATAAATACAGACAATTAACATATTTTTTGTAGTGATATATGGTTGAAGCTTTCTATATAATTGACTCGACTTGTACGAGTTTAAAAACTATGCCCATAATGGCATAATAGATCACATGGCAAGAGCACATGAGCAAGGATTATATGTAAGATAGATCTATAAATGCTATCAAACATCCCTCGTCAAGCTAAGCGGCAGTAGAGACACAAAGCATGGAAGTAATAAATTGAAACCATGAAGCTGACACACCTTTGGTAAAGACATTGGCAAGTTGAGCAATAGTAGGAACATAACTAACAACAAGAATTGAGTAAGAACAATGTATATAGAAAAATCTCAATATGCTTTGTTCGTTGATGGAAATTCCAAACATAGGATTAGCAGCAATGTATGTGGCACCAAGATTATCACGCCATAAGGCGACAGGCCAGAAGGTTAATGAAGCTCACAAAAAAGAGACGTAAGCCAACATAAATTAGCAACAAAATGAGCTAAAGCATGGTATTTAGCCTTGGTACTAGATTGAGCAACGATACGTTACTTTTTCAAACACTAGCTAACAAGACTGGCCAAGAATTTATGTGAGGAATATTGCCATTAAAACTATGTCATGTCCCAGTCCTAATTCCTAAATACCCACAGACTTCCTCCCAAATGGTGCAGTGTAGATTTGTCGTTCAAAAAATTTTTCCTCCTAAATTGTGGATTAGGTAGCAAGTAAGTCCATCTATGGATGAGGTAGTTCAGGAGGGACTAGAGTTTGCATCTAGGATGGCACAGTTGGTGAGGCAATCTTATAAAACCAAGAACATTTGTTTCTCTGGAAGGAGATCCACCCACAATCGACAACAGGTGTTATTGAAATCAACTAGCGCAGCGATAAGATATGGCAACAGCAGCAGAAAAAGGTTTGCGCTAAGTGAGAAAAAAAATTTCACCAAATGGCTAACAAGAAGCTGTTATTATTGTTGGTTGACTCGGGTGAAGGTCACGTGGTATGTTAATTTTATACTTCATGTGTATTTCGTAAAAGTTGAGTGTTTCAGACTATCAATGCATAAACATCAGCCATCACTCATCACTCATCACTCATCAGGGGCGTCTTTTAAGGTGTGCGGAAGGCTCGACCGTACATGGCCCCCAATTTCGTAGGGTCTCCCGATCATAATAAAAATCTAAGTCCAGGCCAAAAAAAATTTCTGCATTTGACACATACACGTTGTGCATAGGTGCGTTAAAATGGAATTCATGTCAAATTCAATTTGATTCGTATTATTCATGTTAATTTCTCACTAATCTTTTTTTTGTCGTTCACGACCTCCAGTTAACTATTAAAATTGAGTCTCAAAATGACCAATTTACCGTTTAAATATTTAAGAGTCTGTGTTGTAATCACAAGCACATGCCTCTGAAATACATGGAACGACCTTGTCAGTCATATCACATGCATATGCATCACTTTCAGAGTTTAAGAATTTTCTCGGTTACGTATGAGCCACCCATCATGTATGTACCAAAAATTGAGAAATCAACAGCCTTGTTGATATCATAGGGAAAGGACATCACTGGGATAATCAAATTTTTCCAAATTATAAGCAAATTACCACCGTTGATTTATTGTATTGAACCAAATTTGAGGTGTCATTCCTAGAATTATTTATCCTAATCTTCATATGAATCTATTTATTTATACCATATGCAGTTCATATAATAATTGAAGCATTTCGTCGAACACCTAGCGAACAAAATGAACACAAGTAATTTACCTTTCGGATACCTGCCCAGATGAAAAAAAAAAACTTCTTATAATGATTCTTCATCCACTGACCTTAACAAAACCTTCAAAATCCACATCAAAAACGTTCAGAATTATATGTATAAAGTTCATAACACTGTTCAATAATCATAGCAGGTAGTACGTACCATGTAACTAGCTGCGACAAAAAAGTTTGTTGTTGGAAGGAGGAGATGTGATTACTTGTCCTGAAAAGTGTATCAACCCATTCTTTCTCATTTTTTATGAACAAAATGAATGTGAGGGAATACATGGGATGGTGATGAACGTCAGGAAGTGGCTATTCGAGGGGTTTTCGAAATTCGTGTTGATTATGTGTACTATTTTGATATGAATAACCTAAATTGTTTATACGCGAGAGCTTAGAAGCCATAATTCTCTCATAATCTCATTCACACTGTAATACTTTTGGCGATGCATTATTACCGAAATTCATAACTCATAATAAGAAAATGTTTAAAAAATGGATTGTATACTTTACGTACACTTGAGAGAAATCAGAGAACCAGACAAGGTTCGCCGGAATCGACCTTTATCGTCGACGTCCATGACTCCGAGCAGAAGCGGAGGTTTTCATGCGTATTTCGAATTTCCAAAAATAGCAATGGGTGATTGTACATTGTGTAATTGTGTATTTGTGTTCCCCTGCTTTTGAAAGGAGGGAATGAAATAAAAAGGAAGAGAAAAGAAAACTAGAGAAAGGGCAAGAATCGGCTCTGTTTCAAACGAAGGAAAGAAACATTTAAAAAATAGTTTCACGGGGTTAAATATGTATTTATGCAAGGACATTTTTACTTTTTATCAATTTATACAATGAAATCACTTTTGCTATAATGTATGTCATTATGATGTATGAATTTATTATCAGAAAATGCAACGAAGTTTTCTCCTTCTTACCATCTTATACAACGAAATTATTTTTAAGATATTCATGCAATGATATTTGAACTTGTTATCAAAATATACAACATTAAATATATTTATTTATCTGTAATTTATTAATCTTTTGTAAATCATTTAAAATCCTAAGTGACACAACTACATGTAAAAAAATTAATGTCACCGTCTTTTTTAATTTAGTATGGGTTTGGTGAAAAACTTGTATGATTTCAATATTGAATTTTTATCTATCGGTTTATTATAAATTTTTTCATACTAGGTTAAAAACTTGTTGCTTGTTTCCGTTAAAAAACTACAAATACTTAATAATGATACCATTGATAAAATATTAATCATATTAATTATTGTCATTTTAGTGATCTTTTGAGGTGTTGATTAAAGAGTTAATATTGAAAAAAAAAACCTTATAAACTTTTCTCATTTTCACGATTAAGTCTCTAAACTTTTTTCTCGATTGTTTAAGTCCCTAAATTTTTTTTGTATTATTCAAAAGTACATATTTTTTCCTGACTACCGGATGAGTAGGTAAAACACAACCAATAAAACAAAAAGTTTAGGGACTTAATCGTTAATACATGTAAAGATAGTGAGTTTGTTGAATAAGACAAAAATAGTTTAGGGACTTAAACAACCAAAAAAAAGTTTAGGGACTTAATCACAAAACTAAGAAAAGTTTATGGGGTTTTTTCGATATTAACCCTTGATTAAAATATAAGTTCAGTTAATTATAATTTAAAAATATTTATCATTTTAATTATTATAAATTATTTTGTTTGTATAAATTATTTAATTATAATATATAACTAATTAGATATAAATTTTAAAGTAATATTTTTTTAGATGTTTTATATTACAAAACAAACAACCCTAAGATCACCTCTTAATTTCAGATTTCAGATCTTAAGATCACCACTTAATTTCAAATGTGATTTTCAGACTTCAGACAATTAACCTCTTAAAAAACAAATATCACCTAAGAAAAAAGAGATGTGTGCGTGGTGGAGTGGTTCGTATGTGAATGCATTTATGATGGACCCTCTTTGTCATAACTGCAGATCTAATAATCCATGAACACAATCTCTTCTCACACTTTTTAATATATATTTAATTTCTTATAATATCCTAAGCCTATACACACACGCGTGCATACATGTATTGGTGTGAGTTTAAGAAGAAACCACTGTAGGGATGGCAAAAAAAAAAAAACCGAAATCGACGGAGAAAACCAAAAACCGACGTAAACGGGCCGGGTTCGGGGACACTAATCGGGGACGGGGACGGTTTCGGGGAAAACCGCTAGAATTTTAACGGGGATGGTGCCGGGGCCGGTATTAGGTAAATAACCGATTACCCGGCCCGATTAACCGTTTAAGAGGCCCGCTTAAAAAACCGATTTATATATATATATATATATATATGTGTGTGTGTGTGTGTGTGTGTGTTAATATTTGTCTTTCACTTTGCTTATTTATTATTACTAATGAGATATTGATTCTTAATTCCTTGTAATGTTGTAATTGTAGCAACCTAGTGTTACTAATGTTTGAAAGTGATGGCTTCATGGAACCGCCAAATCGGTGATGATGTTTGAAATAAACCGGTGATGATGATCGTTGAAACGACTACGGATCATTTGGAACTTTATTTTCTTTTCATAAACTTTATTTTGTGGTTTGTAACCGTATTGTTGGTTGGAACATTTCGTAGTGTCGTCTTTCGAACATTGTAATCCTAGTTTATGCATCTTTTAATTGTCGCCGTAACAAGATTTAATCGTTCTCATTAAATGGGGATTTTTGCGGTGAAAATTAACCGTTTAATTAATCGTTTACATTAAATGGTGAAAACCGAATCCCCGCGGTGAAAACCGAATCCCGACGGGGATCCCCGTATAAATCCCCGCGGTTTTTCAAACGGGGATGGTATGCGGTTTCTTAAACGGGGACGGGGATGGGGGGACTGATCCCCGGCCCGAAACCGACCCGTTGCCATCCCTAAACCACTGTGTTTCACAAAAACCAGAAATGTATCCTTAAAAAAAAGTTTATACATTTTTTTGTAAATTATGTACTAATAATATTAAGATATGTTTTATATTAAATTGTTTGTATTATTATAGTTAACTAGTTTATGACCCACGTATTACGTGGATATTTTTAATTAACTTTATTTATATAAAATGTATATGAGTAAAAATAAAAACATACAAAAATAATAATTGTGTTTGTTTTTTATTATTCACTGAATTAAAAAAGAGAGTATATTTATCTTTTTTAAAAATATTAAATTGTATTTATCCTTTTATTTTTTATAAGTTGTAATTATCTTTTTGGTGAACGCAGAGGTGACACGTGACATTTGATGTTTTCTTTTATTATACATAATAATAATTTACACAACTAATTCAAATTTTTTACATTTGGATCTAATTATGATTATTATTGATAATAATGATAGATATTTATTTAGGTAAACATTATTTTTAAATGTTACACAATCTAATTTATTACTAATTAATTAATGAAAAAAATAAAGTCAAAATTTAATGCAATTAAGTGAAGATGTTAAATTTGAAAAAAGAGGTGGAAAATAAAATTTTCTTGTATTGTAGAAATGACATATGACATAAATTGTTTTGTTTTATTATAATATATAGGTTAATCAACCCATGTATTATTACATGGGTTGATTTAGAAAAAATACATATTTTTTTATATTTTAATAAATTATTATAAAATTTGTATATAATTAAAAAAATTTGAAAGCTAGTTAAATTAAAAATAAAAAAATACTTAGTAGTTTGATATTAAATAAAAGTATATTATTATATTGAAAAACAGATAATATGTGTTTGAAAAAAAAATGTTTCTTTTAATTTTTATTAACTTCAAATATGAAATATCAATGTAAGAAACAAAAAACTTCAATTATGTGAATGTGTATATATTTTGAAAATGATAAAATATAAAAATGGAATATCTGAAAATCAACAATCAAACTTTATCATATTCACAATTGAAGTTATATCAATTAAATTTTAAATCTTATTAGCAAAATAGTTAACAAAATTTTTTAACTTTATTTACTACACTTCTACATTTAAATCCAAATTTTTATATTTGAATTTAACTATGATCATTAAGGATAATAATGACACATATTTATTTTAGGTAAATATTAATTTAATATTAATTCATTAATGAAAAAATTAAAATCAAAAGTTAATGTAATTAAGTTAAGGTAGTAAATTTGGAAAATGAATTAAAACAATGGCATAGGTATAATTATTGATTTTAATTAAGGGTATAAGAGACATTTCATAAATAATTATGAGTTGTCATTGATCTACACCATTGATTTCTTTCCATCCAATGATCCAGAAACTCCAAGTGGTTTTCTTATTATATATAGTATAGATAGGTTAATCAACCCATGTATTACATGGGTTGATTTAGAAAATACATATTTTTTTATATTTTAATAAATTATTATAAAATTTGTATATAATTAAAAAAATTTGAAAGCTAGTTAAATTAAAAATAAAAAAATACTTAGTAGTTTGATATTAAATAAAATTATATTATTATATTGAAAAACAGATAATATGTGTTTGAAAAAAAATGTTTCTTTTAATTTTTATTAACTTCAAATATGAAATATCAATGTAAGAAACAAAAAACTTCAATTATGTGAATGTGTATATATTTTGAAAATGATAAAATATAAAAATGGAATATCTGAAAATCAACAATCAAAATTTATCATATTCACAATTGAAGTTATATCAATTAAATTTTAAATCTTGTTAGCAAAATAGTTAACAAAATTTTTTAACTTTATTTACTACACTTCTACATTTAAATCCAAATTTTTATATTTGAATTTAACTATGATCATTAAGGATAATAATGACACATATTTATTTTAGGTAAATATTAATTTAATATTAATTCATTAATGAAAAAATTAAAATCAAAAGTTAATGTAATTAAGTTAAGGTAGTAAATTTAGAAAATGAATTAAAACAATGACATAGATATAATTATTGATTTTAATTAAGGGTATAAGAGACATTTCATAAATAATTATGAGTTGTCATTGATCTTGACCATTGATTTCTTTCCATCCAATGATCCAGAAACTCCAAGTGGTTTTCTTATTATATACAGTATAGATAGGTTAATCAACCCATGTATTACATTGGTTGATTTAGAAAATACATATTTTTTTATATTTTAATAAATTATTATAAAATTTGTATATAATTAAAAAAATTTGAAAGCTAGTTAAATTAAAAATAAAAAAATACTTAGTAGTTTGATATTAAATAAAAGTATATTATTATATTGAAAAACAGATAATATGTGTTTGAAAAAAAATGTTTCTTTTATTTTTTATTAACTTCAAATATGAAATATCAATGTAAGAAACAAAAAACTTCAATTATGTGAATGTGTATATATTTTGAAAATGATAAAATATAAAAATGGAATATCTGAAAATCAACAATCAAAATTTATCATATTCACAATTGAAGTTATATCAATTAAATTTTAAATCTTGTTAGCATAATAGTTAACAAAATTTTTTAATTTTATTTACTACACTTCTACATTTAAATCCAAATTTTTATATTTGAATTTAACTATGATCATTAAGGATAATAATGACACATATTTATTTTAGGTAAATATTAATTTAATATTAATTCATTAATGAAAAAATTAAAATCAAAAGTTAATGTAATTAAGTTAAGGTAGTAAATTTGGAAAATGAATTAAAACAATGGCATAGGTATAATTATTGATTTTAATTAAGGGTATAAGAGACATTTCATAAATAATTATGAGTTGTCATTGATCTAAACTATTGATTTCTTTCCATCCAATGATCCAGAAACTCCAAGTGGTTTTCTTATTATATATAGTATAGAAGTGTTGAAGGTTGTACACTAAGGGATACGAGTATACGACTAACTCAATTTGATTGTTTTTAAAAGACAAATATATTACTAAATACTAATACAAAATATGATTCATTACAAAAAAAGAAAAAAAAAAGTTAACATGTTGTCATTTTTATAAATTTAGGTAACATATTAAGTTTTGTTTGAGTTATAGGTTGGATTATACTAATAAAAACACACCAATCGAGGTAATAGTCTGATGAGTGATGATCTTGTAACCAATAATCTTAAAAAGTGTCATTTCTAGTTGTTTAATCAAATGACATGTTGAAAAGTTTGCTTACAAGATTAAAAAAAATGGTTATTTCAGCACTATTTACTTTTTATTCCAACAATATTACCAAAATTTTATATGTTTTCGTTAGTATAATCCTCTCATTAATATCCAATAATATGATTATCTTAAATAAAAAAAACTTGTAAAGTTGGTTATTTCTTTTAATAATCAAGCCCCTTAGAAATGGCTAATTATTGGTAATAGAAACAACTTTTGCGTTTTATCGTCAATATTTAATTTTTATAATTAACATCAAATTTTGTTTTTTTTAAATCATTTATAACAATGGCTAATCTGAAGACATGATTAGCTGGACACCTCAATATTTTATTATCAAAATAGCAACCTATTTTCATATTTTTATCAATAAAAGCAACTAATCAAATTAAAAGCCAAACAAAACATAATTAATGAACAAAGAACTCATGCATCTAGCTAGATTTAAGAATATGATATGTTCAAGAATATACACATACATTTGATCTTTGTAGAACATACATAGCGCGTTCATAATCACAACTAATACCTCAAAACTTTCAAATTGTTCGTACCCTAAGACCTCTTTCTTTTTTAACTCGTCCCAAATTTGAGAATTGTTTCCCCCTTTCTCTCTAAGAAGTCATTTATCGCATTACTTTATTTCTTCAAGAAAAAAAATACAAAAAAAAAAAAACCAATTAATCAGGGTTTAATTTGACCCGTTATAATTTTTGTTAAAAATATGACAATATGCTATCTTTTATAATAAAATATTTAGGGTGAAATGCTAATTAGCAGAGCCGGTTTTTGAGGTGAGCAATAAGTGCGCCCGTACAGGGCATCCGATTTATTAAGGCCTCATCGATCCTTTATTCTTTCTTATGTAACATGAAAACGTCAAACTTATTTTATTTTTTAGGTGATGTCACATAAATTAAATAAACACATTTTGCTATATTTATATTACTTTTTGGATATTTAATTATACCATTATTTGTATTCGTAAAATACTTTTTATAACGTTTAAAAAATTTGTATTTAGAGACCTATTTTAAACTCATAGCACATGGCCTCTAACATTCATGGAACGGTCCTGCTAATCAGGTTTTCAGATCATTAATTATTATAGATTGTAAAAATAATAAATTAACGTTATTAATGATAAAAATTAAATAATATAATTACTATTTTTAGCAACAGGCCATTCAAAAACTACCGTCTTGTATAAACCGTAGTGTTGTTGACTTTGTTGAGGGACCAGAAAAAACCAAAAGGATAATACAGAGGCTAAAGTGAAACTTTCTTCTAGGTTTCTCTGTCTAAGAACGCTTTTGCGTTTCAACGTTGGTCAGTTGGTGCAGGAAAAAAAGATGAGTAGTAGGCCGCGTACTGGTCCGCCGAAACACGCAAACAAAATCGCCTGGAAACCCAAGGCCGGCGTCAAAATCAACGAAACTGAGGTCGGAGGGAGGTTCAGGCCGTTGTCGGAGATCACCGGAGTGTGCCCCAAGTGTAGAGATCAGATTGAATGGAAACGGAAATACGGCAAATACAAACCCCTAACAGAACCCGCCAAATGGTGATACTCTGTTTTATTTGTTGTACTTCAATTCTCTATGTCGATTCTGAATTGTTTATGGAATTTTTCGATGATTTTGTGACAGTCAGAAGTGTTCGAAACGTGCTGTCCGTCAGGCTTACCATAATCTCTGTAACGGTTAGTGGTTGGTAATTATCAAGTATTTGTGTTGTATTATTCTTCGATTCATATGCTTCTGTTTTTTTTCATCTAATAACTGTAACATAACATGCAGCTTGTGCCAAGGAGCATAATGTATGTGCTAAATGTTCTTGCCGTGTTGACAGAATCATTGGAAGGTTTGAGATTTTTTCTGTTTATCTTAATATATGTAGGATGAATGGGGGTTCTTGTCTTAGAGTTGTGTGTGTTGTTTGGGAAATACATAAGGCAACTACTGTAAGATACCAGTATCACTACATTTCGGGGTGTTTGGTCAAGTGGAATGGAATGAAAATGAATCACATGAAATTTACAAGTTCTTTTGTCACATGACAAGAGTCTTGAGAATCTAAATGAGAGGGAGTAGAGAATAGAGTTTAGCATAAAGTTCATTTCTTTCCTTTTCTTATCAACATGGAAAGAATAAAAAAGATGGAAAGAGAATGTTGTTCTATAGTTTTTCCTTCAGTTTCAATGTCATGTGTAACTATCATTTGTTAAGATAGCTTATAAATTCCATTTCACGCCTCCTGTTTGTTTGGCTTGCTTACTGAAATTTGAAGGAATTGGAATTTTCTTTTAGTGTGCTTGTAACTTTGAATTAGAAGAGAAGTAGCTAAAACTTTTTAAAAATTGTCAAAATCTATGGACAAAAGAATTCCTAGCTATTTCCAATAGAATTTAGATTTCAATAACTCACAACCCGACATCAACCGTCATGCGTCAACCCACCCCACAAAAGACACTAACAATTAGAATTTTAAATTCCAATTTATTCAAATTTCATTCTGCGAGCCAAACTTACTCTTAGCTTTATCTTCCCTTTGGAAAAAGAAATTTGGTATGATGTTGATAACTTGATATAGATTTTTGCTGTTTGAGTGTATAAAACTATAAATCTATGCATGATATAGTTGTATATGCACAATTGCATATGTATTAATGTATGTCTATACATACATGTATATATGTCTACATGTGTGTATACATATATCTGTGTATGTGAAGAAACTGCATTTAAGACATCCCTTGAATACCCATGACCAGTGTGAGCAAAAGCTTTGTAACTACTTCAAGTTCTTTGTCTGTATTTCAATCATTATGAAATAGACCAGATCCCAGATTTCAATCTTATTTGCCATCAGTTATATTCGAGCCATGAGTCCCATGGTGTAATTGACAAATCCAAAATGTTAGTAATATTCCAAGGATGCTTCAGATATTACTTTCCCTATACTTATATAGATATGGGTTATCTTGTTTTTTTTTTTTTTTTGTTTCCAATGACCAGTTAACACACTTTTGATATATGCGATTCGAAAAGATGCTACTTCAAAGTTTGAGTGTCTTTTTTTCGAGGTTGTTTGCAAAAGCCCTAATGATATTGATCACTTATACTGATTTTTGGAAAGAATACTATGAATGGAGTTCGTAAAATTAATGTGTGTCAATGATTACTAATGGAGGAGTACTTGCAGAGATGCTACAGAAGTTGAGGCTGAGCAGAAGATGCTTCAAGCGGTTTGTTCTAACTTTTGACATTTTGTTTATGATTGTGCTTGTCATTTTTAGTGTTTCTAAGAATTTGATAAAGTTTATTTTTGTTTTAGGCCATCAGTAATGCTCGAGAGAGAGACAAGAGATCCCTGCTTCGTGCTGTAAGTTTCTTTCTCCCTGTCCAGAGTCCTGAATTTTCTATTTAAAGGGCAATGAGCATAAATAATTCCACTAGCCATGAGATGAAAAAGTAATGAAGAAAGAAACTATATTGTGCTTGTCAGAATTCAGAAAGTGCCCAATCATAAACTCAAATTACTCATCATTATGAATTTATGATACTATCACATCGTGGTTCCTTTCTTTGTTTGAAACTGTTGTGGTACTAACTGAGTTTAGCAAATTAGAACATTGAAGAGCTGAAGTTGCAAAGAAAGCAAGAATTTTAAGAGGGGTTCCTTTGCTATATGATGGTTCATGTCAAAAGTGGCAGAATAAATTAATGCTTTTCCTTGATGATAAAATTAGTACAATCATATGAACCATATTCAAAACCTGCAATATAAAAGTTGGTCATGATGATAATGGGCAAATAGGCTATATGAGGTTGGACATATGTCAAATAAGGAAACCTTGTATTTTTTATTGGTCTTGAAATGAAACATGTTGCCATGTTTTGAGACATTGGGAGTATGGGAGATACCAATGTGAGTAGGGATGGCAATTTCAACCATTTATGTAAAAATGCCTTAAATTGGGTTTATATTTTATCTTCTACAGGTAAATGTTGAAAATTTGGCTAAAATGATACAGGTCAAACTGGTGCAAGTCTCCCAATGTTAATTAAAATGCTTATAACTTCCTAAATCACTTCTATTCGGAAGGGAAAAAAATTAGATTATCATCGTTATTTTATAGAATTACAAAATGGATAAAAAAGTATCAGGTGGAATTCTTCCATGCTGCTAATGGCTTAAAGTTCTTGATTCTTATATGCTACACAGATGAACAAAGGAAAATCTCAAACAAAAGAAACAGACCCAACTGACAATCAACACAAGGCTGGTGACTTATTCAATGCTGAGTCACTTGAAGCATATGCAGACACAACCAGAGACGATGAAGATGAGGATGATAGTGAAGATGAGACCCAAGTAATCAACTGACAACATTCTTCATATGATCTTATGATTAAATTATGGTTGAGAATGACCACATTTTACATTTGGTGAACAGATAGATAGGAATGTTTTATCGTTATTTTTGCAGTTATAGTATGTTGCTTTAAGCCTATAACATTATGAGTTCCTCTTTGTCTTTGCGTGTATGCCTAAGCTGCGATAAGTTCTGTCAATCCGAGTGTTTTTGCTGTGTACCACTATCTATGCTTGTGACCCCTACTTAGGTTCTCCAAAATTTTGCTTTGAAGGAGACAGCGGAAAGTAAGGGAAAAGTTGTTTTATCAAAGACAAACAGTCACAAGGAGTTGAAAATCTTGAACAGTTTAGTTAAAAAGATGCATTAATCATTTAACTGGCATTTGATGATTGCTATTTGCTAATCTCCAAGCCATGATGAAGGAATGTGTGCTACTTGTAGAGTTTGAAACAAGATGGCATTTCCTAGATTTGTTGTCAGGCTTGAAGTCGGCCTCCGCACTTTTTAAAACAGACAAATCTGAGTCAGACGGTGTTGATTTTCAGGAAGCTTGCTAATAAGGAAAGCAAGGACATGGCTAGAGCCTTTCTACGGTGTTGGTTATGTGTTAGTTTGGGCAATTTGGAAGTGACAAAATAACATTTTTATTTCAACTATTGTCTGTTGAAGATAGGCAGGCTATTCTTGATGAAGATCCTTTTCTTACAATTCATTTCACAGTGACTTGGTAGGAGTATAAGGAGCTATAGCTAGTTGTTTTGTTGGGCTGTTTCTCTTATTTTGGCTGAATCTCTTTCTGAGCCTGTGTTTTGTCCGTTGTTTGTCGTTTTATAAAAAGTGTGCTTTTCGACGGAGGAGGAGGAAACCCCGAGTTGATTATAATACCATGTTATATTCTTAACCTCTCATCAGAGGTGTCCTTAAAACACAAATGTTATTGCTGATCAATCCCTATGTGTATTTGTGTTATAAGAGCACAAATGTATATACCGAATTACCTTCAATTGTAATCAAAATATATGATAGGTTTTTGATAAGGATAGTCAGGGCCGGCCCTATTAAGGGGGCTGCCTGGGCTTTTGTCCGGGGCATAAAAAATAATGGGGCATCATAGTTTAAGGCCAACATGTGTGATACGGTCGCACAGAGCCACCAAAGACTGAATGCTATTAGAAAGCGTCGGTCTCTGCAGTGCTCACAAATGGCCACCAATTGCAAATCAACTCTGTGTTTCAAAGTTCATCGATTCAACGAAGGCACCCACACATCTTCTGGTTTGATTTCAGTGTTTAATCTGTGAACTATGATCTCAGATAGTGTTACACTAGGTCTCATTTGTTTTCTATTTCGGAGTCTCTTAAAAATGTCTGAAGTCCAAAGTTCAGATCTATAATAAATTAAGATTGTTTGTTTAAAGTCAGACTTAATAGGTTGAAAACTCTGAATTTTCCTCTGAATTTTAAGAGGATGAGAGTTGTCTTAATTAAAATTAAGTGTCTCTTAATTTCAGATGTTAAGGCTTCCTCTTAATTTCAGACGTGGTTTTTAGACTTCAGACATTTAACATCTTAAAAAACAAACAAAACCTTGGTTTGGTACTTTGGTGTAAATTTGATTTGGTGAATATGTAAGTGTATTACATATTTACATATAAAGTTGGTAACTTGGCATAGTCATCAAAATTTTATTCGGATCTTTAACAATTCATATAGATTTGAGAAACTATGTTGTTTGACCTCAAAGTCAACTTTTAGAAGCTAAACATTGTTCATATGATCTGACTTGCAAATGCATGACAACAGAATAGGCTAGTGTATCAAGATAGGTTGCAAGAAAGCTATTCTTGTTTCATCACGGAGTGATAGAACGTTGGAAGCTGAAAGTGAATGCAACAAAATCTCTGAGAATGCGTTGAAGTGCTTTATTGGAATCTTTCTAAGATTGAGCAAGTTGAAAGCTAAATCCATGGATGCGGGCGGAGGCCTTCCCGAATCTGATGTCTTTGGATTTAACGAGTGGCGACCAAGGACTTAGATTTAGGGATTCTTACGACATCTGTTTAAAATCAAAGAGAAGAGATATAGATGCTTACAAGGATTTTCTTGTGATTGAAGCTGGCTCAATCGATTTTAAGAAGAAATCAAATGCTTCCCTCTTGATTCGTAGGCTCAAGTAAGTTTTGATCGTATTCAATCATCGATCCAATTTGCCAATTTCTTGATGCTTATATAATTGACCAGTTCAAAAATCATGATTGAGAAGTTAGATAGGACATTTTTTTTATTGTATCATCACAGGCATTAAAAACCTCAGGACCAGCCTTGCGGATAGTATAGTAGTGTTATTCTTCGGTCTCCCATTTGAGGGTGCTCTTCTGTTTGTCCATCAGTATTTACCAAATTTGTCATGCAAGCACGCATACATGAAATCAAGCATGCTTTGACCCACAAATACACTTAAATACAATATTCAAAATTTTCATTTACTGTCATACATAAAATGTCACTAAAATGAACAATATTGTCACAAAGCATAGGTAAATAACCAAAACGTATATAGGAAACATTAAAGAAAGTATAAATAGATTTTTGACCTTGTGCCACTTTTTTTTAAACCATAAAAACGGTAAGCAAAACCCGAACTATACCTTTTGCCCACACATTTTAAACAATTTTTGGTGAGAACAAATATATAAATAACATTTTTTAACGTCTAACAAATACATCTGTCACTAAATGACATTTTCTTTGTAGTATTGGATACTCATCTCATAACTTCAGAAACACCGACATCAGAAGTCAAAAACATGCCAAAAAGGTGAACAAACGAAGTTTTCGCTGAAGGAAAAATGAAACAATGCAACTTATCATTTCTGTTCTAAAATGTGATACATAATACAGCCTTAAATAGATTCAAGAATAATGTATGAAGTCAAAAATGGTTAAAGAATAATGTATGAATCATGCATTTGCTTTTATGGATCTAGTTCTAACTCATGTTAAACAAAGAGAGCTTTGTGCCATTGGACACTATTTTTGTATGTGTATACATGCATCTCCAATGTGCAAGAATCGCAAAAGTACTCTGTATCAACTAGACAAACACCATCGATGGAACAAAGATGCATATCATCGATCGTCTAATCTACAAATCTTGGGCACATATGCGCTCTACAAAGATGATGAAACCATGAAGAAATAGCAATTGTTAGCAATCAATCACCACATGTGAAGTAACACAAGACATCAATGTACTTGCATCAAATTTTCCGTTCATACTTCTATCTCATGAAATTTGCAATGGTTGACTTAGGTGTCGTTTGTTTTTAAGTGATTAAATGTCTGAAGTCTTTTTCATGTCTGCAATTAGAATAAAATATCTTTCCACGTGAAGATATAAGTGCTCTAAAAGAGCTTATTGTAAAAAACAAACAAGGCCTTAGCATGTAGTGTTGTAGTTAAAAAAAAAATACTTGATTATTTGACATCTATAATAAACTACCCTTTTAATAAAGGGTGGTGGATTTCATATTACCCCTTTTAAACCTTAAATACATCATCATTATGCATTGTTTGATCGGCTTTTATGTATATCTAATATTTTCAAATTTAAGAGGGGTATATATGAATTTCCACTTTTAATGAACACAAATAGACCCATCATATAACTGCCATCGATTTATTTGTGTTTATTAAAGGTGAAATTTCACAAGTAGACATGAGGTGGTGACTATCAAAGTTTTGGTTATCATGGTGCTTATGTAGTTATGTTGAGTGATAATTACTTCAATGAGAAACAAAAATGGTGCAGAAGAAAAGAGAGTTCATACTCAAATATTCGTATGCGAGTATCATGGATGTTCCCCATGCTGACATGCTAAAAAACCTCGGACCAATCCCTCTATAGAATCCTTTCCAGCCATCATCCGCAATCAATGTTTTGATAACTTGGCGTGTAGAAGGTCGCTTTTCATGTCCCATTACCTTGTACAATGAATATCAATGAGCATCAAAGCTTAATTAACTGCTGTTGAAAAGAGATGGAAACTACAAACTTATATAGGGAGTCCGTAAGTAAATGATAATTGAGGACTCAAGGCCTGGATTAGAACAATTTGTCAAAATATCTAGAATACCCAAAGAACTCTGTGTCCTTAACTTGATGTATGCTGACAACGGGTAACGGTGATCCTAAAGCTAAAGAGATGAGGTCAATGGACCTCACAATTTTTAAAATTTTGGATCCAAGAATTGTAAAACTGAACACCAAGGAATTTTTATAGTAAAAGCTAAAACCATATATGTTCTAATTTTTGTAATATAGATTTAGATGATGTTTGTTATAAACTAAAGGGTTAAAGTCATACAAATGTATGTTACTTTACTGAAATTATCAATATGACTAATTTACTTTTTCTTTTCGGATGATACTTGTACTCAGAGATGACCTATCCATATGGTACGTATGACAGTAAACTATGCTGACATGACAGTTTTTGTTGATTCAAACGATGAGATGACATTTTTTATGACATGACACTTACATGATTATTATTATTGTTATTATTATTAATTCTTTTCTTGAATGTTCATTGGAAAACACTGACCAAACCCCATTCAAACTCCGGACGCCACTATCCATTGGAGCAACATCAGATTCATCATAACAACATGACAAACACATATTTACAACACGAAGCACATTCATCCCCTAAAAACCTATAAGTAGAACATGGATACACTGAATCATAAGCATTCATCCATATAAAACTAGGACATGAACATGAAAAACGAAAATTGCAGATCTCAATCTGAACTCATGCCTGCACAAACTGATGAACATGAAACCAAGAACATGACGAAATTGTTCAACTTGAAACTAAAAAAACCCAGAATACGAACATAAAAATCCATAAAAACTCAAAAATTAATCGAGATAAAATGGGTTGTTAAATCCACATCATTTTAAAAAAATTAAAAATTAAAAAATAGAGTTTTACCGGTGGAACCAGTAACCAGTCACAAAATGTACCATATCAACAATAAAATTCAAGTACGGGTATCATCATCTGGGTAAAAAAAATACTGCATTAGTCATATCGATATTTTCAATAAAGTAACATACATTTGTATGAATTTATCCCTAAACTAAACTAACAACAATATATCGTATATGCTTTATTGATATAGAACTTTGAATGCATTTAGTTTATAATACCAACTTGTGTAACCAAATTGTTGGTCACTTCATAAATAATTGCCTAGTATCATAAATTAAGAAAAACACGGTCGATGCTATTAATAAAATTAGTCTTGGGAAAACACAGAAACTATAATAGTAGTTTGAATTTGACATCTGGATATTAACATTAAACTTAAATTTAACAGTATTAGTTGTGACCCTGCTTGATACAACCAAGTGGCCCATTTATTTTTTTCATGTTTCCACGGGGGCTTTTAATCCTAAATCAGGCATATAGGCGATCCATGATTGTAACAAAACATGTGCAATTTGCTTGGGAAACTTTACAATTAATTTTAAATGCCAACAAAAAAATTTGTCATTTATTTCAGGAAGCAGGAAGGAAGAAGTAGTAGAAGAATTTAGATTATGGGTACGTAAAGCAGCACTTTTGCGAGCTATGATTAAAACACCAAACCCAAACATGAACAGTTAAGGTCCATCATTATACCTGCAATCGAGTCTTTATAGTGTCCAGTGGAGTTGTGACGAAGGACGCTGCGGCACCAGCAAAAATCCCACCAGCACCTTGAACTAAAACTATTGTCCCTTGGCTAGGAATATACACATTACTGTCGGTTCCATGACCTAATAGACTATATAAAACAAATTAAACACTGGCATTCATTTGATGAGGAAAACGGAATTCTTTACTGCACAAAATCTCAAAAGATAAAGCAAACAAAAGTCCTAACCTCCATATAACGCGTTGACTGGAACCATAGCTCGCCCACCAGACCGCACTAGAAGGGGAATATGTCATAACAGATAAACCGAACCCTCGATATAGCCCTCGTATACCATCTTGTTTTATAACTTTACGAGCAACATCCAGACCACCATTATAGCTTGCATGGCCTGAATATCCTTGAACCATCAATCTTTGACTAATCTGTTAGGAGTTTCAAACTCTCGGAAATTAGCCTACTACCCCATGCCAATAACTATTAAGGGAACTTCATAATAGCAGCAGATCCAAGATTTACAACCAGGTTTTTATTATCATAAAAATTTTTATCAGGGATGAGCCAGGGTAAATGTCTTATATTAGACTATTACTCCTTACGATGAAAAACACAACGATTTCTTTCAGAAACCATGTGGGTTTGCCCCTGCTTGTTAAGCACGTTTTAACAAATTTGAATAGAATGAAAACCCACCTATATGCTTTATTAGTTTACAGAGCCAGTTAATTCCCAACACAACCCGATACTACGAAGAACAATATGTGAAATAAACGAGACAATTTAGGTTATATTTTTTGATGATCATTTATAAAGGTAAAAGTTAATTTAAAAAAAAGGAGAGACAATAAGAAGGTAGCATGGATCGACAACATGTTTATAAGTTGTCAAAAGCGTGAGTGTTTGCTTCTAAATTGTTTTAATCAACAAATTGAATCATTATTATAGTAATTAGTTTTGTAATCATCTTAAAATATTAATTATTTATAAAATTCAAAAACATGGACAGAGAAGTGTTTGTGGGTCAACACAATTACACAAACTAGTTGTACTAGCGTAAAAAATTATTTGTTTTAGTCTTACCCTACCCGTCTGACCCGCCCATTTTCATCTTGCAAGACCTACAAGAGATGTCTCAAGAAGGGACAATGAAAGCATACCACATCAATAGGAACAAAGACGCCCTGAGATAAAAGAGAGGCCGTCATTCCAGCAATTCCGTTAGCTATAGCAGCCTTCGTAGGATCTGAAAGTTTGAATGGTTCAACCATCTTGAATGCAGCCACTTTTGTGGTCTCTAATGCAGTAAGAAATATAATCCTTGCGGGAATAGCTCCAGTGATGACGGTGCCAAAACCCCTGTATAAACCTGGGATGCCTTCTGTTTTCAGTAATCCACGGATAACAGCATATGCATTCTTCTCGGCAGACTCCTTTGTAGCGACCTGCATCCTCGTCTTTACAACAGATATAGGGTAAAGTCCAACTGTAAGCCCGGTAAAAATCCCAGCTCCTACGACATAAAACTTAGTCTTATCAAGCCTGCACAATAAGTCAAGAACGTAAAAAAAATTGGAGTTCAGAACAGGAAAAGATAACCTTAGTACTAAAGAATGATTGCTCAAAATATGACTATAAATTATTGGTAAAAAGAACAATGGAATGTGGGAAAACAAATGAATAAATGATGGATATAAATACATAATACATGATAGAAAAGGTATGACATGTTGTTTAATACTCGTAACCAAAAGGTCCAAAACTGTGAAAGCAAATGTTACATCCAACTAACCAGTTCAAAAAATCAGTAGTTAGATAGGCGATGGTTCTTATAAACCTTTTGAAAATAAAAGCAATTTCTGAAGAGAATAAAAAATACACCCTTTGTCCCATGATGATTGCACAACTTGATCCAATACATAGTTTAATAGATTTGTTTATGTTTTAGTCAAATGTCCTAGTGTCCTACACAGCCCATTCAACAGCCATAAACAAGGAAATATGTCCAAAATGGCGACAAGGGACAAGTAATTTTTATGCTAAAAACTTACGAGCAAAGGAAATGTTGCAATTTTCATCGACAGAGTATGTATACGATTATAGTAATAAAGCTTTTCCCAGTAAACAAATTAACGGATATCATTAAGATATCTAAGATTTCATAACTTCTTGTGTTAACTCAATCTTTAAAACGAGTTGCAGAACTAAAGTTTTTGAGAGAGCGCTACTATACATACAATGTAAATACACCACAGGAGTAAATTGTTGTCTAAAATCTATCTAAACCTATATTTCTTACTGCTTTAGTCTAATACCATCGTGCATTCCGTTACCTATTTGCAAACAAAAGCAGTCTGCAACGTCATTCCCAAACATCTTGCATCAAACCACACCTAGTTAAAAGATCATATCACTATTCTTGAACTCCTTAACAATTATTCGCAGACCACTTTTCACTTGAAAAGTTGAGAGTTCCATTAAAGATATGCAGTGTTTTAAGTTTAATTTGATAGGCCTGATCTGAAATTATAGTAACAAAAGTTAGGGGTCCTGTAAAACAATCATCTAATCATGTTTCTCCATATAAAGAAAAAGGATGGTTGAAATTTAAAACGTCCTTTCAGCAACATATTCCTAAATATGTCCATAAGATATATAAGAAACCCCTAAAGAGTACCCATTGTTACATACAAGGGTTTCTTAATCACGGATTTCTTCAAGAATCGTGTGTAATACACTTTCCGAATTTGAAATTTCGACCCTTATTGCCTAGGTTACACGAAATTCAAATTATAGGGATCATACTTGAAAAACAAATTCGTTTTAGGCAGAAAACGAATTCCCCAAAATCTGTCTCCCTGATAATCTGTTTATCTTCCTCTTATGTATGTCAAAACCACCGAATGGATAAGATTTCGGTTAATTTGGCGGTTAAATTTAACAGAAATTAATTAAATCCCCGCCAGGGGCACTGCCCCTAGAACCCCGCAAGGGGGCGACCCCCGCCATTTTTGTCGCGCCAAATCAATTTAGTTTAATATAAGTGTGCACACCCGCACCTGCTAACTTATATTAAAACTAAAATATGATTTCTTTGACATACTTTATTATTTCCATTATACTAAATGATAAGGTGACACTAAAATCACCAACACCCATGTTATTTGTTTTGCATTTTTAGGCATATGATAGCAAATCAAATGATAATCAGTAACTGTCTAACAAAACACACAGGGCATCCCTGTAACTCAATTAGAGAGCAACTCCACTTATTACTATTTCATTCAGTACTCAAGATACCTTCTCTCCTTACAATACAATCATTACATCACACAATAGAAACAAATGCACTCAACACTTTGACATACTATCCTCCAATGCCAACATGCCACGTGTCTCTAATTTCAGTAGAAGACATAATAGAAATGCTATTTATTGGAAGGACTATATGCTGGATCTTATTCCCATGACACTACTGTGATCATATGAATTCAACCAATAGGGTTGCACACTAAGAGCTTGTAGGTTTCAATCTGATTATCTAATGTGAGTTGATAATCTATATCCCAGTATATGTTGTAAAGAGTTGCAATGTGTGTACGAATGATTCTATAAGGGTGCGTTTGGTACAGTGGACTGGAAGGGAATGGAAATGGAGTGTTTATTGTATTTCCTAACCACTAGAATGAGAATACACTAACCAAAAAATTGGACTCCATTCCCGTTGCCAATTTATAGCGTTTAATCGATTCTTCACATTTTGGTAGAGAATCAAGAATGCACTATTAATTAAGAAAGGGAGTGAAATCCTTGTTAGTGTACCATGGTTTAAAAAATGTAAATCTATCCATGTCTATTTCTGTCCATTACAACTTACGAAACGCACCCTAAGTGTTAACAGGATACGACTGTGCAGATCATGATGCCAAGCCAACACGGCCATGTCGATCAGCTTGACATGGTCATGGCCTTACTTTTCAGCTGCTGACTCTTTGTCTGCCCATCTGGTGGTTCGGTCATCCAACACGGCCATGGCCATGGCCATTGGCCCATTACGCCTAACACAGTCGCATCGACCATGTAGTGATAATCTTTTAGTGGTTCGGTGTTTTCGATTGTCTAGACACTCAAGTGTGTTTGGGTTATGGGCACCCAAATTTGATTCGATCAGTTTTTATTCACATATAACATGCAACGAAAAAACTCTTACAAGTCTCATATGCACATGCATATTGTAAATCCAGACCGGTTCTTGGTTGTTTTGGGGTAGGAAGGGGCGTAGGGCTAGCACTTGGTGGTTTCAAAAGAAGTTCGTATCTGGATACTTGTAGAGGACACCTGCGTTGTCATCTTGCTTCTGACTTCTGAGCAATCCATTCCGACATCAAAAGGAGTGCATTTTCGTCATATCCTAATCCACTATGTTTGTGTATTTACTTTTTCCTAAGTTTCATGCATTTGGATCCTCATGACAATAGTTTTCAAAGTTCCCCAACACCAAATTGTGCCAATAAGAGCATGAATGAGCGAGTCGATGATAAATTTTTCAGTCACATCATATAATACAATTGGGTTCAAGCTCCAAACCATAAATCTATAAGACCATGTTAGAACATCCAATCTCAAAGACACAACTAAAGTGAAACACACGTTCCAAATAGAATTACATATCTTTATTAATAAAATCACATAAATATTGCAATAACGCAATTATTGTAATCACATTTCAGTCATTAATCATTTATAAATTCAAGATAAATGGAAAAGAATCGTAATCAATATTCATACGCAATGTCAAATACTTCGCTTAAATGACCTATAAAAATACCCAAAAAAGATTCTACCTTGATGATATATATGTATAAGCAGTTAATATTAAGCCAATAAAATAAGTCAAATTAGGGATAAAAGATAGCTTACTTATCCCAATTAATTTCGGTTTGCGCGAAAGAGCCTGCATCCGACCGAGCAGTCTCCATTAAATCGATCAAATCTTCACTATAAGAAAAAAAATTCAATAACCCAGACAGAAAAAAGAGAAGGCAAAACCCTAACAGAACCCCGAAATGATCATTTTCTTCCGATTACAAACAAATTTATCGGTATTAAGGTTCTTGAAAAGTAAATAGCGTTTTATAATCTAAATAGAAAACTAGGAAGAAGAAAAAATGATCCAAAAGAATGGGAATTGGGAAAGGGGGAAGAACCAGAAAGGTGGAAGCATTCCACGACAGTTAGGTATGGCGGTCCAATTGATTCTGCTCCGATTTGATTTCAAAAATGGGAGGCTAGTTCAGATCCGCGTTCTAAGCCTACACAAAATTAAGCCCAATTCACATTGTTTCATCTTGTCCAAGTTATCAGCCCAATTTACTTGCTGAATAGGATTACGTTAAAGGCCTGTTTTTAAGCTTATGATTTAGAGTAAATTACACAAATGGTTCACGTCGTATGGGGGTTTTTGCTGTTTTGGTCCCTCAAAGTTTTTTTCACACCAGCAATCCCAAACCTTTAATACTATTAGTCCCTATGACTTAACTCCGTCCATTTCTCTGTTTGAGACTTCCCACAATCGAGGGCATTTCAATCTTTTTTGAGTTAAGGTAATTAAAAAGTTTCGTTCTCTTCTTCTTTCAATTCAATAGAGCTTGAAGGATCTCATTACGCACGGGTAAAGTTCAGTATATCTCAGATGATGGAAACGGGTTGTGCAAGATCATCGTTTAATCTGTTGAACCTTGAGTATCATTCTCTGTATTTAACTGACTTGACCAATGTCGTGTTGGCCTGATTGAACTTTGTTCAAAGATCAAGCATTTGCTTGATGATTGTCAAACGCAAATGAGAAATCAAGGAAAACTTGGTTGTCATTCTTAAACCCTCATGAGTTTAGTGAAACAACTTGGTGTACATTTATTTATGATGAAAATGGTTTTAGTAATTGAGTTCATCCAAGAAGCCAAGAAGGGTATTGCCACTCAAGAATCATCATTGACAATAAAGGTTTCCAAAGAACAAAAAGCCTTCACCAACAAAAGTAACAAAATATTTACATTTTTCTTTTTATTATCTCCCTAAAAATAGAATGTTAATGTAATGTTGCTGTGTTGCAAGCCCAAAGCAACAAATTGGGCAGGAGAATCTCTGATCAACTGAAGCCATAAATCTTCTTACTACTTTTTTCTAGTTTTATTTGCATCTTTAACCCTTGTGGTTTTTTGATTATCAACATTTTACCCTCGACCTTTCAACTACTCACACATTTTCCAAATGTATTTGTAATTTAACTAGTATTATTGGTCATGTGTATCACGGGTTATGAGACTTAAGAACCAATTAACAAAGTGAGTTTGTTATCATAACTTTGTAAGAAGTTAAAATTATATGTTTCACATCACATGATATCAGTTTTTTATACTACATGTTAAATGAACCATCGTTTATCTTATTTTTTAATAAATTTAACTTTATATATATCATTACATGCCTTCATTTAATAATTTTTTTGTCATTATATTAGTTATGGATATAAGTTTATATTTTGTCATTTTTTGAATATATATAATCACTAATTAATTACCAACTTGATATCATTAAATAAGAATAAAGCTGAAACAATTACTTATTTATTATACAAACTATCTTCAGTGCAATATATTTTTTATGTATGTTATATGGTTAGCTTATTATTAGTGTTATATTGTTACTATTTTAAAAGGTCATTTTAATTAATGACTTTTTAATGATTGTCTACAAGCTTTTGTCTTGAAATACTTGTTATATTTGATAAACAATTATTTAATAACTACACCTGTAGATAAACATGAACATTATTATAGTAGTTGGCATCAAATGATCATAAACAATAACAAATGATTTAGGCAGCTTCTGTAATAGGTTTACTTATAGAATATCTTGAATGAATGAGAACAAAAAGTTATGACTTGACTTTTTGAGTTTTCTATGTCAAAATCTGTTCCTTTTTTTAGTAGTTTGAGTATGTAATCGTTACGATGAGTCGTTCTCCTATTGTAGTTATTGATGGTTATGGTTCTTCGGAATTTTGATAAGATATGGATAGAATGAAGTTGTTGGAGAACATGAAAAGAAATTAACTATGAACAAAGTAAGAATCAATATTGTATGATATATTTATGAACAATGTTTCAAGTAATGGAAGGAAAAGAAAGAAGAAAGAGGAAGAAAATGAAAAACACGGTTGGTTTGGTTTGTCGCCTTTCCACCCCACTTCCCACAGGCCTCAATTTCCATCACTATCCTTCCATTTTCTTTTTCTCATTAAAAATCATTGAAAAAAAATGTAGGATTCACAATATCTCTCCATTTCTTCCATCTCCATCCATAAATGTAGGAAACACCCTCTTTCTAAAATTCCATGTTTTACTTTATTTGTTTCCGGTTCCTTTGCTTGGAGAACCACAATGTATCGTAAGAAAAATACATAGTGCATCACACGAGTAAATATAAGGCGATCCCAGCAACGCAACTCAGGCAAGCGACTAAAGCAAGTCGAAGGCGATCCCCATAACTACAGGTGCTGGGGATCGTTTGGCATAACGCTCTAACGCAAGTCGTTATGGCGCGGTAGATTATGCATCACATGGAATGATTGTGTATCACCAGAGGCGGATCCAGAAATTTTAGTTATTGGTGTCACTTTTTAAAGTAAATTTAATACTTGAATTTTTTTTAAAAAATTTTTAAGACGAATCGGGTCACCGGAATGAATTGTCAACACAAATTTAACAAATAACAATATTTTGGGGGGTTTTTTTAAGATTTTGGCTGATTATTTACTTCTTCTTTTAAAATTCTATTGTATTTTTTTTTCTTTTAAATTTTTATGATTAAAAAGCAGTAATATTTCAATAAATGTGGGTAATAAAAACAACAAATATAAATTAACTGTGTGTATAATACGTTTACATATTTTTCATAGGTGTCACTCAACAAAAATCGTAGCTGTCACTCAAATTTTGATACATACGTAATTCAGTATTTTGAAAATTTATCGGTGTTGAGTGACACCCGTTAATATAAACTACATCCGCCCCTGTGTACCACACGAGTGGATTATGCATCAAACGGATGGGTTGTGTATCACACGAGATAATTTTGTACAAAATGATCCTTTCATGTGATGCATAATCCACCGAATGATTATATAGGTTCAATAAATTCACATGGGGGATTGTGCATCACATGCATTGTGATTCCTCAATGTTCTCTGATAAAAATTTGGTTCTCTATTATATATATATATATATATATATATATATATATATATATATATATATATATATATATATATATATGATATAGATCTCGTGAGAAGAAACTTATGGTGAGAAGGCACGAGAGTACGACACGTGTCATCCCTTCCTAATCAGGCTTAGGGGCAAATCAGTCACATTGAAAATGTACTTCTCTCTAAAATAAGGAAACTTTTCAATTCAAGAATGGAATCAATATTTATGAAAATCATTATTTTATAAAAACCATGGATGATTCAGCTTTTTAACATTGATTAATTTATTTTTTTATAACTGATTCTATTTTAATTATTAATTTGGATTTTCATCATTGATTTAATATTTTCATTTGATACAATATTTCAAGACTAGTGATACAACATTAAAAGGTTCATCGGTGATTCAACATTTTCATTTGATACAATATTCAATGTTTTCATTTGATACAATATTTAAAGAATAGTGATACAACATTTTCAAAGTTTCATCGTTGATTCAACATTTTCATTAGATACAATATTCAATGTTTTCAGTTGATGCAATATTTAAAGACCGGTCAAAGGCTCGATACAATATTTTATAGACTAATATTACAATAGATAAAGTACATTTGTTTATACGAGATACAATAGATAAAATGCATTTGTAACAATCAATACCGAAATAAATTCATACACTATTTTGCAACGACGATTCTATAAAAAATATGATTGATAAAAAAACGATTCAATGGAAAAAAATGGTTGATACAACGAAAAAATATGGTTCATTACCATATTTAACAAATCAACGACAGATCTTGTGAAAATGATGAAAACTTGGATATCATTTTCGAAGTTATGATGGCGAGACTAGATCGGTGATGACGACGGTGCAAAGTATAAAACTTGAAGACAACTCTTGCTCTTCTCAAACGAAAACGGTGATGGTGGCATAGTAGGTCCGGTAGCCGGCCAACCAACGACGGGACGAGTACATCCAAATAGAACGAACCTTTGACGGAGACGATTTAATATAATCGATGATAGAGATGGAAGAAACACAACGATGATCGGCATGTTGACAAAGACTGTGGTTAATGGTTAAAGATTCTATAGTTTTCTTTGTGCTCCCTTTCGATTTGCCGGTGATAGATACAATGGACGATCGATTAGAAACCGGTGACATTGATGATCGTTTCACGGTGATTGTGGATAGGAGTATGGATCTCGTGGACGATCGGTTGGATGACTTTGATTTTTATGGTGAACAACGGACAACCGGTATGGTGATTTTTATGCAATCCTTATTTAGTTATTACACTTCCAAAATTAACAAAAATGATACAAATTCAAATACATCAAAATAATGCATATCGTTCATCTCTTCATGCATGTCGTTCATCTCTTCCAAAAATAAATCATGCATATCGTTCATCTCTTCCAAAATCAAAATAAATCATAATACAAACATGAATCATTCATACAAACATAAATCATGTATATCGTTCATCTCTTCTAAAATCAAGAGGGGGCTAAGAGAGGAGAGAGAGAGAGAGATAGAGAGAGAGAGAATGAGGGAGTGGTTTTAGGAAAGAAGTTAATGGTGATTTTCATACCAAATTTAGCTATTAATAATCTAAAAAACATTTAAATTCAAAAATAATTTTCATACATTTAATATCCCCTAAATGTCATTTGTGCACCCTTGGTAGATAGTTCGATGCACAAAAGTTCTCAATGGTGCCTCGATGCACAAAAGTTTTCAATCGGACCCCAATATATATATATATATATATATATATATATATATATAGAGGTTCTATGGGCACCATATGCATCGGGAACCAAAAAATGCATTACTTGTTTACAAAGGATGCATTAAGGGCATTTTGGGAATGCTTAATAATATATTGTTAAATTATAAGATTTAATTTAATATTTATCATTTATTTAGGAAACTAAATAAAATGACCAACCACCTTCCTATAAATTCATCCTCTTTTCTCTCTCTTTCCCTTTCTCTATCATAGCATATGGTATTGGTTGTTTCAAACATGATGCACAACAACAATGCATCACGACAATGATGAACACATTGAAGACGTTGATGAACACGTTTAAATTTCAGAGATGCATCACGAAATTAACACGTTTAAATGTCAATATGCATCACGATTTTGGTGATGCATAATGATGGAACAAAAACGAGGATGAATATGGTTGAAATGCATCACGATTTGGGTGATGCATAATGATATAACAAAGACGAGGATGAATATGATCGAAATGCATCATGTTTATAAATTGAATTGGATGAAGATGCATCGTGTTTGAAGATGAATCCAATAAATTGGATGTTTGTTTAGATTCGGATTGAATATTTTCTAAATTCAAGCATCTTCCGATTTTGCCCTTTCGCGCGTGAGAAGTTGTGCACCCGTGCACCCATTTTCAAGTTAATTACCCTTTTGCCACTACAATCTGAACCATTAAAATTCAAGATCCAACGGTGCATACAGGTTCCCAAAGTGCACAATGCATACAGGTGCCCCATAGAACCTGACCCTACACACACACACACACATAGAGAGAGAGAGAGAGAGAGAGAGAGATTCAGATTCAAAGGAAAACCACTTATTAAGTTATTACGCAACGCACCACAATGTGTCACTCTTAAAACTCATTATTTTGAGATTTTTTTCATAAACATGTTTTAATTAATATTACAAAGATAATATATAATTTTTTGGTACATTCTTACATTCTAAATGCATGAAATCATGCATCATATAAATATACATTCACATATATACAAATTTATGTAAGTGTACGTTCACACCATTTTAAAGAATTATAAGATATAAATATTTATGAAATTTTCATATCATATTTATAATGTTAATTAAAACATGTTTATAAAACAATTTAAATTTTTTTATTTTAAAGATGCATGTGAAATTGGAAAATTAAACAAATTTAAATTTTTTTATTTAAATTAAACAAATTTATGATATCACAAAATTAAAAGAAATTGGAAAAACTACCGGCTTACACCAAAAACTATATTATATTCTCTGTCAATAGGTAGTGTCATGCAACTGGAATTCATATAAACTTAAAAGTCAATAAAAAAATTGTATAAAATACCAGTTAAGATTGTAGTAGCGGACGAAAAATGGCTTTCATGACTTGCATATATTCTACAAGTAATATTTGTCAATTTAACAGATATAAAATTATGAATTTTAGTGGTGGCATTATTATAATTTATGATATATTTGATAAAACTAGTTGTAGCTTCGAATTTTTTAAGGTGATAAAACTTTTAGTAGCTGAAACTTTTAAGAGCTAAAACTTTTTAGAAGAACCGGAACTTTTGGTTTTATAAACGTATTTAATAAAATTAGTTGTAGTTTTACCTTTTAGTATTAAATTGCATAAAATGACATGACTATAAATTAAATATTATAGTTTATAATCAATAGAAGGGTAAAAAAATAATCAAGTTTGACAAATTCATACCAACCAATATTCTTATTTGAAAACTATATAATTGATTTATAAAACAAAATTTTTATTTTTAAACTTTAAACTAAATATTACATATTTTAATCCTAATTATAATTTATAATTTTAAAATAATAATAAATAAATAACTTTACTTATTTCTTGTGAAGACATGTGTCACCACCCAACAATTTACATGTGATAAATCATATTTTAGAAAAATAAATAATATCTAAATCATATCTTTCTAATTTACATCTAATATAATAAGATTTAAAAATCAATTCAAATCGAATATTCATATTTCAATAATTGATAACTACAATATAATAAAAAGTTTAAAACTAAAAAAACTTATTATCATTCATATGTATTTAGAATTCTAGAAAAATTATAGTTTATGTCAAACAATAATATTATAATAATTGTATTTTTTGTAATAAATTTAATATTTTTATGTTTTAATTCTTAGTTTGTAAGTATTTAATATAAACAACTATATATTAATACATCTGCGTAATACGCGATTAATAAACTAGTTTTATATATATTTAAAATATTCACGTAACTTGCCGGTAAAAAACTAGTTTATAATTAATTTATAAAATTAATGGTGCAAAATCGAAACCACAAAGGACTGTTCGGGAAAAGTCAAATAAACTCAAAACAAACACATATTGTATTGTACAGCATGTATCCAGCCAGAGAATAAAGAATTTGTGTAAAGATTTTATTAAAATTATTATTATATTCACACGCTTTTTTTAAAAAGTCTTGAACAAGTTTGTGCGCTAGTCCACACACACTGATTTATGACAACCAAAAGAGCGAGCTCTCTTACACCTCCCCCACCGCACGCCTGAATCTTTCTTTCCCTCGTAAGAATCAAATCAACCAAATCTTTCATCAATTAATGGATTATTGCTTCAGATCCCTCATACCATTCTCCATTTCCACCTTTCTTCTCGTGATCATTCTATCTTCATCCAATTTCTCTTCCACAGGTTTGTGATTTTATTTTAGTTTATTTTTTTTTTGCTTTCGTTATTAAATTTATTGAGAGAGTTGTTGAAGCTTCTAATGTCTATTTTTTTTATAATCAAAATGTTTATGGGTTTTTCTTGATTAGATTGATTTGAGCATTTTTTTTTTATCGTCAAGATTATTCATTTCAGTAGCTTTACATGGGCGTGAGAAATTTGACTGTTGATGAATAGGATAGTTGTTTTTGATCGAATTGGTTTCTTGGTTTTGGGAAAGGTTTGATCTTTCTTGGGATTTATGATTGACTGAATTAGTTGACTTAGATTAATGGATTTCGAATTTGGTTAATTGCTAAGATTTAGTTACGGAAGTATGAAAATCACCAAGTAAAAGTATTGAATTTTTGCAAATTGTTTCGTTTTTGGGGTAATATGTCCAACAAGCTCGTTGTGATTCTTTGCAAACTTTTTTCAAAGATCAAACATTTTCTTGTTGATTTTCAAACCAAATGAGAAATTAAGACAAAGCTGGTTGTCATTACTTGCAATAAACCCTCATGAAAAGTTGGTGTTCATTAGTTTATGAAGAAATGGATTTGGTCAATTGAGTTCATTTGGAAGAAGAATTCAATGATCTGTTGTTTTATATAAAATTGTTTTGTAGATGAAGATCAGTAAATGTCAAGTGAATTTTTCAATATACTTTGAGTATTAATCCTCAACCTTAATTTGTACATATAATTCATTTGAAATCATTGAACAAACAAGAAATTACTAGTTTAGTCCAAGTAGGGTGTTGTCACTCAAGAATCAAGATTGACTTAATCATAAAGCTTTCCAAAGAACAAGAAGCCTTCATCATTACAACAAAAATAACAAAATTTTTACATGTTTGTAATATATATGTTACTTAAAATGGAATGTAAATGTAATGTTGCTGCTGCAAATTCACAAAATGAACAAGATAACAACTAAAAGCATATTGGGAAGTTTTTGATGACACATATCTAAGAACTTGTAAAAGGTTTTACGGATCACTTTTACTACCAGTGTGGAACATGATGTTATAGTTAATTTTGCAACATCTATGCATTTGGGGAAAAGCACAATTGTTTAAGCAATCCGGAACACAAAGACTAAAAATCGTCAAATTTACGCAAATCGTTGGGGGCCTTTCCCCCCACTTCATCCAATGTGGATCCGCCTCTAGACTTGTTTGTTCTTTGTTTGCCGTTATATGACTTTTGAGGCTATTTCTTTTACTATTAGAATGTTTTGCTCGATGGATTAACAGTCACCTGTTCTTCTTTCACTCGCAGAAGCCTATGATGCACTTGATCCTAATGGAAATATCACAATCAAATGGGATATTATTAGTTGGACTCCAGATGGCTATGTGGTAAGAATATTAACACAAAGTTATCTTGGTTTAAGTTTCATAATCATCAAAAACAGATAGGAAGTCAAGATCTCTAGTGTAACTAATAACTGTTCATATAATGGTGTCAAAGCCAAAAGTTCATTGCTTTTATACTAAAAATAAAAAAAAAAACCACATTTAATAACAAAAAAAGTGATAAACCATCCCTTTCTGGTTCCTTCACTGCATATGGGTATGCTCTTTGACTTTCTAATCAATTTATAAAATTTTGTAGGCTGTTGTTACTATGTACAACTTCCAGCAATATCGTCACATTCAACCTCCGGGGTGGACCTTAGGTTGGACATGGGCTAAGAAAGAGGTGATATGGAGCATGATGGGTGGTCAAGCAACAGACCAAGGAGATTGTTCAAGATACAAAACTTCACCACCACATTGTTGCAAGAAAACGCCTTCGATTGTCGATCTACTACCAGGGACTCCTTATAATCAACAAATAGCAAACTGCTGTAAAGGCGGAGTTATTGGCTCATGGGCTCAAGACCCCGACAATCACGCTAGCTCGTTCCAGCTTAGTGTTGGTGCAGCTGGAACCTCTAACAAAACGGTTAAACCACCCAAGAACTTCACGTTACTTGCACCAGGTCCAGGGTATACGTGTGGACCAGCCGTAGTTGGTAAACCATCAAAGTTCATAAGTCCAGATGGAAGAAGAGTGACTCAAGCTATGAGTGAGTATTCATTGATCAAAAAGTGTGGTAGCCATTTGAATTCCAATTATACTGTTCAAAGATTTCTAATTCTGTACTCGTGTTTTCACAGTGACATGGAATGTTACATGTACATATTCGCAGTTTCTGGCTCAGAAAACCCCTACTTGTTGTGTATCTCTCTCGTCATTCTACGATGAAACCATTGTACCATGCCCGACATGTACCTGTGGATGCCAAAACAATGCCACACACCCGGGAAGTTGTGTGAAGTATGTTTTTCTCCTTCCATTTTCCTTTCCTTTTACACTCTGTTCTCAAGTTTTGAGAGAAAAGAGGAGAAAGGAAAAGAAAGTGAAATAATATCTTATGTGTGTTCTCTAGTTGGGAAAAAAGGAAATTTTTTGTGTTTTAATTGGTTTATCATGATCTCAAGTAGAGGAGAAAAGGGTTAAAATAACTAACAATTTTACAATTTTGACCTGTATGTGTGTAGTTTTGTCATTGAAAAGTTAGGAGAAGAGAGAAAGGGTAGTTTACTAGTTTTGTGAACTATAAATGTTTGTAAAGCCTAATGGTTTCTTTCTTTCCGAATCTTCTCACATTTGGAAGAAAAGTTTTGAATAGAAAATTAGCGAAAACTTTCCCACTGGTTCCTTAACTCCTTTCTTTCTCTCTGAATCTTCCCACATTTGAAGAGAACTTGTTTTGGTTCTCCCCATTTCTTTTCAAGTCTTTCCCATTTACTGCTACTTGTTAATTTCAAGAATACAGTTTTATGACATTGGTAGATCATATTTTCCCGATATTTATCATAGTAGTTAATTTTTCTTCAAATATTTGACTATTTTGCAGCCCAAATTCACCATATCTAGCTTCCGTTGTTAATGGTCCTGGTAAAAACAGCTTAACACCCCTGGTTCAATGCACGAGACATATGTGTCCGATTCGTGTTCATTGGCATGTGAAGCTTAACTACAAGGACTATTGGCGGGTGAAAGTCACGATTACTAACTTCAACTACAGGATGAATTACTCGCAATGGAATTTGGTGGTCCAACACCCGAATTTTGACAACCTTACTCAAATTTTTAGCTTTAACTACAAGCCGTTGACTCCTTACTCTTCTATAAGTAAGTGATTGTTTTCTTGATGATTAATTTGTACTTAAAAACGCATATCTAACAGCGATTTTACGTGTTTCTCTACAGATGATACTGCTATGCTATGGGGTGTTAAATTCTACAACGATTTTCTTAACCAAGCTGGACCGTTGGGGAATGTTCAGTCAGAATTACTTTTCCGGAAAGATAAATCGACTTTCACTTTCGAAAAGGGATGGGCTTTTCCACATAGAGTTTATTTCAATGGTGATAATTGTGTAATGCCACCACCTGACGCTTACCCGCAGCTCCCAAACGCTGGTTCTCGTGTAAATTTTTCGATACTTGCTCTGTTAATGGCATCTCTGGCCTTTTTCTTTCTCGTTGAGTAAATGGTCCACTTCTGCTCAACCGTTTAAGACTTCTCGTTCCTTGCAAACGTGTTCCAGGTGCGCGTTCTGTCTTAAACAAGAAAATCGAAAAAAAAGCATGTGATTTGTGGGTGAATCCCCTCTTTTGTGCATGCATTCTTTTGTAGAGTGCTCGTATCGTTACTGATATATTAAATATATATATATATACACAAAATTGTAGACAATACACTCAAACTTAGAACTTCTCTTAGTGACTTTTATCGTGTTAAATCGTACATCTTAACAACATACAAAATCTTTAGTATAATATTCTCATGAGATACATACAATCAAAGAAACTGACACTTTGTGTACCTCGATTTAACTCTTTGCATCACTTGTTCCATTCTTTAGCTTCAAAACTTTAACTACTAACAAAGTGCAAGGTAAATGTTGTCGTAATCAAACGAGTAAGAACACAAACAAAGAAATCAATAACGTTAACGAAGCAACTAGGTTTTTATGAGCAGAATTTGGTAGGAATGGGTATGATTCCGGTGGAGGTAGCATGCACTCGTCACCATTGAAGTAGACTTTCCTAGGAAACGCCCATCCTTGCTTAAAAGTGAACGTGTTTTGGTCCTTTTGTAGTAACACCTCTGATTGTACATTTCCAAACGGCCCTGCTTCCATTAGTAAGTCATTGAAGAACTTCATCCCGTAGAACATACCTGTATCATCTGTACACGTGAAAGAGGCGTTAGAAAAAGCATTGGACGAGACGCTTGAAAGTCAAAAGGCTGCTAGGCCTTAGAGAATGATTCAAGATATTTGAACTATTGATTTAACATATTTCTTTTTCGACCGTTACACAATGTGTCATATTTTTATTTGTTTTTATAGTTATAAGCTCTTTTTTTTCGTTTGCATATGGTTCGAACACTATATATGTATATAAAGTGGAGAAAATATGGATCTTTTATAGTTCACATTAGTACCCCGAGCACATATAATGTTAAACACCAAAGGGCCTTTGGCCTAGCGGTACCAAGGTGTTAGAGGAGACCCCAAGGTTGTGGGTTCGAGTCCCATTGTGGACAAAAGGTGTAGATTTATGAGTAAAATTAGATGGGTGTGTGAGTTCTGCAGTTCAAAAAATAAAAAAAAAACATATAATGTTAAACAACACTTACTTATAGACCCGTAGGGAACGAGGGGCTTGTAGTCAAAGCTGAAAACTTGAGTAACGTTATTGAGATTAGGATGCTGAACCACGAGTGTCCACTGTGTGTAGTTCATTCGATAGTTGAAGTTCGTTATCGCAACCTTTGCTCGCCAGTAATCTTTGTAGTTTTGCTTTACATGCCAGTGAATCCTCACTGGACACATATGGCGTGTGCATTGAAGCAACGGCGAATTGTCTTTTTTCGGCGTATTTATTCCAACAACGCTTAGAAGCTTAGAGTCACTCCTATAATCGACATCAAAACCTTTATCGAAAAAATTTATAGAAACCCTGATTTACAATCTAGTTTTTGGAAACTGGAATCTTACTTGACACATTTGTTCTTATTTTCACAACCACACGCACACGTAGGACAAGGAGTGATAGTTTCGTTGTAGAACGATGAGAAGGAGACGCAACATTTCGGGTGTTTTGTAGCCAGAAATTGCGAATACGTACACGTCACATTCCACGTCACTGCATATTCATAAGCCAATTATTAGTTTTTGACCTCGAGTCAAAGTCAACATCAAACTGTATCTTATTTGGAACGAAGAACTCTTACTTAAAGCCTGAGTTTTTCGTCGCCGATCAGGAGTGAGAAAAGTAGTCGGAGGAACAATCTTTGCCGGTCCACACGTATACCCTGGTCCAGGACCTAAAAGAGTAAAATTCTTCGGTAGTTTGACTGTCTTGTTTGACGTCCCGGCTAGCCCAACACTAACCTGGAAGGCCGAGACCGAAGCGGTTGGATCTTGACCCCATGCCGCCACAACCCCACCTTTGCAACAGTTTGAGAACTGTTGGTTGTAAGGGACACCAGGTAGCAAGTCAACAACCGTAGGTGTCTTCTTACAACAATGAGGCACGTTGGCTTTGAACTTCGAACAATCTCCTTGTTCGGTGGTCTGAGCCCCAACCATGGACCAGATCACTTCTTTCTTAGCCCACGTCCACCCTAAGGTCCAACCGGGCATCTGGATATGACGATACATCTGGAAATTGTTCATTGTTACCGTTGCCTGTAAAGAAACATCAAGAAAGCATCAACAATCTTGAAGGAACCATCAACAATCTTGAAGAAAAAAAAATGATAAATTTCTTACCACATAACCATCCGGGGTCCATGACATTATATCCCATTTGATCGTTATGTTTCCAGTTGGATCTAACGGATCAAACGCAGCTGCAAAACGATCAAAATCATTAGAGAAAGTGACACTTTAGTAGTACCTTTACTTAATCGAACGCTAATTAGCACCTGATAAAGAACAGAACGCAAGAAAGATGCAAGTAGAGATGAAGATTCTCATCTCAAAAGTTTCGTGCTTCACGAAAGTCCCTCAAAACCCGACTTCTTGGATCGAGCAAATTTCACAGATTTTCAGTTGGGGGTGGTGGGTGTTATAGAACCTGAAGATGGCTTACCTACTGGTTGTTAGATTTTGAAGTTTATGTTCATATATATATACACACACACACACATGTGGATTGACATTCATTGTGTGATTTCTAAAACTGTCTGTTGGGGTTTCTGTTTCTTGAAGCAAAAGACTTTTATTGAAGCAAAGAAAAAAGAGGAAAAAAGGGCGGGAGCTATTATTCCCAACGGCCACATGTTTCGTCAAGAATGTGACAGTTAAACTGCATCTTACTCTAACCAGTAACCATCTTGTCCTTTTTTGTAATTTCAAGTTGGGTTAGGGTCATTTTTGACTATCCAACTTTCATGTTTGTCACATTTAACCACTAAACTATTTTTTTTACACATTTAGCCATCAAACTTGTTTTTATGTACATATTTAACCAACTAAACTATTTTTGTCCATATTTAATGACTGAAATCATATACATTTGGCCACTAAACTATCACATTTTGTACACATTTGACCACTAAACTATCATTAATTGTA
Source organism: Centrapalus pauciflorus (assembly GCA_020465985.1). Classification (NCBI taxonomy): domain Eukaryota; kingdom Viridiplantae; phylum Streptophyta; class Magnoliopsida; order Asterales; family Asteraceae; genus Centrapalus; species Centrapalus pauciflorus. Next base: position 257,398 of record JAANYP010004510.1, on the reverse strand, counting down.
CACATTTGACCATTAAACTATCATACTTTGTACACATTTAGTCATTACTTTTAATCATTTTCCCAAAAAAAAATATTAAACTAAAGTTTAATGGCTAAATGTGTACAAAAAATAAATGGGACAAATATGAAAGTTGAATGATCAAAATGGACTTAAAGTTTGATCGGGCATTTGATGTGTGAAAAAGGGTACCCGGTTTTGTGGTTTTTGGTAATGATTTGCGGGGTATACTTGTCATTTCAAGTTAAAGACTCAAAGTCAATGAAAACGAGGTTTGAACCTAATGATAATTTGATTAGTAAGTTAAAGATGGAGTAATCAAACAAAATTCTTTCGGCTTCTCGATCTTTCTTCTCATAAAATGTGAAGCAAACAACTCGAAGTCGATGCTCTGAGAATTTGTATACTTCGATTCATCTGATTGCTTTCATGTAACAAGAGCCGCATGTACAAAATAAAAAACGAATGGGGTATTTAGCAAGTAGGCGAATGATTTGGGGCAAAACCTAAGTTAAAACAAGTCTAGATTCTCAAAGCTATCAGAACCATGATTTATGTCTCAATATGAACAGAGTAAAATTTTTAAACAAATTTGTCATGTATGTAAACACTCCTTATAAACTCATCTTTGATTTGGTCTTCCTATGATCCTATCTATGTGGGACATTTTATATCTCTATAAACTTGTATTTTTCACATGAAACGAAAAACTGTGAACATCAATATCTCATTTATCCTAGTTGTATTCAGACGTTTTTTATATTTTTGTTAAGCTCTCATTACAAAAAACACAAACCTTTCAAATAATAATGATTTATATCAGTTTCATATATAATTATCTTTTTTTAAAACTACAAAACTTTTTTTAAGGAATTTTTTCCAACTGTGTTAAGCGTCTTTAATCCACAATGTTAAATTAAAAAAATAAATAAATTCGTTTCCACAAAATGTAAATTTTCTTACATACATACATGTAAGAAATGGCAAAATTTCTTAGCCGAGTAAAATGACGAAACTGTCCTCCAAACCCAGGAATAATGCCAAATTGCCAAGGTGGAAGTTGAAAGTTAGGATACGACGATGTATTCATGTATAAAAGTATACACTCGTTGACCAAGGCCCGATCCATCGGGTTGACCCTGTTACCAAATCATGAGGCTGAAGCACCTGGTTTTCATTTACCACAACATGTATATATTTTTTATACACTTAGGTGGTGTTTGGTTTGAAGGATTTAAACAACCCATTTAGGATTTGGATTTAGAAATCCTTCGTTATCATGTTTGGATACAATATTAAAAGATAGGATTTAGCTCATTTAGGATTTTAAATGCACCACTTCTCCACCTTTCATAATTCATCCATACCCCTAAACATTTCAAAATCCTATCATTTCAAAATCCATCATTTTAAATTCATCCAATCCAAACACCACCTTATATACTTAAAAATCATCGGGTTGACCCTGTTACCAAATCACGGGGCGGGGAATGTAAATACCGTCCCCGTTTAAAAAAACCGCGGGGATTAAACGGGGATCCCCATCGGGTACGCGGGGAAACCCGCGGGGAATCGGGTAACCCATTTATAAATCAATGATATGAAATTTAATCGCGTGGTTCATAATTTAAGCTTAAAACGTCCATGTATGTTAAAATTTCAATACTAATATTAAATTAAATTTGTAATACCTATCAAATGATAACGAAAAAAACATTATTTCATTAAATTATATGTAAATAAATAAGTTTTTTAAATTATACGTAATAATTTTTATGTATAATATATAAAATAGATAAATTATTCATCTTTTATATATAATGTATATACAATAAAAATAACATGTTGCTATTAAAAGTAATCGGGGTATTCGGGGATTTAAACGGGTTATGTAATCGGGTATACGGGGCGGGTATTAGCAATACCATACCCGCCCCGTCCCCCGTTTAACTTAATCGGGTTCGGGGAAACCCGCCCCGTTTAGATCGGTTTTCGGTTTTCCCCGTCGGGTTCGGTTTTTTTTTGCCATCCCTACGCGAAAGAGATGTGTTTTTCAGGCTTTGTTTATTATTCAACCATTCAATTCATTGGTAAAACTGATAACTATTTTGTTTTAATTACTAAACATTTAGGTTGCGATTGGTTGAGAGAATTAAAAAAAAAAAAAAAATGAAGACAAACTATTAGTTAAGAGTTTCAAATTATGTATATCAATTCTTTATAAATTATCATGTTGTATCAGTATATAACTTAAAATTCAAATCCTCTTAATTTTTTAGCAATGATGAAGAATTAATTAGAATCTAAAATTAGAAAAAGAGAAATACAACAATCATAAGCTCATTGTATTTGTATTTTCAAGTTTTTATGGTCTAAAAAAAACCAAAGATTTTATAAATATTAAATAGATATATTTGCATGGGAAGCTCCTTTCAAAATTCAAAAACTCAATTCTATTGGCTTGAATTCAACTTAATTCCAGTGGTCAAACCCAGTGACCGTCCATATCTACGCAGGTATCGTATAATATATATAAATACATGCCAAAATGTTCTTCACTTTCACAAATCCAAATTACCTGAGATCGACTCCATCTACATATATATACGTTTCATTAACTTTTCGGAATCCAAAGTAGCGAAGTTAAAGTCTTCGAACATGCCGCTGCGTTGGGTGAAACCGGAGGTAAAAACATGATCGAAGAATCATTAGTTATCGAATAAGTTTATGTAACAAATGGCTACGTATATAATGTTATGATTGTTTAAAAAAAATGCATGTTTTATAACATAATTTGAATGATGCAGGTTTATCCTCTTATGGCTGCTATGACGTTTGTTACCAGCATGTGTGTTTTCCAGCTTTCTAGAAACATTTTCATGAATCCTGATGTCAGGTAATATATGCTTGTTTTCATGTTTTTTTGCGTTTTCGTCTCTTTATGTTATTTTTTTCCATAAAAATTCTTAAGTTAATTTTTCTTTTTTGCTTTAATTAAATTTGGACATTAGAACCCGGTTATAATTAGTAAACTGAGTTTTAAAAAATTGAAAACCGAGTTCTAATGTCCAAATTTCACTCATTCGTGTTGTTGTTGCTGCTGCTGCGTACTGATCGTTTTATAATCATTACATTCAAAAGATTTGATTTTGTTAATTTAGAATTTCATTGTGGCGTGTTTTGTCTGTATGATTTTACAGGGTGAACAAGGCTCATCGTACCACAGCTGTGCTAGAAAATCACGATGAAGGCAAGAAATACGCAGAACATGGCCTACGAAGGTTCTTACGTACACGCCCACCAGAAATTATGCCAACCATCAACTCATTGTTTTCCGACACCAAATAGATATCAGAATAACTTCATTTCGAGTGTATTTTATCGACATGTATTTTGTTTTAAGAATTGCGCTCCTGGTTTAAATCGTTACTAAGACATGTTATCTTGCCTTTGTGTAAATGTGTAATGATTTTTTTTTTGTACGGTACAAACCCAACAAATGTTACGTAATTGATTAATAAACTTGATTAAACTATATACATTATACATTTTTGTTCTGTCAATTAATTATTCGTTAAGTTCATATGATTTTAAATTAATAACTTTCCAAAAAGATGCATAACAAATTTAATTACTCAATTAAAATAGCTTTGTAAAAGGTCACAAATCACAAAAAGATTTGGGTTGGGTTGGGTTGGGCCTGCTGGATCTGATCATAATCTAGGATATTCCGGAATCCTAAACATATTTTAATGTTTGTTAATTTATGTGTATGAAAACGCGATTTTACTTTTCTTATATAGATGGTGTTTGGATTTGCGTTTGAAAAAGTGCTGTAGCGTTTTGAAAACTAATAATTAGATAATTGCTGTAACAAAAAGTGCTGCAGGAAATGTAGTGTTTGATTTAGCTTCTGCTATTTGATATCATAATTATCAAATAATCAGTTTTTAAAGTGTTTGGATTTGCGTTTTTACTTGTAAAACAACCAAATAATCACTTATTAAACAAATACGCTACAAATTTTAACTTATGAAAAAGTGTGGTAGGACAAACGCTAAACGCAAATAATCACTTATTAACGTATGCAATCCAAACACTTTTAAATCAATTATTTGCGTTATTGTAACGTAATAAGCTAATAATCACGTTTATAACGCAAAACCAAACACCCTCATATGTACGTTGCTAACCGTATAGTAAGCAAGAAGGTAATACAATCTTTCTATTTTTCTTTTAAAGGGTTTATTATGGAATAAACCAACATGTTTTCATGGTTTTTGTGTTTTCGTCAATACATATAATTTTGTTTTCCAAAAAGTTCTCAAGTTATTTTTTTCTGGTATTGTAAAATTTGATAATTAGAGCCCGTTATAATAAGTAAATCGGGTGTTTAAAAACTGAAAAATCGGGTTCTAACAGCAAAAATTCACTAAACCAAAAGTAAAAAAAATAACTTGAGAATTTTTGTGGAAAAAAAATAACATGGATGGACGAAAATGTAAAAGACGTGAAAAGAAGTTTGTTTTTTCATAATAAACATTTTTTAAATGCTCAAAATTGTTTACTTCGTTTGCCATGGTAAAACAACCCTATTACGAGGAATAACCATTTTCTTGTTTCTTGCAACTGCCAAACAACTTATATCTTATTTGTTTTACGAAAAAACGAAAAACTGTTAGTATTGTTGCAAACAGAGAGTCAAGAGCATGCTCGGCTGGATAACTTAACGAGCTTTTCAAAATGCATTTTTGAGTTTGACTCAAAAAGCTCAAATATATGTATAAATAAACAAATATATTTTACTTTTCAGTATCTAGCTCGAGCTTAAAATAATAAGTCAACTAGATATTGTTAGGGATTGAATTACTCTATAATCTCAAATTGCTTGATAAAAAACTCAAATTTATTTGGACGTATATAAAACTTGAAAAACTCGAGTTGATCCCCCACCATCAAGCTCAACTTGCTACATTTTCAAGCTTGGGTTCTCTGGATCGGGCTTGAGCTCCATAACGGAAACCTCAATCAGAATAGCCATGAACATCGTCGAGAAGCCTGTAGCAACCTACAACCCATGAATAATCAATAGTTGAACCAGAAGCCATGGTTCCAGACGAACCAGAAGCAAGACCAGTCCAGAAACACTAATTGCAACCTCAAAGGAGACGAGCACTTTCAATTTTTTTTAACAACGATCACAGTCAAATACCCTTGGACAACAGAGCACTCCACCCACAATCAAATAACCTCATAGGCATGGGTCTCCTTTTTTTTTTTTTTAAATCTTAAACATAAATTTAAAAGTACGTTACAAAACGATTCATCACTTAATATACATTATATTGTTTATGTGAAATTGTCAAATTTAAATTAAACTTTTAATATTTAAATGATCGAAAAACAAACAAATCTAGTTAAAGTTTAAAATTGGATCCTTTTTTAAACATAAACAAAACATGTAATACAAGAAAGATGTTTGTAACGTGGAAGGAATTTTATAGAATGTTCAGACCCATCAATCCACAAATTCATTCAAACCAATGCTCATCTCTTGGGCCTTTTTGTTTGGTATTTTCCGATAAACCAAAAGGGTAATGTTCATAAATAAATGTGTTTTTTGCTTTTATAGATTTCAACGAAATAAATAGATTTCCTATTATATTAATATACTTTTCCCCAATATTTAAGTCTATAGAAAGTAGAAATTCACATACTACATATATATTTGAATTTAATAATTTATTTTAATAATATTTCCACTATAAAATTCATTTTTTAGGATAATCATTGTAATAAAATTTAACAAGAACCAAAACCAAAGTAATAGTGTATCGAGTTATATACTCTACATTAATTTATTAATAAGTAGCTTAATAACTAGAAAAATTGGGTTATAATAAGTAATTTTTTAAAACAAGAAAATACTAATAATTTAAAAATTTTATTGATAAAAAATAACGTGAAGGGATTAACTCATAAAAAAACAATAATAAACTTTATATTTATTTACGTATGTTTTTTTTTATTTTTCTACGGAAAGATTGACCATTATTTTATATGATATATAAGACAATATAATATTCTTATAATACAATGGGTTTTAGCACAAAATAGTAAATAATGGATTCTTGTAATAACGGAAAATTGCTTAGACATTACACACGAGTGAAAATTAGAATATATGATGGAGATATTATTTTAATGAGTTGATAACATTTATATATGACTTTTACCAAAAATAGAAAGCTTCAATTGTAAAAATTCCAAACGTATAGCGATTTTACATAAATTGAATTAATTCAAATTTCTAAATACATTAGCTTTTAAAGTTTTTTATTATTTTATATCATATCTCACTTTAAAGTAAATTGTAAATTTATCATATTTAGAGGTTATCATTGATAATATCAATTTTTATATTTACTTACCAAAGCGTCACAGGTTGATGGCTAATAGGGTTGTAAAGAAACGAACGTTCGACAAATAGTTCGGTGGGAAGTTTGTTTATGTTCGGTCATTTATTAAACGAATGATCGTGAACACAAAATTTTATGCGTTTAATTAAATGACCGAGCATGAACAGAAACTTCTTTCGTTCATTTATATTCGTGAACGGTCGGTTATGTTCATTCATTTATGTTTGCTTATGTTCGTTCGTTTATGTTCATTTGTTCATTTAATATATGTTTTAAAAAATATATTATATTTAATATAGATATATTAGTTTAGTATTACATAATATATTTAACATAATATTTTGATTAATCATATAAATTAAAAAATAACACTTCAAACTCTAATACTTGATGTGATTGATGACACTCAATGAATATAAATACTCAAATGCTTAAATGTTAGTTTAGTATTGGAATTGAGTTTTTTGTTTCTTAATACATTAATTTATTATTATCGTAATACTTTGAAGTCAATTATAAATATTATGAATGTACAAACGTAATTTGAAACTATGAATCATGTGTGGCGAGTTTTGTTTTTATTCAGCAATTTTGTTCGTTTATGTTCAGTTATTTTCGTTATGTTCGTTTAATTGATGTTATTAATGATACAAAATACAAAGTTGATGTTATTAATTATGAAAAAAATACAAAAATTTATACTATCGGCCTATAGTGATAAAAGATAAATAATCTTGATATAAATGGTAAAATTTTTTTACTATTCTTAACAATTAAATAATAAAGTCGGTTGATCCGTTGTATCTTAATATCCTATTTATGTATTTATAAAAATCTTATTGATATCCACTGTATTAAATATAATTGTAACAAAATTATATTATTAATTAAACTCATAACTTAATGTGAATAAAAAGAATTAAGAAAGTTTAATCTAATTTTGTATTTTACTCATTAAAGTTTATAATAACTGGCTAAAAGTTATATGTTACCTCTCTATTCTCGAATTAAATGATTAATTAATGCTGCTTTTAATTGGGTTTTTCTCAACTATAAAGAGAATATCCCTCCATGTTCCACCCTTCCCATTTCGACTTTCCCCATCTTCCCTATAACTTCATTTGGATGTCAATTTTCAATTCATAAATTTCATCTTCTTATTATATATGCTGAATTAACAGTTTCGAATTGAATTCAGCAGCTGATTAAAATGGAGTTGGGGAGAATTTCATCGATTTTAGTCGTAGCTCCATTGTTGTTCATGGTTACTGCTGCTGCTTGCTCCAACGGAACATGCAAGGTACGTGCGTCTCTTGATGATGGAATCCTCGATTTGAATCGAATTTGTGTAATTATTGAGTGAATTGTGTGTTAATCTGACACTACTATATATATACGTATGAAAATTTGAAATGATTTGGGTTGTAGTTGCTGGATGATTGCGAATCCGACGGAGATTGCGAGACCGGACTTTATTGTTTCTCTTGTCCTCAAGGATTTTTAGGCTCCAAATGTGTTCGTTCAACTGCTACGCCTGTGTTCAATCTTCTGGTTATTCTCTCTCTCTCTCTCTCTCTCTCTCTCTAGAATTGCGTATGAAAGGGAAGCGTTTAGACGAATGTCGTTGAGTGTGTAAATGTGTGTGAAACCAGAAGGTTGGTTTCACCTCTGATTCACTTTTGTTAAATGGCAAAAAAGACCCGAAACACAGGTAAATATTGAATGAAAACCGACTAAATCCGGCTAGATTAATCGGGGACATGGACGGTTTTTTCTGTTCTCATTATCCGTCCAGTTAGGATGACAAAAAAAACAATAAAAATAAAAATAAAGAACCCGGTGGGAATAGGGATGGTAAAAAAAATCAAACCCGACGGAGAAAACCGAAAACCGATCTAAACCGGCGGGTTTTCTCGAACCCGATTAAGTTAAACGGGGATGGGGCGAGTATGGTATTGATAATACCCGCATTGTATACCCGATTACATAACCCGTTTAAATCCCCGATTACTTTTAGTAGCAACATACTATTTATATTGTATATATATTATTATATTATATATAAAAGACGACTATTTTTATCTATTTTATATATTATACATAAAACTAATATGTATAATTTAAAAAACTTATTTATTTACATATAATTTATTGAAATAATGTTTTTTAGGGATACAAATTTAATTTAATATTAGTATTGTAATTTTAATACACATGAACATTTTAAGCTTAAAAAATGAACCATGTGATTAAATTTCATATCATTGATTTATAAATGGGTTACCCGGCCGCGGGTTTTCCCGCGTATCCGATGGGGATCCCCGTTTAATACCCGCGGTTTTTTAAACGAGGACGGTATCTCCATTCCCCGCCCCGTTGCCATCCCTAGGTGGGAAAAATTGAAACCAATTAAAATGCAGCAGGTTTTCATTGGAACCGATTATTTTAAACGGGATGGTATTTATGAAACCCGTCCCGATAACCCGATTAACCACCAGACTAAAACACTGATTAGATGCACACTTATTTTTTATATAATAATAAGTTTTTTATTTATATTTTAGATTATACATGTATATTCCTAGTATATGTATATCATATAATAATATGTATTTTGTTTGTATACACATGAATAATTATTAGTCAAGTTTTGTTTTGTTTAGTTTATGATTTTTTTCATTTTTGTATCTGTTTATGGTTTGAATCATTGTAAATTTTACCCGTAAATATCGAAATAAAAGTTCACCGTTTAATTAAACGTTTGTTATAAATGGATTCTCCGAATCTCCATGGGTTTCCCCGCCTACTCGACGGGAATCCCCATAAGGCCCCAACAAGTTTTTCAAACGGAAATGGGATGACCAATCCCCGTCCCGAACACGTTGTCATTCCTAGTCCCGTTTAATGTAATTGCTATTTACTAATTACTAGGTCAAATATCCATGTGCTAAATGAGTTAGTTTATAAAAAATAATGTTAAATAATATATATAAATTAATTTTAATATATTATATATTAATTATTTTATTTATTAGCTTAGTTAAATTATATTAGGTGAGAATAAATATGATTTGATTTGACTTTGAAATATATATATATATATATATATATATATATATATATATATATATATATATATATATATATATATATATATATATATATATTAATGAATGACATGGGCAAAAGAAACTATTGAGACATGTGACAAACTGAAGAGAGACCGACATGTGACAATATCTAATGAGATTAAATCATTTATGCTAAATAGTGATCCATTCCCCACGGTATATATTAACAATTTATATTAAGTGGTATCATTCCTCGATTATCTAATGAGACACCGTTTATGTCCCCATGATTTTGTAACCAAGGACGGGAAACAGTTAATTTTCAGAAATAATTTCTTATTTATTATAATTGGTATCATGTTAATTATCATCCTGATACCATTCTTAGGTTGTGTTTGATAAAAAGAATCGTAAAGAAAAGAATGAAGTATAAAATCAATGGTTTTTTATACTATCAAATTTGAAAATGCAATAACCATATGGTGGTTGTAATTCTCTTTCTCTTATTTTAGTTTATACGTAATTCTCCACCAGTGCTAGAGAAATGAAAAAATAAAATTTTTACATATACATTGATCCAACTTGAGAATTCATATAGAATTTATATATGCAATTTAAGTATTCTAACTTGTAATTTGTCTTCATTTTCTTTCTCTTCGGTTTTCTCTACAATCACAACCTTAGATTCGTCTGAATGTAACCATGGATAGTAGTTAAAATGAAACAGATAGGTGGCCACACTATAGCCATGGACGTTAACTTCAAAGACAACAATGGTTGAATCCTTCCTACATAGTACATTGCTAAGTCAAAACTTCGCTTCTATAAAATAAATAAGATATTATCCAAATCTATATGAACAATTAATTTCAATTAATTCTCATTTGTCTAATTCAACAAATTGAATTAATTATCAAACTTAGATTATCCTATGAGGATATGGCTTCATCAAATAGACAAATACATATATAATTAAATTCAATCTAGGGATGAAATCTTGTTACGATGGATGGTTGAGAAGGTGTTTGAATAGGTCACAAAGATAAAAATGATATAAGAAATTGATAAAATTTGTAAAGAAACTAAGAAAGATAACATAAATTTTAATTTTTGACAATAAATGTAACATAAAATATTTTAGACCAAGAAACGTAACTTACAATTCAATTTTGATAAAAAAAATGTATCAATGACTAACTAAAAAAGTAAAAAGTTAAGTTAATGTTTTTTTTTTATAAAAATATTATTTCATTATCTTTTTCGTTCTTGGCCAGTTTGTTTAGAAATTTTACGATACCTTTATCTTCAAAATTTGTATTTTATGATACTTTTCTTGACAATTTGCTCTTATTATTGTTAGGATTATATGATAGTTTATAAGGAATGAAAATGAAAAGATTTTGATTATTAATCCAACAATAAGAAATGAAAATATTAATAATAAGATTGAGTTTCTTTTCTAATTTTTAATAAACTTTTAGTGTTCATTTGATTTTATATTGTTATCAATTTAAGTATCAAATAAATACATATCAAAATATATAATAGATATAAGTGTTCAAACCATATATTTTTCTCATTTTTATTTCTTACGATGTTATACTACCAAACGCATTATTATTTATATCATTTTAGTTTTGACAAATTGCTTTACGTTTTCTTTCTTTTGTTTGTAATTAATCATTTATGTATCCAACCAAAAGTGGACCAAAACCATGTTGATTCATGTCCTATTTTCAAATATGATTTATTGCGTGTATGAATTATGATGACATCATCACCTAAAAGAGGCTAGAACCGAAACAAAAGTCAACAAATGGATTAGGTCATTGGGCCAAATTCTTGAACAGCCTAATTAGCACCATCCAGAAAACAACATTTGAGTTGGGCTCACACTTTTTGTGCTGGGTATATAACTATATTCTTCATTTTATGAATCTCACATATTTAACTAACTGTTTATTAGGGGTAAAAAAAAAAAAACCAAAAACCAAATCGAAACAGGAAAATATCAAAAATTCGAAACCGAAAATTCAATCGTTTGGTTTGGATTATGGATTTTCAAAAACTGATGGTTTCAGTTTCATCATAACAAAAATGGAAAAACTTTAAACCGAACGGAAAGTTATATAAATATCAACACTTTATTATATTGAGTATTTTATTAAGGTTTCATTCTTTGTATTAGTGATTTTTATTTTATTTTTCCCTTTTAATAACAATTTTATTAGTTTTGTGTTGTTTTTTAACCATAAAACTTACTTTTTATTGAATTTAAACAATAATCAATTTTATTATCGTTGAACTTATAAGTTATAACTACTCGATAGGTTTTATGAATAATAAATAAAAATTTAAATTAAAGACTTGAAAAACCGAAAAATCAAAAGTTGAAAACGGAAGAAACCAAACGACTTGGTTTCTAAAGTTCAAAAAAATGAAATTTTCGGTTTGGACTTTGGGTTTTAAGTAAAACCAAACCAAATCGTCTTTTGCTCATCCTACTAGTGTTTTGATTATATATTCTTTGCATGTTTTAAAACAGAATAACTCTCTCCCATTCAACAAATACGCATTCTTGACAACACATAATGCCTTTGCGATCGATGATGGAACCCCGCGAGTTACCCCCACAAATCAAGAAGACACCGTCACACAACAATTAAACGTATGTTTCTTATCTCACAACAACATATTCGTTCATCTCATTTCCTTTTTTGTAACGTACAAATGCTACAGAAGAAGAAAACAGAATTTTTTGTTTCTTGAATCTTGATTATATTCGGTTGTTTACTAACACTGTTACTTGTTATTATCATATTTATAGAACGGGGTTCGTGCTTTGATGCTTGATACATATGACTACGAAGATACCGTATGGTTATGTCATTCTTTTGGTGGAAAATGTTATGAGTACACTAAATTTGTAAGGATAACACTGTCTCATGCCATTTGGTTTTTATGTTATAATCCATATATACAACAGTTATAACTTCATGAATAGTTATTCATTTTTAACATGATGAAATGTATTTACATAGTAGAACCCGGCTATCGATTCTTTGAAAGAAATTGAAGCTTTTCTATCAGCAAATCCAAAAGAAATAGTGACAATCATCCTCGAAGACTATGTACAAGCACCAAACGGTTTGACCAAAGTCTTTACAGATGCGGGGTTGAAGAAGTATTGGTTTCCTGTATCGAGTATGCCAAAAGCCGGCCAAGATTGGCCATTGGTTAGTGACATGGTTGCTAAAAACCAAAGATTACTTGTTTTTGGCTCGGTTAGATCCAAGGAACAGAGCGAAGGAATCGCGTACCAATGGAACTACATGGTTGAAAATCAATGTAAGTTGGCAAGTTGCTATTCACTTTCCATACATTATATCAAAATCATAAAATCATGCACTTGTACCTTTTCTTCAGGGACGTCACTTAGATTTTGGAGGCCCTGGGCAATAATCATTAAAAATGCCATTTATATATATTTATGAAGTTCACTAGGCCGTCACTTATATTTTGGAGGCACTGGGCAATAATCATAAAAAAAGATCATTTATATATATTTATAAAGTTCACTAATATTATAAAGATTGCTACAAATTTTGGGTTAGACCAACTAATATACGTACATAGGTTAACTTTTCTGAGGCCCTATAAAGATTTAGGCCATGTGCCATAGCCCATCTTGCCCTTGGCAAGAACAGGGCCTGCTTTTCTTTACGATTATGCATATGTTTTTGTGGTGATTATAGACGGGAACGGTGGAATGAAGTCAGGGGAGTGCCCAAACCGGGGAGAGTCATCTCCGATGAACGACAAAACAAAATCACTTGTTCTAGTGAACTACTTCCGTACAGTTCCTTTGAAGGTGTTGGCATGCAGCCAAAACAATGGGGACCTCTTGGACATGACCAAGACTTGCTACAGTGATTCAGGCAATCGTTGGGCCAATTTTCTCGCAGTCGATTTTTACAAGGTACCAAAGCAACTTCTGGATCTAGCTTTCGAGTCCCAGGGTTACATTTTTTGTTTAAACGTTCAATGTGCGTTTTTGTTTGATTTTAAAGAGGAGCGAAGGTGGCGGGACATTTAAAGCCGTAGACTTGCTAGACGGAGAGCGTTTGTGTGGATGCAACGACGTACATGCATGTGTGGTAAGTAAATCGAATAGACGAATACTCCATGAGTACCCTGTTTAAAATTTTGAGTTCACTTAAAAAAGGAAACTTGCATATTTTGCAGCCTGGAGGAGGGAGCTGCACACCTTGAAGTTTTTTGGGACCAAATAAGTGCAACTTTAGAGAGGATTTCAAATTTTAATCCTAGTTTTCCTTTAGTAATTATTGTGATGCATGTAAACATGTTTTTTAGGGGGGAAACTAGAATTAAAAGAAAAAAAAAGTTGATATTTCTACTAGTTGTCACATTAGATTTTAGGTTATGGGTAAAATAGAATGAAAATGAATGAAAATGTAGAGATTTTATATTGTTTTATATGAGAATACATTAACTGAAAAATTTTTAGTTAGTATATTTTCATTCTCATACTAAAAAAACAATGCAAATTTTTTTCATTTTCATTTCATTCCATCCACAATACTAAACACGTTCTAAGGAGTGTTTGTTTTAAGGGGTTTGAAAAAAAAAATGAATTTGGGTTTCCGAAATTTTTATTTGGTTCAATACTTTAGATTAACTAATTAACTCATCTAATTATTTTTTAGCAAAATTTTTTGAGACTCATCAATAGTCTACAATTATTAGTTTTTACTTTTCTTTTATTTTTCTATTCTTTTTTCTTTCAAACATGTATATATTTCTAAACGTACAATCCAAACACATATTCAATTTCTATACATGAAATTTTTGTATTTCGAAACCCATGAATATATTATTTATTACAATTCTAACGAGTACTTAAGGTGACTTTGGTTTTTTAAATAAAATTTGATTCTTATATAGATTTCAAAAGGAATGACAACACCAGTAACTTTCTGTTGACAAAACTAATTGTCATTTGTAACCGTGTTTTGGAAGCTGAAATTTTTTGAAGAGTTGAATTCTCTATTAAATAGTATAAAAGAAACATCCATATTAATTAAGAGTTGTAGTTTATATTTACAATGAGGTAAAAAAAATAATTTTATTTGACCAAGAAAGAAAGCTTCTTTCGAAATTGTTAAAGAAAGGGGGGCCAAATTTTGGTTTAAGTAAACCAAGTCTTTAAGGGTTAATCAACCTCTTTAATGATTATCCAAAAATCCATATAGTTATTCTTAATCATTTATGCATATAATTATCTTTTTAATCTAAATCTATATTCTATATATACTAATAAAGCAAAATAACTATTGTCATGTGTCGCTTCCTTGACTCTTTTAGGTTTCATTTTCTCACCCATTTTTTCTAATATAACTCTTTCAATTAACTCATCTCATTTATTCAAAAAAATTAGAATATTAAATTGAAAACTTTTATAATTAAATAATTTTGAATACTTTCTGATTTAACCTAAAATGTTTTATCTAGAATGATCTAATTGATTTGTAACTTTTATTGTTTTTTAATTAAAACTAAATGTTATATGTTTAATCGTATATTAAATGTATCAAATTTAAAATTCGTTTTCATTCTTGAAATTTTTACATTAATATTTATATTAAAGTTATGTTAACAATCAAAACTGATTTAAATTTTCGTTTACAATCAATTGAATCAACAAAATTTCTCATACATAATAGCATGATTTTAGGTTACTTATCTCTAAAAACACATCTAAATATAAAAAGAGTAACACTATAATAATTTTCATAAAAGAAAATATGTTTTAATGATATTGTAAATATTGTTTTCAAATTTAAAAGCAAAAATATTACAAAATTGATTTAAATTTTATTGTAATATAATTAATATTTTCAAATATATTTATATCTTCAATATCTATTTATTATGATCATAATAAAAAATTATAACTTACATAAATTTTAATTATTTATCTATGTCAGTTAATATCAAAATATTATTACTTTATTATTTTTTATAATAATATTTTAAGTTGTTATATATAAAAGTATATATATTTTTTACATATACCCCATGTATTAGACGGGTCAATAATCTAGTTATCCCTATTTATAGATATTTATTTATCTCAAAAAAGGTGTATCTTTTATATAATCATTATCCATTAATGATAATATAAATGAATGGATAAGTACTTAATATTATCTGTAGTATTCATCCATTTTAGTGATTTAATAATTAAAGAGATAATTCCGTCACATTAAAAGTATGCATTTTTTTCAATCATTATCCTATAACGATGAGATAAATAAAGGGTTAAATGATTTTTATGTAGCTATATGTGTCATTTTTACAAATATATGCATTCAACTAACTTATTTATCAATCGATGCAATCAAGTTTTAACTTTTTACTAATCTACGCACCTAACTTGTTATTTATTACAACTTTATGCAATTTACTTTTTATAGTAGGTAAACACATTATTAAAAATGTTTATATGATTTATTATATTTGTGCGTTTTACCAATCTATGCTATAAATAACCTTTTTTTATTAATTAATAAAATCAACTTAATCAAGTTTTATAATGTAAAACACATTTTTTTTCAAAAATTCAATAGCCTTTTTTTGTTTTATTCAAATTATTTTTAATTTATCTTTATATTACATATAACAAAATACTGAATTGTTCTTCAATATATTAAATATATTCTTTATTTTATTACATTAATGTTTACTTACATAATGTGATATGTTTTATTGTTAAAGAACATTTCAAAATTATGAAAATACAAAAAAGACAAAGCATGTATTTGATACGTTTTTATTGGTAGTGGGCAATACACTAGTTTATGAACTAATGTATGGTGTTGGCAAAAATGACCGGTCTCAAAGCCTTATTTTCTTGTTTGTTTGCTTTAGAAAATTACATTGGTAGTGCTGTAAAGTGAGTTCTTGAATGACAAATTACCATCTTCAACCACAAACCAAGGCTGATAATCTCATTCAAAAAGTGAATCTCCTTTACAAATGTCATTTTCTAAAGAAAGCAAGACGAGTAAATAATATTTTTAGGCTGGTCATTTCCGCGAGCACCATAAATCAGTTTATAAGAGAGCGTCTTGCCCACTACCAGTAAAACCTGCTACCAATAAATAACAAGCTAAGTAATTTAATTGGTAAAGAAGTAAAAGTTGATTGTATTTATTGTTAAAAAAAAAAGTTAGTTGGATGCATAGATTAGTAAAAATGGTATAGATAGTTGCATAAAAATGCACTTAACCCGCAAATAAATGAATAATTAATAATTATCATCCAATAATCATTAAATCGTTCATAATGTCGATCAAAATCATGTTTAAGTCCTTGCGATTTGAGATTTATTAAATTAATCATCCAATGATCAAATTAATCTCAACAATATTATCTAATATAATTTTATATCATAAATAATGTTCAGCATCATTTATTTGTTTGTTCAATTGCATCTGCTTTGTTGTGTTAATGGGTATGACCCTTTAAGTGTTTTATGATGTTGGTCATGATGCAGTATTGACGTTATTTTGACACACAAATATTAACATGTATATTATTCTAATTGGTTAAAACCTACAATAATTACCATCAAGTTTTAAAAAATTCATTTACATTTTAATAAACTTGACTTGGATTTTATGCAAGCAAACTAAACTATTACTTTAGCGGCTCTGAAAATACCATTTAACTTAATTGAAAAAATACATACTTAAAAAAATCAAACAATAATTTAAAACTCAAGAAATCTTTGAAGATTTTGCACTTTATCAAAAGAAATATTTGGCAAATCTTAGTTTGTTTTGTGGGTGAAGAGCATGTGATTATGTTTGTTGAGAAGGTATCTCATCTAAATCTTAAATATGTTACTAATCCTTAGTTTAAGTATCTATAAATTATTAATTCCTAAACATAAATCTTGTCTTTAACCAATTTTTTAGGACAATGGGGTTCATGTTATTGGTTTTATGGCATGCCAAGAAGGTTCATATAAAGATTGTAAAATTACTTGCAAAAGATGAAAAATGATAAGATTGAAAAAAATAAAGAAGTTTTTATCAACAATGGTTTTAGAGGCTGATCGAATTAATCATTTGTAATTACTAATCAAACTTCAATACTGAAGCAATTGAATGATGATATTGTTAATTTTTTTTTAAAAAAGACATAACATCATGTCACTAACAGTTTGTTTTAATCGTGATTTATGATTGACGTCAATCCTAAAGTACAAATATTTAAAAAAAAAATGAAATGTGATATCCAATAATTCAAAATAAATCACATGGTCCTAATTAGAATTCCATGTTTTTTAAGAAGTAACTTTGTACTGAGCACCTTATGTCCTTCTATATATACAAATATATTCAAGATTAAATATGATGATATCTTGTTTTTTATTTTTCATAATAACATAAATTAGTTTTATTTCTGTTGAAAACTATTTCCTTGGTCAAGTTAATGCTGGATTGGGTTGTTATTATTTCAGTTGGGCTGTTATATTCTTGTTACATTATTTCTGGTTGTTGGGCCTGATATTGTTTTTCTGTTGAGCTGGTGGACTACAGCCCAGTCCGCTTTCCTGATGCTTATTAATATGCCTCATGCGAAGGGTTTATTCATCAGTTCATATTTTTGTTCTCATAGTTCATCAGAGAGTTTGAGGGTTCTGTTCGTCTTCATCTTCTTCGTTTACACAAACCTAATAGTACTGATTGTTGTTTTCTTCATGAGGGTGAGCTTCATCTGTCGATGAAGTCTCAGAGTGTGATTGTAGTGAGGTTTATGTTGTAAGTAATAGGGTGGCCTTGTGCCGGTTGTTTTAGGGTTTGTGATTCAATAAAATTCTGTTTGAGAAGATCTTGGTTATTTCTTCATGGTATCGCAGCTCAGGTTCGTTGGTTGATACAATAGCTGTAAGTAGATCCTATTCAATCTACAAAAGGTTTCTGGTTAGTTGGAATCTAGCCCAAATATTTAGGGCATATTGTAAATCTCCGCTGTGCGCTTCTTGCCGAGTAGTGGTCTGTTCTCCTTCCTGAGGTTAGGGTTTATACTCGAAACCCTAAGCTGTTTGGCCACGCATCTGGTTAGGGTTTGTTCTTAAAAACCCTAAAAGGTGTCAAAAGTATCTTCTGCCTGTCATTCTGGATTCGAGGAGATAGTCACCAATTCAGACGCGATTAAAACTCTTTCAAGTGTGTGGAGTACTCTGTAAGTCTGTTAAAACCCTCTCGTGTTGTAGCAAGTACCTGTTCTTGGGAGTTTCCGTTCATACGGGAATCAACTGCCCCTGAGAATCATACTTGGCCTATAGACGAGGCCTCTCAATCGGTATTTTTTTTTATGTTCATCTGTTGTTATCTTTTATGATCTGAGACTTGTCCTGGCTTGACCTGGCGTCTTGAACGTTCGTGGAATCCTGCCTTAAAGGACCTGTTCTCTGTGTTTGTTCCCCTTCCTGTTGTGTGATAACCTTGTTTCTGCTTTGTGTTCTGTGTCATCCCTATCCACACATTTTTTTTTTCTTTTTTCCCTATTTTTTCATTGAAATATTAACCCACAAAATGGGAGACGGTGAAGATACTTTAATTAGCAGACTAGATTTTGGGGATCCGTTATATCTACATGCTAGTGACATTAATAGTGCTCCCCTTATTAATTTCAAACTAAAGGGGACTGAAAACTACAAATCATGGGCGTGTGCCATGGAATTGGCTTTCCAAGCCAAAAATAAAACTGGTTTTATTGATGGCTCCTTTCAACGCCCATTAACTGATGAAAATCTTGCTAAACAATGGGATAGATGCAACGCTGTAGTTGTCTCGTGGATTTTGGGGTCTGTATCTGATGATTTGTATAATGCTCAGATATACTCTAAGTTGGCCTCTGATATGTGGAGTGAGTTAAAAGAAACATATGATAAAGTTGATGGGTCAGTCCTGTTTAATATACATCACCAAATTAACTCCCTCACCCAAAATGGTATGACAGTGTCTGACTACTATCACAAACTTAACTCTCTATGAAGACAATATGACACTATGTTAAAACTTCCCCAGTGTGTCTGTGAAGCATCTAAGGATTTTCAAAACCACACCAGTTTCTTAAAGCTAATGCAATTTTTAATGGGACTTGACAGTAGTTATCAAACTATAAGAAGCAACATTTTAACCACTGACCCTTTACCAAGTGTTAAAGTTGCCTTCTCTATTATTTCTAGAGAAGAATCACATCGAATGACCACTTCCAGTGATCATAAAACTAGTGGGCAGTCTGTCATTTTCTTTTCAAAATCATCTTCTCAGACAAAAAATCTTCTCAATCCAGATTTAAAATGTAAAAAATGTCTGAGAAATGGACATACCATAGAAAGATGTTTTGAAATTATTGGGTATCCTAAAACCAATAACAACTTAAAATGTACCAAATGTGGCAGAAATAACCACACTGTTGATAAATGCTTTGAGATTGTAGGTTACCCTACCACATGGAAGAAGAAGACTAACAATTCTTCTCTTGGTCCCTCTCCAAATTCCAATACTAGTACCACTGATCTGTCTACAGTCTCTCTTTCCAAAGATCAGCTATCAAAACTGATGATTCTCCTTGATGAGAAACCCAAACCAGTTAATCCTCAATCCAATATGAGTGGTACTACTCTTACTTCAAATATGCTGTTTGTTTCAGGATCAAATTTAAACTACACATCATACACACAGTGCTGGCTTATCGATTCTGGTGCTAACCACCACATGACACACACTGATAAGCACTTGTTAAATATTGTAGATGTTACAAATCTACATATCACTGTTACACATCCAAATGGCACTTTTGCCAAAGTCACAAAAATTGGTGACCTTCGTTTAACTGATAAAGTTATCTTGTATAATATCCTAATAGTTCCTGAGTATAATGTCAATCTTTTGTCCGTCTATCAATTAGTCAAAGACAGTGGTTTCTCAGTTAGCTTTGACAAAAATCATTGCTATATTCAGGACTTGAAAACCCATGTGACTCTGGCAACTGGTAAACAAAATGGTGGGCTCTATAATTTCTACATAGATCACCAAGGTACTCATCAATCTGTCTTTTGTACTCCTATGAACAATGAATCAGCCATGGTGTGGCATGATCGTCTTGGTCATCCCTCTGACCAAGTCCTCCATGCATTAAAAAATATTTTAAAACTTGACAAAATTGATTCAAATCAGCCATGTGATATTTGCCATATGGCCAAACAAGTAAGAGAACCTTTCCCCTCAAGTACACATAACACCTCCTCTCTTGGTGATATCATCCATCTTGATGTCTGGGGACCCTACAGAGTTGCCAGCAAGGAAGGCTATAAATACTTCCTTACTATAGTTGATGACTTCACCAGAGCTGTTTGGACTTTTCTTTTAAAATCCAAAGACCAAGTCTTTGACAACATTGTACTTTTCTACAATTTACTACATACTCAATTTAAAAAATCAGTTAAAATCTTTAGAAGTGACAATGGGACAGAATTTATAAATACCCAAATGTCTACCTTTATGAAACACCATGGCATAATTCATCAAACTTCCTCCCCTCATACACCCCAACAAAATGGGGTAGTTGAACGTAAACATCGACACCTGCTTAATGTTGCTAGAAGTCTTCTGTTTCAAGGGAACATCCCTTTATACCTGTGGTCTGAGTGTATTTTAACTGCTACCTACCTTATTAACAGGACTCCTACTTCTGTTCTTCAAGGTAAAAGCCCCTATGAGATGATTTTTAAAACTAAACCAAATTTGTCCCATCTTCGAACCTTTGGTTGTCTCTGTTTTGCCAAAATATTAAATGTTTTTGATAAATTTTCTCCTCGTTCTGAAAAATGTATTTTAGTTGGTTACTCAACAGAAAAGAAAGCATATAAACTGTACAGCCTTAGCAGCCGACAGTTTTTGTTTTCAAGGGATGTTAAATTCTATGAACATGTTTTTCCTTATAAACCAATAAATTTTTCTCCATCCCTTCCTCAGAATCAATCCTATCAACAATTTTTTGATCCACACACTGAAAATTCTAGCTCTTCTAGGGACAAGTCTGGTATGGTTCAGGTTCCCAATGATGATACCAATACTCTTTTAAATAGAGATGGTATAGACTATGGTGATCATAGTCGAAATGAATGGGCGGATTTCTTTGAAGACTATCATGCAACACCCCCTTCGGGTGATGGCAACCAGTCTCAGAAATCTGCCATTCTTGACACTACTTTGCTAAGGTCTGATGCAACTCTAAATGATAATGAGGGAGCCTCTGAGGGAACACTTAATGATCCTACCACATCCATTCCTTCTGCTCCCACACCCTCAGTTCGTCGTTCCACCAGACCTACTCATATGCCTTTGAAATATAATGATTTTGTTGTTCCAAGTAATGTCAAATTTGGTCTCGAAAGAGTTGTTAACTATTCAAAGTTATCTAGTTCTGATTTTTGTTTTATTTCCAATTTAAACAAAGCTACTGAACCTGCTACATATTGGGAGGCTATTAAACATCCACATTGGATAGAAGCCATGAACCTTGAAATGGAAGCTCTAAATAGAAATCATACATGGGAACTAGTTGATTTACCTCCAAATCGAAAAGCTATAGGGTGTAAATGGATCTATAAAATCAAATACAAATCCTCTGGTGAAATTGACAGATATAAAGCTCGTTTAGTTGCTAAAGGGTACAACCAGCGTGAAGGTTTGGATTTTGATGAAACCTTCTCCCCTGTTGTTAAAATGGTCACTGTTCGGTGTCTCTTGAGTTTATCTGTAGTAAATAAATGGCCAATTCATCAATTGGACGTTAACAATGCTTTTCTTTATGGTGACCTTCTGGAAGATGTGTATATGCAGCCCCCATTGGGCTATTTTAATAAAACTGAAACTAAAGTGTGTAAACTCATTAAGTCCCTATATGGGTTAAAACAGGCTCCCAGACAATGGAATGAAAAGTTTACCTCTGCATTGCTTGAAACTGGTTTCTATCAAAGTAAAAGCGATTACTCCCTGTTTATTAAAAACACTAATTCTGTGTTTCTTGCACTTTTGGTTTATGTTGATGACATTGTTGTTACTGGAAATAATCCTCAAGAAATTATTAAGTTTAAAACATTTTTGAGCACTAAGTTCCAAGTAAAGGACCTAGGCATTTTAAAGTACTTTCTGGGGATTGAAATTCTAGACCTTCCCATGGGTATCTGCATGTCTCAACGGAAATACTGTCTCGACCTCCTGTCTGAGTTTGGGATGCTTGCATCCAAACCTGCCCAAACTCCAATGGATCTAAGTGTTTTCATGAGCTCAAAAGGTTATGAAAGTCCATCTGATCTTCTTCTTACAAACATTACTGAGTATCAAAAATTAGTTGGAAAACTCATTTACCTTACGTTAACAAGACCTGACATTACTTATACTGTTCATGTGTTAAGTCAGTTCATGCATCAACCTAGACAATCCCATTTACGTTGTGCTCTACGTTTGTTAAAATATCTCAAAAATGAACCAGGTAGAGGAACTCAATTTATTCCCTCTTCCTTTTCTAAACACACGTTATCTGTCTTTGTTGATGCTGACTGGGCTAAGGCTGTTATGTTGCGAAAATCAGTTACTGGTTTCTGTGTTTTCTTGGATGGCAATCTTATTTCTTGGCGTAGCAAGAAACAACCTACTGTTTCCCGTTCCTCAGCAGAGGCTGAATATAGGGCTCTTGCCTCTGTTACTGCTGAGGTGTTGTGGATTCTGAAGGTCTTATGTGACCTGTGTATTTCTGTTGTGCTCCCTATTCCTGTTTATTTGGACAGTCGTGCTGCAATTCTTATTGCCGCCAACCCTGTTTTTCATGATCGAACTAAACATTTTGAGTTGGATTTATATTTTGTAAGGGAAAAGATTTCTGCAGGTGTGATCAAAACAGTAAAAGTTGAGTCAGATGACAATGTTGCTGATGTTTTTACTAAGGGCCTCTCAAGTGTTCCCCATGGTCGGCTCTGTGACAAGTTAAAACTAGTAAACTGTTTCCACCATTAACTTGAGGGGGGGTGTTGAAAACTATTTCCTTGGTCAAGTTAATGCTGGATTGGGTTGTTATTATTTCAGTTGGGCTGTTATATTCTTGTTACATTATTTCTGGTTGTTGGGCCTGATATTGTTTTTCTGTTGAGCTGGTGGACTACAGCCCAGTCCGCTTTCCTGATGCTTATTAATATGCCTCATGCGAAGGGTTTATTCATCAGTTCATATTTTTGTTCTCATAGTTCATCAGAGAGTTTGAGGGTTCTGTTCGTCTTCATCTTCTTCGTTTACACAAACCTAATAGTTCTGATTGTTGTTTTCTTCATGAGGGTGAGCTTCATCTGTCGATGAAGTCTCAGAGTGTGATTGTAGTGAGGTTTATGTTGTAAGTAATAGGGTGGCCTTGTGCCGGTTGTTTTAGGGTTTGTGATTCAATAAAATTCTGTTTGAGAAGATCTTGGTTATTTCTTCAATTTCAATATGTGAGAAAATCATGCTTGGAATTTATGGGAAAATTACGGGAGAATATGAAAGAAATAGAACAATATACAAACGTACAACAAGTTAAGCAACATATAAAAATTATGAAAATATGTGGGACTAGGATGACAATTTCGAATCAATAGGTCAAATGGACGGAACGATCAAAGTGACCAAAAGTAAAAAGGTAAGCTTATTCATAATTTTTATAAAAATGAAATTCTAGAAATTAATGTATTAAACAAATTGTTTCTTGAAAAAAAATGTTAGAATCATGTTATATTTTTGTCTTTTGGTCATCAACCTGTTTGCTTGAATGTATCTAATGGGTCAACGACCAAAAGACAAAAAATAATTTGACAAATAAATCATATATATTTAATTTCTCACGATAACCTAAAAATAAATTTTATATATATATATATATATATATATATATATATATATATAGAATATGGTTCGAGAGAGTACCACCCATGATGCAGCGCACCAGAAGGTACCACCTTTAAAAAAACTTTTTAAAATTTTTTCATAAACATGTTTTAATTAACATTATGAAAATTATATGCAAATTTCACATACATTCACATCTCCTAGTTCCTGAAAAATGATGTGAACACACACTTATATAATTTTGAATATATGTGAACGCACATTTATGTGATGTGTATTTTCATGCACTTAGAGTGTTCGGATTTGCGTGAAATTTACATATGATCTTCATAATGATAATTAAAACATGTTCATGAAAAAAATTTCAAAAAAATTACTTTTAAGGGTTTTACCTTCTGGTGCGCTGCATAATGGGTGGTACTTACTTGAACATATATATATATATATATATATATATATATATATATATATATATATATATTGAGTACCGCTAGTTTAGAAGAATACTGAAGGTACCTCTTTTAAAGTGTTCACAAAAAATCGTTAGTCTATATATATTTTGTTAAATCATCAATGTCTCTTAGTTGATTAACTATTCATAACTCATATATAATAATTCCAGTTTGTTTATGATACTTCAAAGGGAAACTCATAATCCAAACATCAAAACAAGTTCGAAACCATAATTTCACCTAGAGTTCCTTTTCAATTTCCAAAACCAACCACACTTGCCCTCATTTTTCGGTACGAGAAACGAATTGTTGTGTGGAGGAATCAATATCACAACATAAGCCCTAGACTTAGATCGATTTTTTATTGCTTCACCACGGGTGAATAAATCATAAATCACAATCTATTCTTCACACTTGAATATTTAATTATTAAATTTATTGGATTAAAGTTGGATAAGATGTTGATACAATTGTAGAACAACTTTTGAATCAGTATTAACCAAACTTGACTAAAACTTGTTTTGGATATTTTGAGGTCATTTATCGAACATTTTTCAATAATAACATTTTTGTTTGCATGTATAGACCAAAATCCGAGTTTCTAAAATTCCATATTTATTTAAATTCGTTTCTCGAAATATGTAACATTGAATACAACATCACAAATATTAGTTGTTAATAGAAAAACTAACTGGAGTTGAAACTTATAAATAAATAAACCAAATTATCAATTATTTTTATAAATATTTTGTATAAGTTCAAGCTACTTAAGCTATTTTTTATGATTTTCATAAACTTATAATTAAAATGTTGCTGAAAATTTTAAAACGTAAATCGTGTGTCAAGTTGACGCTATATAGTATATATTATAGAGATGGGCATATATAATGTATGATTTTCTAACAATTTTAAAAGTCATTTGAAATTTGTCCATTTAACCTATACAAATCAATTTGTTTATTGGAATTTGGAGATGAACCACTTTTAGATAAACTGATAGAGACCATCATACTTTTAAATCCATTAGATAAGCCTAATTTGGAAATGAAGTTAATAAATAAGCCTAATTTAAAAAGCTTTTTATTTCATTCTTTGTCTTAAATTGGGCCGATCTAACAATCAATTTGTTTCATATATATCTTAAATAACTTTTTGTTTTTGATGATTTCTAAAGTTTGATTTCCAAGTTTAAAATAAGTACAAAAATGGTTATTATGCTTTACGTATAATTAATTTCTAAGATCCAAATAAGGTTATAATTACTCTATTCCAAAAGAAAATAATTTTCTTTCAATTTTCCTTAACTGGAAAAATATTATTTTTCCCTTTTGTGATAGGTATCTTAATGAACTTATGATATATTTATTTGGATACTATATTTTATTACAAAATATAAATAATCTTAAATTGGTATTTAATATTTTAATTAATTTATTAAAAATTTTGACTATATTATATATTTGGTTACGTTTAGTTAACGAAAACTAGACATTTTTAAATTTCAGTTTTCAAGTTATAATTTTTAGAAAAAACAAGGGTATCTATGAAAAGTGAAAACTTGTTTAGACGATGAAGTTTTAGTTTTAGGAAAAATAAGATGAGTGATTATAAAATAAAATAAATATGATAGGTGATGGAAAAGTAAGAGAGAGAAAGAGAGTATTATAAAGAAATAGGGTAGGTAGTAGAAAAGTAAGAGAGAATATGAAAAGTGGTATTTTAAAAAGTGAAATGAAAATTTATGAAATTGTTGTTAAGTAAACAAGTTTTCATTTTTGTTGAAAAGTGATATGGAAATTTTGAAAATTTTCGGGAACTAAACGCACCCTTAGTTTTCGTCCCTAAGAATCAATAAGTACAACGTCACTTCGTAACCATAACAATTACTAATGTTGTCTTTGCTTGAATAAAGCATTCGTGTTTGAATTTGCATTTGGAAAAATATTGTAGCATTTTGGAAACTGATAGTCAGATAAAAGATTTAATAGAACATGTTGTCGAAAATTTAGTGTTCGGTTTAGCTTCTGTTGTTTGTTATCACAATGATCAAATAATTAGTTTCTAAAGTGTTTGGATTTGCGTTTTAATTTGTAAAATGACTAAATAATTACTTATTAATCAAATAAGCTACATTTTTTAACTTGTGAAAAATTATGGTAGGATTAATTCAAAACTCAAATAATCATTAATTAATTAATGCAATCCAAACACTTTAAACTAATTATTTACATTATTGTAACGTAATAATCTAATAATTTCTATTATAGCGCAAAACCAAACACCCTAAAGTTAGACCATTTTTAATTAAAATCCACAATCATATTTCATTGCACAAAAACCTATAACCGGCAAAATATCACAAAATTGGGATATTACCGGTTGTAATTGATTGAAGGTCATAGGCTATCGTCGAATAGTCATTAATGACCACCATTATCTCTTCAAAAAGCAAATCCCAACAAAAAAAAACACAGATTAGAACTAAAAAATCAATAATAAATATGAATTTGAATCATAAAACATAGACAAATGAGTTCGCCGGAAATAGGTTCGTCGGAAACGAATGGTTGGTCAGCAGATTGCAACCAGTTCATTAGATTGCAATTCTTTTTTTTTTAAACCTCATTTTGATAACTTTTGGTTAGTTGATAGTTTTTTGTGTAATAAAAAAATTATTGAGAGTTTTAATCACAAAAATGGTCCAACTCACAAATATCCTTTTAAAAAATATCAAGTTTATACA
Source organism: Centrapalus pauciflorus (assembly GCA_020465985.1). Lineage (NCBI taxonomy): Eukaryota > Viridiplantae > Streptophyta > Magnoliopsida > Asterales > Asteraceae > Centrapalus > Centrapalus pauciflorus. Next base: position 229,735 of record JAANYP010004510.1, on the reverse strand, counting down.
TCCGAAATAGCTAGTTTTGTTTTGATGACTCGGTATAAGCGAATTTTATTTTTGTTTAAACTTAATGTTATTATATTAGTTAGGGTTTATTATTAAAAAAAAAACCAACATGTTTTCATTCGTTTTCGTCTCTCCAAGTTATTTTTTTCTATAAAAGTCCTCAAGTTAATTTTTCTTTTTTGGTTTAGTGAAATTTGGAAATTAGAACCCGGTTTTTCAGTTTTTAAAAATCCGCTTCACAAATTATAACCGGGATCTAATGTCCAAATTTCACTAAACCAAAAAAAATAAAATAACTTGAGGCTTTTTATAGTCTAAAATAACATGAAGTGACGAAAACGCAAAAAACGTGAAAACATGTTGGTTTTTTCATATTAAACCCAATAATAATATAGATATAAATATTTTTAATTAACTATTATTTATTTTTCTAATAGGGGAAAACAAAATAGACTTGTTCTTTTAAAATTGGTGACCATTTCTTCTAATTGATCCGTGTGAACCACATGCAAGGGTTTCTACTTTTAAGAGGGTGTTTGGTTTTGCGTTTAAAAAAATGCTACAACATTTTGATACCATACAATCAGATTATTGCTGTAACAAAAAGTGTTGTTGAAAGTTTAGTGTTTGGATTCACTTATGTTGTTGGTTATCACAATTATCAAATAATCGGTTTTTAATTGTTTGGATTTGCGTTTAAAATTTGTAAAATTACCAAAAAAGACATTTGTATATCATTATGAATTTTTTTAATTTAATAAGTATTTTAGCTTATAATATAATATTTTTATTTATAGTTATTTATCAATAAACATTTTTAATTAGTTTTTCATCAAAAAAATAAAACTTTAAATATAATAATTTATGAATTGAATTGTAAGCTAATAAAAGTACAATTTAAAAAACAAAAAATTATAAGAAAAATATAATAACATAACTACCATAAACAACACAAATGTCAGATCATTTATATCCTTTTTCACATAAAACTATAAGCCCACATATTTATTATAATGCTAGAAAGATTAGAAACAAAAAAATCACAAGCATAGAAAGATAAGCACACAAGCATAGAAAGATAAGAGCATATATTAGGTTTGTTTAGGTTAAAAATGAGGGTAAAATTGTCAATGCTTCTCAGGTGAGGAGCATGAACAAGATAATACTAATTTCATTTGGGCTGTTATACGGCTAGCGAGATAGTTCAATTTGATCAGGGATCACAAATTAATTTTAATTGTTGTATCTCTACAGCAACAATAACCTGCTGGAAGAAAAGAGTGGTAAGATTACCACCTACCGCAAATAAACGCTTATTAACAATTGATATCCAAACACTTCAAACTGTCTATTTGCGGTATTGTAACGTAATAATCAAATAAGCAGACTTAATAAGCAAAACCAAACACCCTCTAAATTGTTGATCAATTGTAGGGTTTCAATTTGGTTTTGTTATGGCTCGCTTTGAAGGATTTCTATATACAAGGTTTCTTCTAGTTTAACGCACACAAAGGGTTTTTGTTATGGCTCGCTTTGAAGGATCAATTGTGCAGTTTAAACCCTACAATCATTTTACTATGACTAGATTAATGATGTGAAACCTACCATATTCTTCACTCACTAAATAACGAGTGTTATGATTAGTAATAAAAAGGGTTTACATGTAACATTTGCCTAATTATAAGAGTCGGTGCAAAAGGCAAGACTAAAGAATCCAATGATGGTACTGCTGCCTCATTAATCAGATGTGGGCTAGACTTTTGTCTCAAAAGGTAACCGATTTGAAACTTGGGTCTCAAAAGGTAACTGATTTGAAACTTTTTCAGCCTTAATGGTTACGACGTGTTGGGTTCTATGCAACTAAAGGAATGCAAAGGTCTTTCATTTTAACTCGTCTATAATCTCTAATTTATTTTCTTTGTTCAAAACATGCTATTTTTCTAGTTAAGTTCTAAGGAAATGCTTCATAGAAAATTAAATTGGTATAATTGAATGTGTGATCCTATATTAATAACTTATATGAGGTTCATTTGCAATAAATTTAAAGCTAATTTTATACGTACACTTTTCACATTACTAATTATACATCTTCTTATAATAAAAAAGAAAATTTAAGTTCAATAAGTGGTTCTGTTGTAAATATAAAAACACTATGTGATGAATAATATGATCAGTAAAAATATAAAATAAATAAATAAATTTATTACTTCTCAAATAAACACTTATCATTACAACAATAAGGCCATGATTGATTTGGGGTTAGGCTTGGTACCAGAAGTCAAATAAAACGTAAAAGTTGATTTGGTTGGTCAAAGTCAAACTGATTTGCGAGAAAGTGTCAAAATCAAATCTTTGTTCATCCGATACTGAATCATACACGTAACCCAATAAAAATATATCCCATGATTTAAAGATACCACATTCATTTAACCATAATTCAAAAAGAATCTGAGTAAAATAATTCCATTTTGTTTACAAAATAAAAAAAAATATTGTATTCAAGTGTATATAATAAAAGGATAATTTTAAAAAATTAATTATTGGTTTGGAAATGTTCATAATCGAGAGATTAATTCTTTATAGTTTACATGGTCTATAACAATAAAGGATATTTCATCACAATCAAGTAAAACTCAATAACCAATGGAGTTTAGTTTATTTGGTAAAAGGGTGTTATGTAAGTGAGAGGTCATGAGTTCAACTCCCGTCGGAGACAAGTTGAAATTTAGGTTGCGAAAGTAAGACTTGAGGTAAATGAATAGTTTAGGAGTAGTTTGCCGTTTAAAAAAAATAAAATAAAACTCATTAAAAGATCTTAAATGTTTTTAGCATGTTTTGGACCCATTTAGTTAACCTGTTTTTAGCGAAAATTTTCGTTGAAAACAATGGTTTCTGGAAAACGCGTTTGATTCCATTGTATTTCATGTTTTCAGTTTTTAGCTTTCAAATTTACAAAGAAACTTGAAAACAAAATTTGAGTTTTTTACATTTTACTTTCAATCTAGTCACTCAAATCTATATTACAAAGGGGAGTGCAAAATGAAAACGCAAAAACTATTTATAACACATTTAAACTAGTGATGACAATTTTGGCTCATTCAAACAAACGGGTAGACGGCCAAAAGTATAAATATTTACATAATTTTGAAAAAATTTTCAAAAAACAATTTGTTTAATACATCGTTTTATAAATTTTCATTTTAAAAAAAAGTTATTACGTTAGTTCTTTATTACGAGCCAATTTAACCACCAGCTCGTTGGGTCAAAATTGTCACCCATACATTCTAATCTCTAAAATGTTTTTTCATAAAAATTATCAAGTTTTCAGTTTTATTAAAAACTTCAAACCGAAAAGTCTCACTTACTAAAAACGCCCTTTAAGTTTTTCTTCCTTATAAAAAACAAGATAGAAAAAGATAAGTGGTTTAAAACATAAGTAAAAAGAAAAAAAGAGTAGTGTGATACATGAATGGGATTCAAATAAAAATGACATGCAACCACTTGTTCCTCCATTGATAGTACAAGGTAAACTAATCATGGTCTCTTTTGCAAGTTATAGATTGTGTTTGGTTCATAACTTTAAAGATTTCGGTTCAATTCCAAACATTCCTTAACTATTTTTTTAGTGATTGTGGCCCAATTTGTTTTTGCTATCTTCTGCTCGATATGGAATCAAAGAACAAATTAAGGCTGCGTTTAGTTGACGAAAACAAGCCGGTTTTCTGTTTTTGTTTTCAACGAAAACAGAGCTTAATTGAAAACATGTTTAGTTTGACATTATTCTAATTTTTTTTTGTCATTTTCTAAATGTTTTCATTTTCTAAATTTATAACAGAAATTGGAAATTGCATTAAAGGAGTTTTCAACCATTTTTCTAATTTTCAAAAGTGAAAACAAGGGACGTGGTGAACACGTTTTCAAAATTTTCTTCAAATTTTCTAGAAATGTAATAATGAAAACAAATTCTGGAAAAGTGAAAGTAAAAACAAATATCAATTTTCCATCAACTAGACACACCCTAACTTTTTAAAAACCTTTTCTTAATTAGAAATTTGAGGCATTTTCAACTATTGGAGTATAAAAGTTTATTAAGGATAAAATTTTCTGTTAGAAGCATTTGAGAATAAAAGTTTGTAAAGACTAACTTTTTTTACAAATATAGAAAAGGTTGTAACAAATCAACATAAGATACAATTGTTTTAAAATTTATTATACTTTATATATATAGACAATTAGACACGTCGATGTTTTTAATTTCTTTAAATTTATGCAAAAAATAGATTGGATGCGCGTATGTTAGATGGGTTGATTTTTAAAAAAAATCATAAAAAAATATGTCAAGATATGTAAAATAATTCTAATCAATTAGAATTTATTAGATTTTTATTGATTATTTATTATATTAGTTAGATTAAATTATAATTGAGTTGATTTGTGTCGATTTGTATTAAATTATATTTAGTAATCTCAATACCAACCAGCTGACATCATCTGGCTGGGTCTTGCCGTTATCAACAACGATAAAAAAATACCAAATGTTATATTTAGTAATGTCATGTTACAAAATGTATGATATTTGACAAATCAAAGAAGTTAATGACACATTGCATGTAATTTACATATTTATTTGTATTGATAGATACAATTATTTGAATATAGTTGTTTTTTAGATAATTAACAATGTCATTTTAAATACATCTTGAATTAATTATGTATGACCCCAACTCATTATTTATAATATTTTATGATTAAAGATACGCATGTATAGCTCAAATATGCATCTAATACTTAATGAATAACATATGGATATCACATTTTCTATATTTTTATTTTCTTTAATGTTGTTGTGTGTCATCTTCATATCTTAGACATATTTTTAGATATATCATTCAAAAATGTTAAAAACTTGTAATTAAGGCATTGTTTGTTTTTGATTAATAGCCTCTTAAAAAGATCTGAAGTTAAACTTCAGATCTATAATAAATTAATATTGTTTGTTTAGTTTCAAACTTAAGATGTTGCAAACTCTGAATTTCCTTCTGAATTTTAAAAGAAACAGAGTTGTCTTAATTAAAATTAAGAGCTTCTTAATTTCAGATCTTTATGTCTTCTCTTAATTTCAGACGTGGTTTTCTGACTTCAGACATTTAATTTTTTAAAAAACAAATAACACCTAAGTTGACTTTTAAACAAATAAGTTTTTACACCTACCAATTATATTTTATAGTAAAAAAAACATATATTAATCTATTTTTGGTAATAATGTGGAAATTATATGCACTTTATAATTTGATGACATCCCAAAAAAAAAAAAAGTTTCAACACATAAAGCTCATGTGAACCCATTGAGTTTGAAGCTGCAGACATCTTTTCAAAATTTCCGAAATATGCACATCCAAAGGAGTGGTGTGCATGTGCTCCCATTACTAGAAGCCAAATTTATGCATTCAATTTAGTTCTAAAATTAATATTTTTGTTAATAAAAAGTGTTATAAAGTATATATGATCCATGATTAAATAAGAAATTAGATCTATTTTCGTAAGTATAAAAAGCATTATAATATAATGTTTTTACATATTGAAATTTAAAAAATTATAAATAAATGTATAAACTAGTGAATCATAAATTTTAACAATGAATCAATATATATAAGTACTGAATCATAGGGCTTCTCAAGATACGTTTTAGCTTATCACAATGTCTGTACGTGTCTTTTAACAAATACTTATCTAAAAATAATGAATGTCATAATTAACTTGTAGAGTTAACGGATTTCAGATAAAAAATACGTTGAATCTGAATACAAATTAATTTTTGTAGAAACAATCCCGTAGGACTTGTGTACTAGAATTTGACGTAACTGGAAGTGGATTTACGATAAATATTTAAAAAAATATATATTTAGGCGTAGCCAGGAATTTAATATAGGGTGGGCGAAATTGATTAGTAGAATTCTAAATATGAATAAAGAACATGTTAAGAGTGTGTGCAAATATTTGACTCTCTAATCTCGATTTTCTTCTTGTGTGTCTCGAACTCTCGTACGTTGGAGACGTGGTTCATCGTCATCACGATTCGCTAATACAGAGGTGGAATTGGAAAATCAAATAGTCGCTGCCTTGCTGGCCTCTTTGTTATCTGGAGATTGGAACTTGGAAGAATACTGATTTATTGTCAATCGGAAAAGTCGCACTCGCACGGCAGCGTCACAGACGCACAATCAGAGGGCACTTCTTGAGTTTCTTCCTTTCTCTACTCTTTGACTATATTGACGCTTCAATTTAGTTTTGGCAAACCTTTGCTAATTTTTGGGATATATATCATATTTGTTTGGACTCCTAAGATGGGTCAAATATAAATACTAAGACTATATATATATAACTATTTAATCAAAACGAATAAAGTGTTCATAAAAATATTTAGTCTATATAATAATAATAATAATAATAATAATAATAATAATAATAATAGATTGCAGGAACTTTAGGGGAGGCCATGGCCCTCCTAACTTCATTACTAGCTACGCCTCTGAACTTAAATATGAATAAGGTAATTTTTGCATAATGTTAATCTCTTGAATTTGGAAAGGTGTTACAAGCAACATGGCCTATATATGCAACATTCCACCATACCCAAAAACTTCATCACCTCCTCCCCTCAACACCCAACACTAACCCGAACGGGTTCTTGGTCTCTCTTCTGATATTCGTACTCTTTTTCTTTAAGAAGCAAGTGGTCGATATCGGCAAAGAGAATTCATCGATCCATGGATTATTTCGGAGTGATAATTGGTGGTGTTTTCGGGGTTTGTTTCTTGATAAAATTTCTTTTAAAATGGAATGAAATGAAGTACATGAAAAAAGGCTTGCCTCCTGGTACCATGGGTTGGCCACTTTTTGGTGAGACCATGGACTTCCTCAAACATGGCCCCAAATTCATGAAAACCCAAAGAGCAAGGTGAATATATAATTTCTATCTTCACTTCATTTTATATATTTTTTTTTTTATAAAATTCCACAAATTAAAAACCTTTTCATGTTAGTAGAAATCAGTGATATTAAATAGACTTCAAAATCCCAGTTTAGTGGTTTTTTTAGTTTTTTTCTATTTAACATTGATTTCTTGTAGTATTCTTTATTGCCTCAAATGACCACTTCCTATTGCATCTTTACATGTGTTACTTGATACAACATATTAATAGTAAGGGTGTTTTGGTGTGTTTTTTTATAAAATTGAACATTAAGAACTCAAGAATTAAAAGTTATAGATTGATAAATAAGTTTATATTTATTCTTAATCTGATTATTTTGATCCTAGAAATATATATCATAATCGCATTCGCTTAAGCCAAGTATTACAGAACTTAAGTCGCAATAATCATTTTTACAATACATTCGAATACCATAAGTGACAATTTCTATCACATGAGACGTGTGACTCGATGTTTTAGTAGCTTCATTAATTCTAATCATAATTAGTTTTATTAAGCTGTTGGAGCATTGGTTCAGCAAGATGCTACAAAATTGATTACTTTTTAACAACACATCTACACACCACCTTATATGTTGCCTCAAATACTTCTATTACATGAGTTAGAGGTGGGTGTTTTAGTAATTTCACATAATCTTGAAACCTTGTTATATATTTTAGGTATGGAAGTGTATTCAAATCCCATATATTGGGAAGCCCAACAATTGTATCAATGGATCCAGAAATGAATAGATACATACTAATGAATGAAGGTAAAGGGGTTGTTTCTGGCTACCCACAATCCATGGTTGATATTTTGGGAAAGTCAAACATTGCTTCTGTTCATGGGGTTGACCACAAGAACATGAGAGTTGCATTGCTCTCACTTATTAACCCTATCATCATCAAAGACCAACTCCTACACAAGATTGATGATTTTATGAGAATCCATCTCAGTAATTGGAGCAATCAAGTCATTGATATGCAAGAAAAAACAAAAGAGGTTTGCTTCTTTATGACTTTATGGTACAGACAGAAATACAAATATCTGTTAAATTTTAGAAAAGATGAATGACTAAACACTTACATCCTCACGTGGAAAGATGTTTTGTTCTAACTGTAGACCTGAAAATGACTTCAGACATTTAATCTCTTAAAAACCAAACGACACCTAAATAAGACTAGATACATATCTCCCATGAATTATATGATGCTTTGATACATAGACATACAATTGCGAGTTCGTGGATTAGGATAATTTTCTCATTATTCAAAATCATGTAAGATGTGAATTAACGATAAATCGATGAAACCTTTTAGTTAATGTGTTTGTATACTTAAAAACCAAATATGTAAAAATTTTGTAATAGGTGACCAAAAGATGTGTAATTCCATATCTTCAGTAATTAGGCTTATTTGAAGTTTGCATGTTTTCTGCTTACACTACTTTCTTGAATAATTTCTAAATTCAACCCGGAATCGAAGAAAATGACTAAAATGCCCCTCTTTCTTACTCCCATATTTTCCTCTGTTTCTTGATCTCTTTACATTTTGTTTTTGATAGATAGCTCTTCTATCTTCACTAAAACAAATTGCTGGAATTGAATCAACCCCATTATCAAAAGAATTCATGGCTGAATTCTTAAAGATGGTATTGGGAATTCTTTCACTACCCATCAACCTACCGAGCACAAATTACTACTGCGGTTTACAGGTGAATCAATCGCTTTCTTGTCATAGTTTCCAAGTCTTGATTGTGTTAAACAGATTTGTTTTGTTTTTGGGTGATTGTCAATTGTCATGCAGGCAAGGAAGAAAGTTGTTGGGATTTTAGAACAGTTGATAGAGGATCGAAGAAATTCACAAGAAACCCACGAAGATATGCTTGGTTTACTAATGAAAGGTGACGAAAATCGACCAAAATTGAGTGATCAAGAAATAATTGATTATATCATCACGATTTTGCATTCTGGGTGCGAGACGGTTTCGACTACTTCAATGATGGCTGTCAAGTATCTCCATGATCATCCAAGAGTTCTTGAAGAACTCAGAGTAAGTTCATAAAGTTTTAAACTTTTTAGGATTTATTAATTAAAATTTTGAATTTTTTATCATGGGTTTGAATAAAAATTAAATCTTTAAAATAAAATCCTGTAGAAAGAACATATGGGAATCAGGGAGAAGAAGAAGCCTGAGGACCCACTTGACTGGGATGATTACAAGTCCATGAGATTCACTCGTGCGGTTGGTTGCTTTTTTATTTCATAAAATTTATTTGGACCTCAAAATTAATTAAAAAATAATTTTTCAAGAATTTTGGATATATTTAATTAATAATGCAGGTGATATTTGAGACAACAAGAATGGCTACAATTGTAAATGGGGTTTTGAGGAAAACTACAAAAGAAATGGAACTCAATGGTGAGCTATAATTATTATTTTGTTTACAAAAAATTAATTACACATCAATAATGTTTTCGAAAAAAAATTACATTTTTGAATAAAAATAAATGAATTTGGATTAAACTTTTTTTCAAAAACAATATTAGGTTATTTTGAGGATTTATTTTTTTATTATCTATTTACATTTGTTTTGTTTAATAGGTTATATGATTCCCAAAGGATGGAAAATTTACGTATATACAAGAGAAATCAATTACGACCCAAATTTATATCCGGATCCATATACTTTCAACCCATCGAGATGGATGGTTAGTTCATATTCTTCTTATTTTATGTTATGTTAAAGTATTAATTATTAATTTCTGAAAATTTAATTAATAATTTTGATTTTTGAGACGTGATGTAGGATAAAACATTGGAAACAAGAAATTATTTTCTCATATTTGGTGGCGGCACTCGAAAATGCCCCGGAAAGGAGTTTGCCATCGCGGAGATCTCTTTGTTCCTTCATTACTTTATAACTCGATATAGGTACGTACCATAAATCTTATAAAATTCAAATCCTACAGAATCTTTTAAAATCAATAACACTCTAAAACATCATTTGACAGTACGTCTACTCAAATTAACGAATTAATAATTTAAAATTCGGGTATGATTTTGGTATCGTAACTTGATGATTGCAGATGGGAAGAAGAAGTAGGAGGAGACAAGATAATAGAATTTCCAAGAGTTGAAGCACCAAATGGATTGCATATAAGAGTTTCTACTTATTGATAGTTTGTTCAAAATAAAACTTATTGATAGTTTGTTGCTCTTTTATAAAAATGTAAATTTTATAATCACATTTTTTAATATCATCAGTTATGGCAATTTACTTTGCTCAGTCCCAAAACAATCTATAATACATGAACTACAAATTAATTAATGGCATGTGATACGACTTGTTAGCTACGTAAAGCTTGCAATACTCTTTGATAATAGAAAAATAGAATAAAATAAAGTTAAATCCTATATAATTTGTTGTAAAGACATATTTTATATAGCAATTACTCGTAAATATTAATTGTTAACTTCTAACCGAAAAAAATGGGTAGTTTGGAGTCCACTTAATTGGATCTTAATCTGTTGGATCATGATCCAATCCAAATCCATCCATTGTCAGGCCAAACTTTGGACCGGAACTTGGATGACTTCCATGCACAGAGTAACCTGGAATACAAAAGTTGGTTATAGCATCCCATCCTCATGAATATTTTTTCGTCTTCTCCGACATTCAAGTCAGATCGACTCAAATGTGTTCGGTTTCCAGACCCGTTCTTTAGGGTATGTGAGAAGATTGATCGTACACAGCCCTTCAATTTTATAGGTCTCATAATCGTAAAAAGATCAGTATCAAATGAATTACCTTGAATAATAATTTCTTGTTAATCATTATTTCGCTTTAAACACATTTTAAAACTCTCATCGTATAATATAAATACATAAAGATTTTCCATTCACGACATCTAATCTATCTATACTATTAAAAGAGCAACTATACTCATTTCTGGTGAAACCACGTGTCGTCACCATGAATCCACACGTGGCAGTTGTAGATTTAAAAAGAATAAATAAATTTAAATCAAATCTATCCAAATCTAATATAATCCACTTTTAAATTTAAATCAAATCAAATCAAACAATATCTAATACTCTACTAACTTATTAATTAAATCTATCTAAATCTAATATAATCCACTTTTAAATTTAAATCAAATCAAATCAAACAATATCTAATACTCTACTAACTTATTAATTAAATCTATCTAAATCTAATATAATCCACGTTTAAATTCAAATCAAATTAAATTAAACAAAATCTAATAATCTACTAACTTATTAATTATAAGATAATATAATAAAAGTTTAAATAATATATAAGAAAATAATTACTCTTCGTATATATTTAGAAATATACAAAATTAATAGGTCATAATAAATAATAATATCACATTATATACTTTTGTTTAAAAAATAGTATTTATATCTTTATCTTTTTATTTATTACATTTTATATATATTAAAAATATCCGTGTAATACGCGGGTAATAAACTAGTTTACATATTAAAATTCAATCTTAAAGTGACCAACCTACTATTTAAAACTTTCATATTTAGTGTCTACTTCGTATTTACGTGCACAAGGCTTCCGAAATATGTTGGATGGTCTGTCGGTTTTGTGTGATTTTTATCTCATTTCAATTATGGTTGTTTAACAAATCAGTTTTCAGTTTTCTTAGATCGAACTGCCTGTTGGTTTTTGAGTTTTCTAAATGAATTTTTTCTAAAATTGATAACATAAATTCGAATTTTTATCTTTTCAATGGAAATGTAATAGCTTAAAATATTATTAAAATTTTTTGAAAATTAAAAGACGTGCCATGTTGTAGATGTACTCTACCATCATGATAAAATTCATTAGTTTTTTGATTGAATAATAATAAGTGATAAATAATAAACAATAATAATAATAGTAATTTAAATTTATCGTAGACGTATAAAAAAACCTTTTTTTTTTCACTGAGTGTATATAATAAAGTAAAGTGAAAGGATCCACCCCGAATTAATTAGTTGAGTTCTCTTCGAACCATAGGAGATGGTGTGTAAAATGAAAAATGCATTTACAATCGAAAACAGATTGATGGGTCAACTTAAAACCAACCCGATTAATTTCTTGTAAATCTAATTATAGCTTAATTAATATTCGTATCAGATACCTGAATACGGACGACTTGTGTTATGTTGTCATGTAGGGTACAATCTTGATCTAATGGGCCAAACGAGCTGATCAGTTAAATGAACCCATTGTAAAAAACTAATATAAAACATGACTTTTTTTAAAAAAAAAATTTATAAAACGACGTACTAAAAAATAGTTCTTTGAAAAATATTTCACAATTATGTAAATTTTATGACTTTTGATCGTCAACCAGTTTGACCCGTTTGCTTGAATGAGTTCAAATTGACACCCCTGGACTGCTACGTTAGAAATTCCGAGCTAGCCATTGCATCATTTTTACAACAATACCCTTATTACAAGTATACATACGCTTTGTTTATAGAAAATGTCACAAATGTATATATCTTTTTACAAACACAAGGCACACCTACAAAATCGGAAAAATACAATGAACTTTGAATAAATCTGAGCCGTTGCATCCTCCTACTCAAACGTTATCTCACGTGCCATTCGTTCCCATTTCTTATATAACTCACACACTCTCTCTCATTCACTCTAACCATTAGCCCTCTGTTTTTTTTTTTTTTTTTTGTGAAGAAATGGCTTCTGCTTCTTCCTCGTTCCCTCTCAAAGATGATCTCGATATCGTCATACCGACGATTCGGAACCTCGATTTCCTCGAAATGTGGAGGCCCTTCTTTCAACCGTATCATCTAATCATCGTTCAAGATGGTGATCCGTCTAAAACGATCAAGGTCCCCGATGGCTTTGATTACGAGTTATATAATCGTAATGATATTAATAAGATCTTGGGTCCGAAAGCTTCGTGTATCTCGTTCAAGGACTCCGCTTGTCGGTGCTTCGGTTATATGATTTCCAAGAAGAAGTATATATACACCATTGATGACGATTGCTTTGTAAGTTCCGTTTTTTTTTTTAACTCTTTAAAGATTCGTGAATCATGAATGTGGTCGTTTTATGGATACCTGGGGCCGGTCCAATTGTTTTCAAGGCCCTGGGGAAAAACTTAAAAGAGGCCCTATAAATATATATGTATTTTCAAAATAAGCAAAATTCAAGTAAAAATGATAAATAGAAACAAAAACTTATAATTATATAATATAAACTAAATTTTTTGGCAAGTCAATAACCATGTTTAACAGTTAATAGACCTAAGTATGTATAATAGATTTTTTGAAAATAGGCCCCAATGATTAATGGGCCCTGGGCGGTTGACCTTGCTCAGGGCCGGCCCTGATTACCTGGATGCTGAAAGTGGTCGTTTTGGTTGTTTTGATGTTCGGTTTTCGGTTTTATGTACGTGTGTGTAAGAAAAACACCGATCAGGATTGAAATTTTTTGTTCTCGACAGGTTGCGAAAGACCCAACCGGGAAGGACATCGATGCGCTTCGACAACACATCAACAACCTTCTCCATCCTTCAACTCCCTATTTCTTCAACACCCTTTACGATCCTTTCTCCGATGGTGCTGATTTCGTTCGCGGCTACCCTTTCAGCCTCCGTGAGGGTGTTTCCACTGCCGTCTCTCACGGCCTATGGCTCAACATCCCGGACTACGATGCACCAACACAGCTCGTCAAGCCTCGAGAGAGAAACACAAGGTACGTCGATCATCCAACTACAACACGTCGTTTTAACGACCATACTCGTGTTTTTTTTTGTGTGGTGTTTGATGTGATTTGGTTTGTTTAGGTATGTTGATGCAGTCATGACCCTCCCAAAGGGCATTCTATTCCCTATGTGTGGAATGAACCTTGCATTCGACCGACACCTCATCGGCCCAGCTATGTACTTCGGCCTCATGGGTGACGGTCAGCCCATTGGCCGCTACGATGACATGTGGGCTGGCTGGTGTGTTAAGGTGCTTACCAAACGATTCGTTAATCCAAACTAAGGCCCTGTTTGTTTACCTCTTAATGGAACCATTAAGAAGTCATTTTACTTTTAAGTGGCTTCTTAATGATTCCATTAAGAAGCAAACAAACAGCCCCTAAACCTTCCAACTTCTTTAGCTACCTACTTGAGACTCATCGTTTTTGTGACGGTTTTGTAGGTCATATGTGACCATTTAGGGCTCGGGATCAAAACGGGCTTGCCATACATTTGGCACAGCAAGGCGAGTAACCCGTTTGTTAACCTCAAGAAAGAATACAAAGGCATATTTTGGCAAGAAGAAATCATACCGTTCTTCCAAGACGCGATTCTTCCAAAGGAGTGCAATACAGTGCAGTCTTGCTACAAAGAATTAGCAAAACAGGTAAAGGATAAGCTCGGGAAAATCGATCCGTATTTTGTCAAGCTCGCGGACGCCATGGTCACATGGATCGACGCTTGGGACGAGCTCAACCCACCCGCTAAGACAGCTAATGGCAAGTGAAGAGATATACACATATACAGAGAGGTTATATATAGCATTATCTTGGAGAACCTGGAGCATAATAAAAAAGAAGATTTTAATTTACTGTTTTTTCGTTTTGGTGACCCTCCGGTAGACTGAACCGAACAAAATCGAGTTGTATCGACCAAGACCGGAATGGTCAAGTGTGTAATATTATAAAGTTCTTGAGTTGTGAAAAAAGACACTGGTTTCGACTTTCAATCGATAAGAACGTTTAACAAAATTGAACAAATTCGTTGATAAACTAACAAAACTTTCAAGAATTCTAAACTCACATATAGAAAATTCGATGTATGTAATAAATAAATTAAAGCTTTTTTTTTTTGAAGAAATGCAGACAAAGATCATGTGAGGAGGGGAGGTCTCATCTTATGAAACGGAAGTGGGCTCTTCTGTCTTCTTACGCTTTGCTTCGGGCTCTTCGGATTCTTGTTCATCGTTGTTGAGTAAACCATTGACTGCCTCCGCGCCCAAAAGAGAGACGTGTTTGCTGGTTATGGTGCGACCGGCTCTCAACTTTGGACCCCAGTGTCTTTCGGGATTCGGAAGGAAACGTGCAACCTTCTTTGCTTGTGCTTTGCTGAGTGATGCAACTGCTCGTGCGAAATTAGCCTGACCAAAAAAAAGAAAGAATAAATAAATAAGCATACAACTTAACCGAATACTAGAACTCAAAATGACGAACAAGATACCTGAAGAACGGGTTCTTTGGCAAGGATCACACTTCCTGACTGATCAGGTGATTGCGCTTTCACCGGATGCGTTTTAACCTTAATAATAGAATAGTAAAAAAAATCAAAACTATGATCATAAGTTCATTAAAAAGTAGCAAAATTACAGTGTACTCACCCAACAACGCATGATATCCCATATGACATCCAACGGAGCATCAGACTTCAAGCCTAAAGGGTTTACGTGAGTTCCAGAAATACGATATCCAGCATTGATAACGGCAGATCTGAATATTACGGCAGATGGGGAAGTGCACTTAAGGGTTGCACAAAGATTGTGCAAACTCAGAAAAAGAGGAACATCAGGCAATTCCTGAAATAAGATTTATGAGATAAAAGTAAACAACTAACCGTTACGATCATCTCTTCATAAATGCACATCCAAACACCCCCCTTAAATTTTAGATAACAGGATAATACTATACCTCTGAAATTGTTGTTAGGACAGCAGATATCCGATCAAAGGCAGGATAGCGATGCTTCATAGCTTTCACCTCGGCTAATATGGATGTCGCCCAATCTTGATCGTGAATAGGAGCAGACCATATGGGTCCACCCATGTTGTATTTCTTGCCGCAGTCGCTGCACTCTTGAGGGACAACTGGCCCAAACCCAGGGAGATATCTTACGCTCGTATTCTTCAAAGAAAATGTGAAATAAAAGTTAACCAAAAACATATTCAAGAATGTCAAAAGGCTAATTTCTCAATACCCTTTAGCCGGCATACCCGACGAATCAAAAAAGCTATAATAAGGCAATCCATGGGCATGGAACCAAGTTAATAATGACTCGTAGACCTTTTCTGGTATATAAATTAAACGGTTTCAACTCATTTAAGCAAAAATGGATCATTTCGGGTTATATTTTATTGTTAATAGGTCAAATAGTTTAACTTAATATGGTACTTTTTTTTATAGAAAGTGTTGACATGTCAACCGAACCCAGCCTGTTTTGACGGGTCCTAACCCGTTACAGAAAGCGAAAGAGAAAAGATGCATACCTTGGAAACCGTCCTCCCAATAGGCTGGAGATGGAAGGAATCACAACCGATACATTGATATACATATGAAAGCTTAAGAGGGGTATTCTTCATTGCACTTGCGGACCTGTGATTATCTCGTAAATGGTTAAAACGCTAGGTTTGTAAATACACTTATCAAGTTAAAAGTAAGAAGGATACTCACGTGTAAACACGAACAAACACGCGAACATAAAAGTCCATCTGAACAGATAACACCGGCACAATGTATCGCTTGTATCGATTTGCATGACTCTGTTTAAAAAAAGTATGAAAAAAGCTTTTAGCAACGTAACTATAACCAGCCAAACTCAATAGTACCTTTTCTCTTAATAAGGAAACGTATACATATAAGATAATGAAGCAAAAAAATAGCAAGTTAGAAAGTCGAGAGATTTTCTAGAGAGACCTCAATGCTGGCAAGGACGATCCGCAAAGCCATTTCATGACAGTATTTGCCTCTCAAGGGATACGAACCATATCTATTACATGATGAGGACACAGTCTCTTTTTAAGTTTTAACAATTCAAGAATCGTATAAGGCGAGTTATGTGAAAACAAATTATGGAAAGATTCGTTAACAAGCAAAGGAAACAGGAGTCTTACTTTGAATAGCAAACTTCTCCGTTGCCTCCACATAGCACCGCCATATCTGTTGCTGTACACATTAGCAACCCACCATCAGCAATTGATTGAACGGCAGAGTCCAGGAACACGGAAGGTGAACCATACGGATCAAGATCAACCTGAAAATAGGTAAATACATGGTTACCATGATTGGTTTACGAGGTTTTTGGAGGTGAATTTTGAAAGAAATTATGTGATTAAATTATTAGAATATGATGATCAAATGTAGCGAGAGACAGTGCCTCAGCCTGAAATAATAAGTTTATGCTAGCCTTGAGCCCTTGATGATCAGTTTTGTTGGAACTAGTATTATTGATTATACATTAATAATCATTTTACCCCTAAATAATCAGATAATTTTAAGTACAAGTGCGTTAACTAACACTGGATACTGATTATAGCGAATTCAATACTTTCAAACGCTACTAATAATCATACCACATCAAATTCCTTTGGATGAGTAAGCATATATACTCGAGCATCAGCAAGATTCGACTCCACCTTCGCACTTGCTACTGAACCATTAAATTTTATATTTCTCCTGCAAGCTTCAACAGATGCTGCACAAAACCACGAATAAATTTCTAGGGAAAAAATGCATACCTTTGTCCAATGTTTTTGAAAACCATGCCTTCTTTATAACACTTTTCCAAAATTGGAATGTTTTTGAAAACCATACATTACGACCTAGGGACCAATTATAGTAAAAGTGTGTTGCTGTTTATTGCAATATGTTTTGCCTTTTATCTTAAAAATTCAGTCTTTTGTTGGCTGTATTTATAGATCAGGGTAATCATCGATTCTTTTTTCTATATCGTATCACAGGTCTAAAATAGCAAAGAGGAATCCAAATTTGTTTTAAAAAGAGAGACTGCCAAAAACCTACATTAGTTCTTTCTATAATCAGTGATGGCAAAATCAAGAAATTTTGACAAGGGTAACAAATTCTAATGATTTAATTACTAAGTTTACACTATTATATGCTTCCATGTATTTTTTTTAAAATACACGATGACCCACCTTTATCGTTGTCCAGAGCCACAACTTGTCCAATACCATCTACTTCTCGAGCATATCTAAGAGCTCTTAATCCTGAAGCTGACAGAGCCTATTAATCCAACGAAAAACTTAACGTTAACTAACAAAAGAAAACTACAGGATCAATAATCTCGACTCCTCTTATAACTAAACAGTTAAGAATGAAAATATGACAAACACAAGGGAAACCTCAAGAACTCTCGGTGGTTTCAGTTCTCTTCGGCCTTTTCCTTCGTCTAGTGTTTTCTCCTGTTTATCGGCATCATCACATGGTTCCCCCTCAGGTATCTCTTCTAAAGTTCCGTTTTTACCGATAGAGTTGCCATCATCCATAGTAAGCTCGGATTCAGAAGCATGGTTCTCTGATACTTTTGATGCTGCTTTTTTCATTCTTTTAGACAAAAGTGCTTCATGTTCTTCTTTCCGCTTTGCAATGAATGCCCTCAAAACAGCTATTGACATATCTCGGTTATTAACCTGGTTTTCGTAGGATTTTGACATCACTCATCAGAACCGATTAATCGTAATTGGAAGAGACTTATAGCTAAATTCAATTTTTTCACCTGATATAACATATAAATCTTGAAATTCCTAAATGCAGCTTCACATTTACATATAACTAATCCAAATTCAAAGGAAATTATCCATCCAACCAATAAAAAAGTGCTATTTTTGAATTTGGACATAGTTTAAGTAAAATAATTTGATTAACTCGAAAATAAATATATTCTAATCACAAAAAAAAAAAAAAAAAAAAAAAAAAAATTGCATACTTACATACTCGAAGTGAATCTAAATCTTACAACAATTTTTTATAAGAGCAAATTTACACAATCATACACACTATGGAACCCCAATTGGAACACAAATTTTAATATACACTCCCTAATTCAAGAATATAAGTATTCTACTTAAAGCAATGAACTTTAATTATACAGTAACAAAATACATCAAACCCACAACAGATTATTAACAGTTAGCAAATAAACAAGTGATGAATTTAAGTAAACTGTAACAGATTAACCTGTGTCTTATTGTAGAAGACTTCATTTTTTGCGTGCATTAAAATCTCAGCTTCTCCTTCTTTGATAATGGTGTAATCATCGAGATTAAACGGCGCCGGCTTCTCTTCTTCCCCTGTTTTTGTCTCCTCAACGCTTCCCATTTATGGGGTTTATTGTTGTTCTTCTTTTCGATTGGCTGATCAGGGTTTTGGTGGTGGGGCGCGGCGGCGGCGGCGGCGGGGGAGGGTGGAAGGTGGTTGGTTATTTTGCGTTGCCGATGATGCTTGTAAACTAAAGATCGTTCGAAAATTTTTTAAAAAAAATCTTGACGTTTGTGAAAGAAACCGATGCGTTCAAGTTGAGCGGTTTATAAGGTGGAATCTGAAAAACCCTATTTTGCATTTTGCAATGCTAAAAGCAATTTTTTAATTTTCCCCCAAAAAAGAAATCATCTTTTCTTTTTTACATCATTATGTTTTCTTTTGACAGTTTAACAATTTAATTCCATCCAACCGGGTTTATACTAAAAAAATTACATTATTGATATATTTATTAATTTATTAATATTAATATTAGTGTAGTACCCCATATATTAATTTTTTTAATACAAAAAGAATCTTATAATTTATACTATACTTTTAATAACAATAAATGTAAATATAAGTTTAACTCAAATTTTGAAATTTCATATATTCACAGTTTAAATAATTTAAAGTTCAAATTTATTTTCAATCATCCCTGGTGATTAAAAAGATGAATTAAACTTTGATTTGTTTAAATTAGATTGATTATAGATTAAAATTTATTATAAATCAAGATATTTGATTTAGATGGCTCGAATCATGATAAAAAGTTGATAGTTATACTCATTTATTAATAGTTATAAAATATACTAGATAGATAGATGATTTTACAATGTAATAATAATGGTAATGATAATAGAATATATTAACAATGGTATATTATACATTTATAATATAAATTGAATTAGTTCAATAAAATCCTTACATGGTCCAAACTTGAACATTTACAGTTTATAGGTTATTCGTTAGTCAGTTTGCCGGTTCTAAAACCAAATTATGAGAGCAAGAGGCATCAAACAAATTTAATGAACCAAACACAATGGAAATGATTTATTGGTTTGGAATGTAAGATATATACATCCCAAATACGAGAATGAAAAAAATGAAAACTAATATTATTATATTTATATAATTAAAAAATTAAATAATCCATGTGGAAACAGAATGGATGGGTCGGTCATGCCAACAAATCATCAACCCAGGCCTATGAGCAACTACTTTGTAACCAACCGGCCCACAACTCTCTATTATTTTTCGAGCTTCTTCCATTGCCTCTAACCACAAGTTCACGGGCTTGAACCCAGCCTGTGGAAACCTAACCGCCCACCTCGCTATCTTCTCGTGCCTTTCAACCCTCTCTAACCCTTCACATGCTACAATGTTATAGATTTCTTGCCCCACCATATCCTCTAGCTTGATCCGTTGTTCACCCGAAATCTCCCCGATAGTGAAGATTGTGTCGATTGAATCAAAAATAGCGCTATAGTAATGCAACCCTTCGACAAAGCGGTCCACCAAACGGGTCATGTTGTGATCGGACTCTTGTTCAACTAGTAGTACCAACTTTGGTGACATAGATCTTAACATCCTCAAAAATTCACCCATTTTTTTATTTTCCTTTACAGGATCGTTATCTTTGACCATGAAACGTGTGTCAACATGATCGTCCTCGGCCAATAATACATGAAGATTTAATATTGATACGAAAGCTAACGTTTCACCAGGCTTAACATCAAGCATGTCTTGTGTAAGATCCATTAGGGTGACATTTAGAGGGTTGTATTGGAATGGCATATCCAAGCTTTTAGCCTCTTTGAGAAGTGTATTGCCTAAATCTTCTAGCAAAATTTTGTTATCACTAACACAAGTGAGCTTCACCTGCGGTGGGCCCATTGGGCCTTGAGCAAGCTTCGTTAAAAGTGGCCCCCATAATTGTGGGTCACCCAAGCCCATATCAATGATATGTATGACACGGTCCCAGGACATGGCTCGGACCAGGGTTTGAGTTATGACGACGTATGCAATGACCATGTAAGGAAATGATCTGGCGAACATCGTGTGCGCACGATGGACCCACCCGATGTTCAAACCCTTGGACATTGAATGGTTTAGAGCGTTATAAAGACCAGGCCATCGCTTAACTATCCGAATTGCTAGTGCGGCGGCAAACCTAGTAGCTAATCGTTGCATGGAGTCGCCAGTGACAGACGACAGTTGTGATATGCGACGGAGACACGTGTCTGCACGATGGAGATCACCAGAGGATGCATGGTTGGCACAAGTTAGCAAGAGTTGGATGAGTTTAACACCTCTTTCTTCAGGTTTAAATGAGTGAGAATGACTTGATGGTGGTACAGTTAAAGAAAGGGTCACATCTGGTTTCATTGAAGGAGATGATGATTTCGTAGGCTTCATAGTTACAAGAAAATCTAATTTGATAATAGAAAGATGCTTCATTATGGTTAATTAATGAAAGGATAATTATTACAAGAAACCAAACAAAAAATGCCAAATTCAATAATTAAATAGAACAAAGGCATCTAGTTTTGGAAGCATCTTACTTGTCTCAATCTTTACCATGTCATAATAAAAATAAAGCTGCTCGTTTTTCCATTGATGTAGAGTTGGGCGAACGGGCCAAATTTGCGACAAGTGCACGGAAATACATAGAGTCGGACAACAGAAATTTGTGTGAAAGATTGGGAGCTTTTGTTGTGATTCTATTTAAGTTAAACGTTAGTCTAATAAACTTATGGGTAAGGATGGTAGGATAATGTCGTTGTACTCTTGGTTCTTGCCTAAAATGTTAAATGAGTAACGCTAAGAGAAGAGTAGCATACAAGCATAAACAATAATTGTGCTTAGGTGGTTGGTATAAAATAATATGTGCTTACAATGTTATATATGTTTATATATATATATATATATCATACAATTTAATTATTGTATTTTTTTTTTTGCTAATCTAACTTCAGAGTTTTGTAATCGGTTGAAACATACAATCATCTTTTTTATGCTTTTGATTCCAGTTTTGTTTTTTAAGATCTTAAATATCTGAGTTCTGAAAAACATGTTTTACTAACAAAATTAAATTAATATAATCATGCAACCCTCTTATTTTTTACAGACTCAAATAACCCTCCCTCCTAAAATTAATAAGGAATTTCAGATGTAACAACTCTTAACTTTAAATGTAAACAAATAATCCAAACTCAATGTACATTTGAAATTTGAAATTCAGATATTAAGTGGAACTTAATGCAAGCATCTAAAATTTGGAATTAACATATCATCTAATCTAATTTATTGAATGAAAACTTAAATCTTTCCAAATTAGAACAATACAAATTTCAAATTACAGATGTTATATTAATTCTAAATTAGATGATATATAAATTCCAAAATTAGAGCAACACATGTCATCAAACAAGTTGTGCAGTGTTAGTTGCAAATTTCATAAAAGGGATTAAAATTTTTTTTCCCAATTGTGTAAAACATAACATAAATCAAAACTTTTAACAAAAATATATGGATTATAGATTAGTACATGTCATCAACAATTTGAAGTACCAAAACTTTAAGATTTTGTAAAGGGATAACTTTACTTTTTCTTATTGTTTAACATCGTACGCGGACCTATGTGTATGGGATGGGTAGTCCGTGCATGTGCAACGTGTTTCTAACTTTGTCTTTTTTTTCAATAATCTCATTTCGTAGTGTAATTTATTTAAAAAATGTACGTGTGCAATTGGCAAAAATTTAATTGTGCACCTTATATTATTAAAAAAATAAAAAAGATCTAAGTGTGCAACTTGATTAAAAAAATATATACCTCAAACGAAACAAAAAATTAAAGTTTAATGTCTAAATAATAACTAAATAAGTAATAAAAATAAAAAATATTTTTATCCACAATTAAAACCAAAGATATTTTTAGCCCAAGTCAAATCCAAAACTTAATGATATTTGAGACAAGGAAGTTTGTATTTATTTAGTTTAATTAATTGTTAATTGTTAATCATATGTTTTATAATATCTATCAATGGATAAAATTTTCAAAATGAAGTTATTGGAAATTTATAGTAATGAAGATCAATCTTTAAGAGTTAAATTAGATGATCGAATCCGATAACATCACACAAGCACAAACATGATCATAAACTTCAAATCTTTCAACCCCATTACAATTGACTTGCACGATCTTCTTTGGGTCATTCTGGTAGACCACAAATTTTAAATTATCAAATTAACTAAAGAGAATTTTAGATTATATGTTCTATTTTTAATTATAAATATTTATTTGTTAGCTCCATCCGACCAACATACTCATTTGAATTTTTGAACCGTGCGTGATAAAAATTTGTGTAACGGGTCCTTTCGGTGGCTGGGTTCATCACTGTTTAAGATGACGAAGTTTGTTTGAATAGAAATAAAAGATCAAAGTTTCCATTATTATTTATTAATGTAACCAATTTTTTTTTGCAAGATCAAAGTATCAAACTTTCATTTTAATCATTTAGATATCCAATTTTAGATATTTTTTTTTATCATTTAAGATAATCAAATTTTTATTTATTTAAGGTAACTGATTCCTTAAATAAAAATAAAAATTTAAGTCTTTTTCTATTGCAAACAAATCTGATTAACTTAAACAATAAAAAAAGGTAAAGTTTGTTACCTCAAA
Source organism: Centrapalus pauciflorus (assembly GCA_020465985.1). Classification (NCBI taxonomy): domain Eukaryota; kingdom Viridiplantae; phylum Streptophyta; class Magnoliopsida; order Asterales; family Asteraceae; genus Centrapalus; species Centrapalus pauciflorus. Next base: position 206,035 of record JAANYP010004510.1, on the reverse strand, counting down.
AGTACATATATATTTGATGTCATTTTTTTAATCAAAATGTCCACGTAAGCATTGGTAATTGGATATTCTCATTTTCTAGATAACCTAATTACCTAAATTATACACTTTTAAAATTTTAACAATTACATGTGTACAAAAAATATACAACATAAATGTGCGTAAATTCAAAAATATATAGTAATGGAAATATTCAATTATAAACTTATGTCAAATGGTGATTATGAACCCATAGAAAAAGTTTATGGACTTGAATAATACTTCCACAATCTTTGCAATCAAAGAGTTTAATTAGGTTTAAAGATATGCTTTTAAGATGTTAACTAATAAAAATGATGGTAATATATATCTTTTAAGAGATATAATTACCATATTTTTTGAATAATAATTTGTTCAACATTGATAAAATAAAACATAAATGAAAAAGGGAGACTAGTAAATAAATAACAGAAGGTAAAATATAATTACCGAGAGAAAAAGCATCTAAATACAAACACACACATATGTCAAGTTTTTAAGATCAAACGGCCTGATCAAAATCCAACATGTTTTTTTTAATAAAGATAATTACAAAAATAACCAAAATATAAACACACCTTTTAAATTTTACCCAAAAAAACTCACCTAACCAAAATACACACTATTTATGTTATCACATTTACGTAATGACCACTATTTACGTGACTTGTACTTTTTAATAATTTTTAATGCATTACGTTACAAAAGGTAAAAAGTAACGTAAAGTACATTACCTTTACGTTACCAAATCTATTATAGGGAAGGAGCTCAGTGAGATTTGGTAACGTAAAGTAATGATACTTTATAAGTTTACGTGATAATTCACCTATTGTAACGAAATGCATTAATAAAAAGTACAAGTAACGTAAATAATTAGCCGTCACGTAAATGTGGTAACGAAAATATTGAGTATTTTGGTAATTTGATATTTTTTGGGTAAAACTTGATAAATGAGATTTTTTTTTTTTGGTATTTTTGTAATTATCCCTTTTTAATAAGTCTTTAGACAATCTGTAATACAGGTTAAACAGATATAATAACATCATTTTTTTATTTAAACAAAGATGTTAAGTTTTGAATTACAATTATAATTCAATGCTTGATAGTTTTCATTTGATTTGACTATACACAGAATATTAATAATATGTAGATGTGTAATTTATTTTATTATTCTAAAAGAAGGACTTGCATAATGTTATTTTACAATTACATGCTTTAATGCTTTATTTATATATGTAATATATAAAAAGCAATTCTGTACATTCCAAATACCAAATAGCATGAGAGCAATCAGAACTGGTCCCCTTATTTACAATTTATTATTACCCACTGGAGAATATCTTCAAAGTTCAAAGTCATTATTTACAAATATTTTCAATTAATTGTTTTATGATTAGCTAGTCAAATGGTAAAGGGTTAATTACGTCGAAAGGTTAACTATTGTCACTGTTTTTTTAATTGGGGTAACATACTAGTTTTTTTATTTAAGGTAACATACTAACATGTCAGTTTCTTTATCTAGTTATCAGCTTTTTAAATTTCTAATATTTTTTAATTATTTTTAAATATGCTTAAAATAGCAAGGTATTATCAAAAAATATTTTTAAATTGCACAAAATAGTGCACATCATATAACAAATAAACTGTCATTTCTGTAAAAAAAACTGTCACGTCAGTAATTTTTAAATTTCAATCTGATAGGGGTACCTTGATTAACTTGATTTGAAAATTATATTACCTTAACTAAAAAAAATTAGTATGTTACCCAAATTGAAAAAAATGTGACAGTAGATTACCTTTTGACGCAATTAACCAAAGTAAATAAAATATTTTATATAAAAAGTAAATTACACAATTTAAACGGGTTTAAAATTCATACAAAATGCATTAAACTCCCATATTTTTATTAAAAACTAGATTGACAATCTTTATTAATACTATATTTAAGAAAGGAAAATAGAATCGGTGTTTGAAGAACTCAAATGAAATTGATTCGATCGAGTTCAAGCTTGTATTTTTTTTTTATCTATACTCGAATTAGAAATCATACCGTTTGATTTGACCTAGTTTAAAATATTGGGAAATCTACGTAAAAAAACCTTTAAATCGGATTATTTTTATGATTAAACCTCCAAACATTTTCATTGCGCAAAAACCTCAACTAACTAAAACTTATCAAAATGTGGTTTTTCTAGAAAAAAATTCATTTGCAACCTAATGAACCGGTTGCAATCTGCTGACCAACCATTCGTTTCAGACGGACCTTCTCTCCAGATAACTCACTTGTGTGTTTTATTATTCAAATTCACATTTTTGTTGATTTCTTTGTTTAAATCTGTATTTTTTTTAATTTAACTTTTCAGTGAAATTCGATGATCATTGGTGACTTGTCGACGGTAGTCTGTGATTTTCAACTGATTACAATCGGTAACATTACAGTTCCATGAGATTTTACCGGTTGAGGGTTTTAATCACAAAAATGATCCAAATTGATGGTTTTTTGCACAAATATACCTAAAATAATTGATAAACATTTGTCACGTTTGAAAACCTAATTTGAAATGAAATGAAATGTTTATTTTATGATGATTATTATTTTGATTGAACCTCTACAACTGCAAGAATATTCTTTACCTTGAGAAGGATTCTATCATATAAACAAGCTTTCTACTTATAGGTTTTATGGAAAGAATGTTGAATTAGGAACAAAACTGCTAAAAATGGAATAAAAAGATATGGTCATCGTATCCCCCTTCTATTTTTATAATTAGTAGTAGACTTGTATAAAAATTTTAATATAAATTTATAAACTGAATAATTTTCATCCAAAAGAAAAGAATTATATCCTGTTGCAAAACTTGTTAGGCGTCAGTTGGCCGGTGGGCTAGGGAGTAACGATTAATTGGCCTAGGCAGTGAGTAGTCGGATTGGAATTTTTTGCATGTAAAATTTAGAAAAATATATACAAGTTACAACATATTAATAGCAACCAAAAAAATACGTTTAGTTTCATTAATAATATTATTAGATTTTGACCGAATTCGGCCGATTTTGACCGACTTGACTGATTTTTTTATTACTACCGATTTTGACCGACTAGACTGATGTTTATCCGATCATTGACCGACTTGGCCGATTTTGACCGACTTTGGCCGATTCTGACTAATTAACCCCGACTAGGGACGACTTGTATCGGTTACCGGCCGACTAGGCCGTCTAGGCTGATTTTTACAACACTCGTTATATCTTTCCTTCAAAATTTCTTAATTTCCAACAATCTGCTCCAAATTTTTTTTACTAATTTGAATTATATTTACATGGTTACTTAAGTAACTGTATCATTTTGTTTTATAATAGTAAATTATTAATAACAAGTCTCAATTATTAATTAAAAAAAATTAAATATCATGTTAAAAAATAGACTTATTTCAAATTAATTATAGTCACTTTAAATTTTGTATAAATATTTTTGACAATCTTATAAATAAATAATTATATTAGATACTTAAAATTTAATTTTTATAAGATTGTCCTTAGTTGAAGAAGTTTTATTTCTTTACAAGGGTTTTTACGGAAAAAAAACCCAAGTTATTAACCATTTTTATAATTAAAACTTCAAATTATTTTTGTTGTCTTAAAAAAACTCCAACCTATTAAAATATCATGAAACTGAGATTTTATCCATTGCCACAAATTAGCTTAATCTCCGACGAGCCCTCCAGTGACCGTTGAAGTTTCGACGAATCCTCTGGGGCGGGGACTGATTTGGTTTCTTGTTTAGGGTTAGATGTACTTAAACCTCCTGCGATGACACCTACACCTCCGATGAAGTCTTCGTCGACCCTTGAAACACTTGAAGGTTCGATTTATTCATCATCAGAATTGTTGATTTAAGCTTTGGATTTGATCTATTAGGATTTAGATTGTTAATTTGTTTTTATTTATTTTTCATCCAAAATCGTTTGTTCTTTAGAAGGTAACTAGAGAAGGTGGTGGCGGGAGCAAAATGCAACCGGTTAAATAAGTTGCAGATCGCTTTTTTTTTTTGAGTAAATCAATATTTTGATAAATTTTAGTGGAATGAGAGTTTTTTTTTTGACAAAAAAAAAAATGATTAGGTGTTTTAATCACAAAAATGGTCAAACTTAATGTTTTTTTCCGCAATAATCCCTTCTTTGTAATGAATCATAGGTCAAGTTCAACAAGGTGAGGGTGTATTATAGATCGAACTACAAGCCATCAATGAGGCTGCCACTACAACAAAAACAACCTTTACAGACGGAAATATCCCTTGATAATCCCTCAGAAAAGCTATTTGCCGACAGATTTCCAAGGGATTTGGTTTGTAGGAATATCCCTCGATATATCAAGACCTATTCTCCGACGGATTTCCGACCTTTACACAGAGAAATATCCATCGATATGTCGAGTTGTTTTTGGGTCTTATGATCAGATTGGATTATGTCCTTTGAATTTTGGCATTTGATCTTTCATCTTCAGAAGGTACAGTCATAGTATTCTAGAAAGAACTATGTACTATTGTCTAACATTCCCACGTTTTTGTTCTGTATCTTACAAACCATGCAGGTTTGGTCGTTTAGTCTTGTACTTGGTTTTGAAGTAATAAAATTTTTGTCTTTAAAATAATAAAAAGATTGGAAAGAAAATGGCTGCTTCAAACTGCAAAACTAAAAGCAAAAGTAGATTTGAAGTACAATATTGGAGATGGCGTAACTACTCCAAAAATAAAATTTGTAAACTTCCTTTTTTATTAATTATGAATTTTTTAGTTCCATATCAACATCCATAAGAGAATAACCTTCCACTTAAAGAAAAAAAGATGAATGAGTTCTAGAAGTCTTCCAAAGCCATAATTTTATTTTAATTAGTATATTATATTAGTACAATCCACCTAGATTACATAAAGGTTAATATCCTTTAATAAAACGTGTATTCTTATGTGTACCTACTCCATGACTAGGAGAAAGATTTTGACCATTAATTTGAAGGATGTTTGGATATTTGGTTTATAAATAAATACATGTATATGATTAATAAGAAATTAGTTAAGTCACAACAATCAATTTTAATGTTTGGTTTGCTTATCACTATATATTAATATATTTGTGCAAAAAACCCTCGAGTTGGACCTGTTTTGTGATTAAAACCTCCAATCATTTTTCACTGCAAAAAAAAAAAAAAAAAAACCTCATCGACAAAATCTCACGGAATTGGGATATAACCGGTTGTAACCGATTGAAAGTCATAGACCACCATCGACATGTCATCAGTGACCACCGAAATTTGCTGTAGAAGTAAATTCCAACAAAAAAAACAGATTTGAACAAAGAAATCACACAAAAATGTGAATTTGAATCATAAAACACAGACAAGTGAGTTCGATGGAAAGAAGGTTCGCCAGCGATGAAGGTTTGGTCAACATATTGCAACTGGTTCATTAGGTTGCAAGTCATATTTTTGAAAAAACCTCATTTCGATAAGTTTTAGTCAGTTTGAGGTTTTGTGCGATGAAAAATGATTAGGAGTTTTGATCACAAAAAAGGTCAAAGTTGAGGGTTTTTTGAACAAATAATCTCTTTATTACTTATGTATTGGTGATTAAATAGTTGGATACCATCCACATAGAAATGATTATCATTATAGTCGATAGCGGTCATAGACATGAAACACTCCAACAAAGGTCTTGAGTTCGCTTATACGACCAAACCCTTTTCCATTTTGTTCATACAATTACTCCCAATGTTAGTCGTCGTTAAACACGTTGGTAGGGGGGCTCCTCGAAAGGTGATGCTTATCGTAATTATTTTATCATTATTGTTACGATTTGGGATGAAATGGTTTCCACGACCAATCAATATGAAGAGATGCGCTAAAGGCCTTGATCTTGTTGTAAAAAAAGGTTATACAAGATCAATAACCCTAGTTGATAAAACACACAATGGTCCCATAAGGCCATAACTATATGAAGGAAAGAAAATGAACTATGATTTCCTATCTCCTAACTGCAAAATGAAACAATTAAGATACCTAATAAAAAATAACAAAAGAGACCTTATACTTAAGTACTTAACCTACCCAAAAAAACTCAAATGGGAGAAGAATGAAGGAAATTTCAGTTTGGAAACTAGAACTTGAAACTAACAACATGTTGATGAATGAAGTAAAAATCAATTTTAATATTTTCATAGCTTCATCAAAACTATCATTGTGGGCAATCTGCATTCTATCTGAATTTCTGATTGTCACACCAAAGAGACATAGGAGCTACCTAAAGAGTTCCAAGAGCCAAGGAAGCCATACCAATTCCTAAGTAGTTGCTACAAGAGCATGATATTCAACCTCCGTGCTACATCTAGCGAATAAAGATTTGTTGCATACTACGATAAGTTATAAGGGAATTTCCAAGGAAGAAAAACAATCTATCTCTATCTATACTATTAAAAGAGTAACTAAATGTCACATGGCATGCTCTCATTTAAAATGTCACATGTCGCTCTCTCCTTTTGCCACATCATTTACTGATTTTATTTTTAAATTTTAAAGCAAATCAAAGCTATGTAAATCTAATATAGATAAATTTAATAACTAATTAACTAAAATTAAGCAAACTTTATTATTCATATAATTGTTATATTACACACACACAGATATATATATATATATATATATATATACACACACACACACACACACACATATATATATATCAATTTTTAAAATTAAATTATGTAATACATGGGTAATAACCTAGTATTGGATGATAGATCGACAATTAGTCATATCACTGCCCCAATCCGTATTAGAGTATCCTCTTACTGTTAAAAGATGAATGTCAAGTTAAATATAAACCAATCAACATAGTACCCTTTAGACATCTAAGGATGCAAAGAAGAACTGCAAAACAATAAAGCAACCTTACTTCTTTAAATAGTCAAAATTTATCAAACACTAAAGGATGTTTGAATCAGGCTCAACAATTGGATCGTGTTTCCGGTTGTTAAGTTTGTGTTGACAGATTTTCATGCCAACCCATGACGGGTTGACCAACAGGTTGTGTTTCAGGTTCGAGTTAGCAAAGGTTGACCAACGGTCAATCGGATCGTGTTTTGGGTTCGAGTCATGCATGGTCGACCCACAGGTTTCTCAAATTCATTTTTTAAATATGGATTTTTTTGTTTTTGGATTCAACTTTAATTTTATTAAAAATTTTGGATTTTGAAAAGCATATATTGAAATTACACAATTGAATAACAATTATAACTTTTAATGTTTTTACTTCTCTTTTTCTTTTTAGGGTCAATTGCTAAAAATAGCAATAAGTTTTTATCTTTTTATCACTTGTAGCAACATTATTTATCTTTTATCATTAATAACATCGACTTTTGTATTTTTAATAATTAATAGCATCAACTTTTATATTTTATTATCATTTATAACAACTTTTTCAACTTTTTGCTATAAATGACAAAAAATATAAAAGTTGATGCTATTAATGATAAAAGATAAATAATGTTGATGTAAACGTCAAAAAAACATAAAGTTGTTGCTATTTTTAACAATTAGCCCTTCTTTTTAAATTCTAATTAAATATTTTTATTTTTTAAAAAGTCTAAACGGGTTAATAGGGTCGAGTACCCAAACTTTTTTTTCATTTCTTGTCAACCTATTTTCAACTCGCTTCGGGTTCATCATAGTTTTCATATCGTGTTGTTAAGTTGGTTTAGAAATTACAAGCCTTAGCCAGAAGTTCATTTTCGAAGTGATTATCAAACACCTTCATTAATTTCCATCCAAACAACTAGCTGTCAACAAAATACGACACTAAAAATGGTTATTACAACTTCAAGCAACAGAAATAAACCCAAACAAAACTTTCTATTTGATGTATTGTTATAGCCGATTATGTAATTTTGCGACCTTTATCATTTGAAAATTCCTAAAAACACACATCCAGATACACCCCTTATTCCTATGTACGTAGCTATCATCGACATCTCTTGCGAATCCAAGCAGACACCTTTCAATCTGTTTTGGTTTGAAAAGGAACAACTAAGTTCTTCAAAAAGAAACAGACCAAATTCATCCCACCTTTGACACAGCATCATATCAAATAAGGTATTTTAATTACCTGAGATCATATAATAATGCTAGTAACCTTTCTACATCGGGAAAGCCTTCTGAGTTTACATTAATATATACTTTAGGTGTTACACATCACTGTCCAAATTGGCATATAATCACTTAAAAAAATAACCTACCTCATTAAATTAATATCTTAACAGTACATATAATTGAGATTTAATTATTAATCACAACACGTGTACGCTTGCCAATTAATCTCCTTTGGCTTTTACATATTCTATCATCCCACCACTCGAAATAGTAACCAGAAGTTTCGTCTACGATGATAAACTAAGACCATCAGCAACAAAAAAGGAACGATTGCGTGTATGAACATATGTTATGCAAGGATTGGACACAGGCCGTTGTCAAGGAGACACCAACAACCACTATGTTTGTTTAAGTTTATAATATTAAGACAGTGATTTGTTTTAGATTTTGTGCTTATCATTAAAATTTGAATATGTGACCTAAGCTTTGTTCAGGGTCATCATATAAGGAATGTTTTCTTTGATGTTTAAGTAGTAAAGACACTTGCTTGATCATAATTCGCTGGAGATCAATTTTTCGACACTTGGGTGGACATGATTTGAGGAATGTGATTACTTCATTTAAATATAAGATATTAATAAAGATCCCATACTAGATTTGAAAATGAACGGATTGTGAGATCATTACATCTTAAAGGGGCACTAAATTTGCTGCTGCATGTTAGAGGGTATAAAAAGGGAGGTGGTGGTCTAGGATTAAAGAGCAACTAAGTTGTGTCACACGAATTGCAGACAAGGGAATAAGCAGAATAATTTAAGGAAAAAAAAATGGTAGGAGTGATGGGGTGGAGAATGGCGGATGAAGGTTGGAGGAAGGGACCTTGGACACCAGCAGAGGATAAGTTGCTTATGGAGTATGTTGCATTGCATGGTGAAGGAAGATGGAGCTCGGTAGCTGGTTACTCAGGTATCATCCATGTCTATATGCAAATTCAAGTTTTATCAGCTCGGTTTTCAGGATATGGACTACGATAACAAATTTTCATTCTTTTTTGCACCGCTAAATAGTACTAAAGAAATTTCAAGATATAGATGTTCATACATACGGCATACCTAACAAGAGTGAATCAGTGATCCGCCCATAACACGATTACACGAGTGAATCTAGCATAAAATAGTGCATACCCAGAAAAACTCTTTGTAATGTTTGGCAATGTAAAAAACAATACAAAAAATTTGTCATTATGACACTGCCTGTGGTCTCTATGATCATAAACTACTCTGCTAGTTACTTGTTTTTTTGGCCTTAATATTCATTACTTTTGTTGGATTTTTAGGATTGAAGAGAAATGGGAAGAGTTGTAGGTTACGATGGGTGAACTACTTGAGACCAGGCCTGAAGAAAGGCCAATTATCGCCTCAAGAGGAAGGCATCATTATCGAACTTCATGCTTTATGGGGAAACAAGTAATTCGGGCATCTCTCTATTGAATTTTATTTTCTCACTTGTTTCAATTCATTTCATGATTTATATAAAACCATATTTATATGTGATATCATACAGATGGTCTACGATAGCTAGATACTTGCCAGGAAGAACAGATAACGAGATCAAGAACTACTGGAGAACCCATTTCAAGAAGAAAGGAAAAGCATTGCAGAATGAGAAAAAACCAAAATTCAAAGCTCAGTTAAGCCAAATTCAAGACCAACAAGTTAACGAAAACAGCACATTACCTGGATTAGAAGAGAACGATAACGGAATAATCACCAAACCACCAAAATCCATGCTTCAAGAAACCACTACCATCACATGTCCAATGACTGGCGGTGAGCAACAGCAACAAAACCTGTGTGCCATGGCTCAAGACGTTGCACGGTGGTGGGAAACTGTATCGGAAGACGGATTATGGAGTGGCTACATGTGGAATCTGGACCATGATCAGCCAAACCAAGTTGTGATGGAACAATCATCTACTCCTTGTTATTGACTCGTAACTCATATAACCCATAGCCATTTCAGATACTAAATTTAATTTCTAAGCATGATTTGGACAAATTTTCAGACATTATCTTCACCAATAGTCAATAGGTATCGTAATATCATTTGTGTGTGTATAGTTGTATGGTCGTCGAAAGAAATGCATGATTAAATGAATGTTTGTTTTCCGAATAACCTCCATTTTAGCATGCGATTTGTAGATTGCAAAAAAGTTCTTGTAGGACTTTCATCAAACAGTTTCAGTGCAATGCAACAGCAACCATAAATCCATGGCATTTGGCTCGTACGCATTCGCCACGCATATATACTTGCGATTGCTTACATAGTCTGGATCAAAGATTGGAAGGCGTGAATTGGCTTCAAAATAATGAGTCACACAAGCAATTGGAATCGACTTTGTATAACTGGCTCTTCTCTCTCCACTTTCCAGGTGTTTTGGTGGGTCGTTTAAACCCAAATCACAGATTACTATATACTTTTTTTAGTTTAAACCTTATACAATAATCAATCTTCTATCTCTTTTATTAAAAATAAATAAATAGTGATCACATGTCATTCAACTAGTTCCCAAATCACATGTTTTATAAGTTTTAATTTCTAAACTTATATATTTAATCTTTAATTACATGTGTATAATTACGTAGATATATATTCAAGATTTCATTGTTATATGAAAATCTTAAAAAAAATTATTCTTAAAAAACATCTATAAATCATAACCAACCTCTTTCTTTTTTATTCAATAGCTGACATAACAAACTTCTATCTAAAAATTCGGATATTTGAAATTTGGATATCTGGTTTTGAACATCTCTACATACAATCATCTCATCACAAGCCAGAAGGCAACCACTAACAATGATGAAACTAAAACAAGAGTTAGTCGAACAATGGGTGAGAGTTAGACCTAGGGGTGTTATTAGGGCGGGTTAAATGGTTATCGGGTTATTCGGGTTTGAGGGTGTGGGTTCTTTGGCCGAACCCGAACCAAATAAATGAACGGGTTAATCAGTTTCGGGTTAAATGGGTATCAGGTTAATCGGTTTGGGTTAAACGGGTTATTCGGTTTTGATATAAAAAATGAAATACTTTACAATTTAGTTTAAACGGGTTAAATGAGTTGGGTAATTTGGGTACACGGGTTAAATAGTTTGACTATTAAAATTGGGTATTTAAATCTTTACATTATTACATATAAACAATTCTAATTATAATTGAAATTGGGAATTTAAAAAGTAAACGGGTTATTCGGGTACCCGAATAAACATATATCCTACCCGATACCCGAACCAAAATTGTTATTCGGGTACCATTTAACCCGATTAACAAAACTGAAAACCGAATAACCCGACCCAAATAACCCGTTTAAGATTCGGTTCGGGTGGGTTATTCGGGTTCGGTTATTTTGCACACCCCTAGTTAGACCAACGATGAAAATCTATTATTAATTGTTAAATTTATAATTATTCTCTTAAACTAATTATATTTATTTTAATTTGAAATTTATTTTTGTACCAAAATGGAAAAAGTGAGGGTGGGCGGTGGTGCCAATTTCCATAGTGTGGACTTTGGACTGTTGTGGAATGGAAGAGTAATGTAGCGTTAATATAGCAGAGATGTGGACTGTGTACAATGGTGCCCAGTCCTAATGGCCTTATATTTGTCCCCCTCTTATACTCATCCTTTTCTTTTGCATTTCATTGCAAAAAAGCAATAATTAGTAAAATAATAATATGGTCGGATCAAAGATTGAAGTGTTGGAGCATTAAAGACAATCACCATCATCCTCATCATCTTCCTTCTTCTTCCATTGAATGGGGTAAATCTTCCAAACACATTCCAGTCTTTAGTTGCCTGAAATTCTGTCTTATTTAGTCATGAACTTTGTTGCTGTTCTAGATGGATTTTTTAGAGATTCTTCTGCATTTTATTTTGATCATAGTTTTGTTAATTGGCTTGTGGTCGATCTTTAGACTATTTTCGGTATGTAATTAACATTTAATTTTGATGGTTGATAATACCTTGATGTTTTGTGATGCTTGGTTGGATATTACATACAAGGTTTTGGAATTATCTCGTATTTTGCTAGAGTGTAAATAGTGGGTATTTTGTCCTGTGAAATTAATACGCACATGTGTTTAAACCTGACACAAACGAAATGAGATAACTAAAATTGTGAAATCAACAGTACATATAATTTTGAGTAGGTTGAGCCGCTGAAGGGCGTTCAGCCCTTGCGGTATGGACATGTGTGGAATGTTGATAGGTTCAGCCAAATATTGATTAGAGTTTTGTTCGGTTTTAGCTATATATTGGTGTTTTAATTTAGGGTTTTGATTGTACTCATTGTTTTACAAACTCGTAAATAAGAATATGTTTTATTTTCTATGGATATAGATCATATTTACCTAAAATATAAATATTATATTTTTATGTATGTTTGATTGTTCATTTTATAACAAGAAAAAAGGAATTTTGTGTGCATTAAATATTTGGATGAAAATAATATTTGTCTAATTAAAGAATTTGAATATGTCAAGTGTTTTGTAGGTAAAAAATGATATGGAATTCAATATCATTATTTTCTTCTTTTATTTAAATACTAGTTTGTAACCCATGTATAACGTGGATATTTTATAAAAAAAATGTTTATTAAAAATCTATACAAACATAAATTACATACAAAAATGTTTATTTTGCTACAAAAACTACAAAATATTATTATTATTATTACTAACAATAATTAAAAATATTTTCGATGAATAATATTATCGTGTCTCATCTTTTAAAATTTTTTTACTTTTATATTTCAATATAAAAAAGTTTTAAATTTTATTTTGACATAAAACACAATTTAGATAATTTATAAAACATTTTATTACAAATATTGCATTATTTTTAATTTTATATGTATAAATAAACCTAGTTAGCTAAAACTAAGAGTTAAATATGAAAGTAATTAAATTCGATCAATTAATATGACTATTATTTTTATTTATAAGAGCTAAATTAGGTAATAATTAATTAATTATATTCTTTATTAATCTTTAATACAAATAGATAACTTATTAAGGAGATTTTATACATGGAAATCTTTTAATATAAATAGATAACTAATTAATGAGAATTATATATAGAAATTGGGCGGGAAAACGAAATTTTGATTAAGTGAGATAATGACACATGTCCTTGAACATTTTCTTTTATTAATATATATAGATATATAGATATAGATGTCAGAAGATGAATGCAAAAACTGTCAAAAACCAAAATATCCTTTGTTAAACTCTTTTAATTATTTAATCTTTATTTATAGAAACATATTCAAAATGAAATAATCAGTTTAATCACCATTACCTATTTTCTTGCTCATGAAGCTGTTTTTTAAAATTCAGGTTATTAAACATAAATGATTCACAATCAAAAACAAACTTTGAAAACCTTTTCCAACCCATAATTTTTGAACTCATATTAACATAAATAATAAAGAGTGATGTATAGACCCTAGGAAGGAAGAGAAATACATGAAAAGGAAGACTTAAGAATTTAAGAGCAATGTATTCTATTAAAATTGAGCATTCTCGTTATTAATTCTGAACATCTGATCATGCTTGATTGTTTTCTATCAATAAACAACATATCAAAGAAATGAACCTATTAGTAGTTTCACGATGGATGACGAATCAAAGATGTAATACAGTTAAGTGTTGTTCCATGTTGATTAGTAGATCGAACTAATGAAGTAGTATTTGTTTTTTTTTTTTTTTTTTTTTTTTTTTTTTGCATTGAATTTCAAATTTCAGTGTTATTCGATAACATTTTTTCATGAGATGGTTTTTGAAAGGTATTTTGATATTTAAACAAACATATGGAAAAATCCCCTAAAAAATAAAAAAAAATTCTAATTTTATAGATTTTTTTGGAAAGACAAAAATCAAATAAGTTGTGCAATGAAGTCTTGATTCTATTTCTTTCCGTTTACACCTTATTACTTGAATACATACCAAAGGGGGCCTTTGGTCTTGCGGTACCAATGTGTTATGTAAGTGTGAGGTCACGGTTCGACTCCCGTAGGAGGCAAGTTGAAATTTAGGTGGAGAAAACAAGTCTTAGGGTAAAGTTGTTTAGGAGTATGAGTAGAAAAGGTTGCCGTTCAAAAAAAAAATTGAATACATTATTCCATTGACTCTTTAATTACATGATACCTCATATCCACTTAATTGTGTTTTTTTCAATTATGTTAATTCAGTTTTGATAAAATAATTAACGAAGCAAAAACCTTAGTTATCATATCTGTTAGACTTATTTCATTATAATCAAGTCTAGGGTTCAAGTCTAGTTGTCTCCTAGGGTTTTGTGTGGTAGCTCAAGGTGAAAAGTGTGGAGCCGTCGTGTTGGTAGAGAGAAAAACATTTGTTCATCATTCAATGTTTAATCTAATCATTTGACTACCCTTATATTTACTAATATTGTTCGTTATTATCGTTTATGTTTGATTATTTGGAACGAACGATATCAAACTTCACAACATAATTAATCAGTAATCACATAATATATCACAACTTTTTAATTTTTACAGATACATACTCATACATGCATTTATTTAAGAGTTTATTATGAAAAAAAAACCATCATGTTTTCATACTTTTTACGTTTTTGTCCTTCCATGTTATTTTTTCCATAAAAGTTCTCAAGTTAGTTTTTTTTGGTTTATTGAAATTTGGAAATTAGAACCCGGATTTTCAGTTTTTAAAAACCCGGTTCACAAATTATAACCGATGTCTAATGTCCAAATTTCACTAAAACAAAAAGGAAAAAATAACTTGAGGTTTTTTTATGGAAAAAAAATTAACATTGATGGACGAAACACAAAAAAACATAAAAACATGTTAATTTTTTCATAATAAACCCTTTATTTAATTTCTAAGTATGTTTATTGTGGATACGAAACCATTTTTTTTAATTGTTTAATGTTTTACATGGTTATCTTATGCCAACTACTATGGTATGATCACACGTTCATATTCAATCCACAGGTGTACCTATGAAAACTTTTTTATCAAATAAAACAAGCAATTGAAGCCAAAAGGTTGTAGACAATCATAATAATGTTGTATAAAAAGTTAAAATAACAATATAAAAGCAACAATACATCTTAACCGTATAACATATACGAAAATAATTTAATTAAAGACCGTTTATATGATAAAAAAATTTAATATTTAAGTTGTATGCTTAATTTTTATTTTATCATATGAAGGGTAAATCGGTAATTAGTGATTATGTAATAATTATTTGTGTTCAAAATGACAAAATATACAGGTATACCCTTAATTATATAATGACAAAAAAAATAATAAACAAAAGGATTTGCTAATACCTATAACTTTGATTAATTGAAAAGTAAGATGAACGATGGTTCATTTAACGTGTGGTTCATACATAAAAAAAAACCAACATGATATGGTACAAAACAAAGGTTTACAACTTTTCACATAATAAACTCATTTTGTTTATTGGTTCTTAGTCTCATAACCTATAATATACTTGGCCAGTAATATTATAGTTTAACTACAAAATACATTTGGTAGAACTATGACTTGTTGAATGGTTATTACTTGTTAGGAATGGAAGGGTGAAATGTTGATAAAATAAAACACAAGGGGGTAAAGAGGCAAAGAAACTAAAGAAGGGTGAAAAAGTGAGAGAAAGAACATTTATGAAGGGGTGAAACTGTAACTAAAATTCAGGACAAGAGTAATTGAGAAATTGTGGTTCATTTGTCATATCAACACGTGGTACCGCAGTAAGTGATATTAACGTCCACTATGTCACGCCCAATAAAAGTCTGACACGTAGCTATTATTTAACAACTTTTAGAATTTTCAAAAAGACCCCCGGGAAAGACAAAGAAAGGTGCGGTCATTTCGCCGGTTCTACCCAATATTTTATTATTTTCCTTACTTTTTTTAACAGAGTTTATACAGGGAATAACGGTGTTTTTTTTAGAGTTTATTTTAGATGATAAAAGTTGACATATATATTATAAGAAAAAATGACATCAAATAATTTATGTATTTCTATGCATTTAAATGGTAAATTAAACTCAAATTATGATATTCAACACTAACGACGAAGTGAATTTTAGGCTTATAAAATATTATAAAATTTAAATTTCACAATAAAAGGATAATCGCTAAGCCATTTAGAATGTGAAAATCTATATTCATGATCCTTATTCTATTAAAAAAAACAATATTTGTGATATTTTTTCACCTAAAAATTTCATGCTCACATCTTTTCTCAAAAGAACTTCATGATATTTTTTTCAACTTGAAAATTTTCATAATACATTAATTCTTAAAATCGTAGTTTATATTACATTTTGAAACAAATTTATGATATCAAGTAACATCTTAATAAATTATATGTCAATTAATTGGATGATATATAAATAATGTCATTTTTAAGATACTTATATGTCTAATGTCAAATTTTAAATTCTTGTTAAGGGTAAGATCAAAATGACACTAAGTTTATATTTATCTGATTAGCTAAATATAATTAGCAAGAATAAGTAATATTTTTATCTGTACGGTATTTGGGTTTACTGTTAGTTAAAATTTTTACAAATACTTTATGTAACAATACAATGTATAATATTAACATAAAAGTAAATATCACCTATAACAATTGTGATAAACATAAATACACTCTGATTTCGAATAATAAAACACTACACATGTATCTTTTATCTCCAAATAATTAAAAGAAAAAACATAATGCAGTAAACGTCATCCTCACCCTCATATATCATTAAATTAATCTATCTACACTATTAAAAGAGTAACTATACTCATTTCTGGTGAAACCACGTGTCGTCGCCATGAATCGACACGTGACATTTATAGATATTAAAAATAATAAAGAAATTTAAATCAAATCTATCCAAATCTAATATAATCAACTTTTAAATTTAAATCAAATCAAATCAAACAAATAATACTCTACTAACTTATTAATTAAATCTATCCAAATCTAATATAATCCACTTTTAAATTCAAATCAAATCAAATCAAACAAAATCTAATAATCTTTTAACTTATTAATTATAATACAATATAATAAAAGTTAAAAAAAAAAAAATACTTTTCATATATATTTAGAAATATACAAAATTAATAGGTTATAATAAATAGAGTTAATTACATAAATGGTTCCTGTGGTTTGTCCAAAAATTTGGATTTGGTCCCTGAACTTTTAATTTTGCAGAAACGGTCCTTATTTTCATAGTTTGTTTGCAATTTTGGTCCCTCAACCTATTAACTTTTTAAATATGACCAAATTACCCTTATTTTGATGCAAACTATAGGGACCATTTCTACAATTAATTTTTTAACTCTTTTATATTCTTAATTAAATAAATTATTTTTTGGTGTTACTTAAATTTAATAACCTATAAAACTAGAAAAGAATTGTTAAATTATTTATGTTGGTTCATAAATGATTTAGATATTTTTAGTCTTAATTAATTTTAATTTACTATAATCAAAGTGTAAACCAATCAAAATTTATAATCGAAAAAATCATTCATGTTTAGAAAATATTTTCAATCTTCTTTCGTCTTTCAATTTGACTTTTGAAAATACGAAACCTTAAAAATTAATTTCTAAACATAAATGATTTTTTCGATTATAAATTTTGATTGATTTACACTTTGATTATAGTAAACTAAAATTAATTAAGACTAAAAATATCTAAATCATTTATGAACCGACATAAATAATTAAATAATTCTTTACTATTTTTTATAGTTTATTAAATTTAAGTAACACTAAAAAATAATTTATTTAATTAAGAATATAAAAGAGTTAAAAAAATTAATTCTAAAATGGTCCCTATAGTTTGCATCAAAATAAGGGTAATTTGGTCATATTTAAAAAGTTAATAGGTTGAGGGACCAAAATTGCAAACAAACTATGAAAATAAGGACTGTTTCTGCAAAATTGAAAGTTCAGGGACCAATTCCAAATGTTAGGACAAACCACAGGGACTATTTTTGTAATTAACTCTAATAAATAATAATATCATCTTATATACTTTTGTTTAAAAAATAATATTTATATCTTTATCTTTTTATTTATTATATTTTATATATATTAAAGATATCCGCGTAATACGCGGGTAATAAACTAGTAGATAATTATAAAAATAGCCAAAAAAAAATCCCTTTCTCAAGTTCTATCCAAAAAAAAGTCACATCATCAAACTACCCAACGCTTTGGTTGCCACGTTTACGTGACGATCAATACTTACGAAACTTCTACTTTTTATTATTTTTAATGCATTTCGTTACAAAAGGTAAATTATAACGTAAGGTCTTTACGTTACCAAATCTCATTGTGCTCCTTCACAAAATATATGCACGGTTACTTTTTGTAACGTAAAGTGATGTTACCTTACGTGATAATTTATTTTTTGTAACGAAATGCATTAAAATAATAATAAAAAGTACAAATATCGTAAATATTGGTTGTCACATAAATATGGTAATAAAAATGTTGGGTATTTTGGTAATTTGACTTTTCTTTTGTAAAACAAAAATAATGATAGCCTTTTCAATGATTATATATAATATATAAATAGAAAATACAAACCGACCAGAAACAACTGTGGCTAGAAAATCTACTATATATATATCTCAAAGATATCTCGAAAATCTTCAAACTATTAAAATTAGAATTGTTTGTTTCCATCTTTTTCCGGCTAACACAACCAATTTATAACTCATTTCCAATCTCATTCTCATCTAAAATAAACATTTCAGCTAAAACTTCATGCCTTCATTCTCATCTACAATATATAAACCATTAATTGAATTGATTTTGAAAGCATCGTAGCTATCCTATATAAAAGAATGCGGTAACGAAAACAAATAATATAAATTACACGTTATCTACAATAGTTTCAAGATCAATGGGGTACTATGTTAGACTGGGGTACCGGGGTACCATTCTTAGCCAATCATTTTTGCATTAAAATTAATTTTTAATACATAAAACAATTCCTAAATTAAACTCACGTGTTTTACTTTAAGGGGCAATATGGGAATGAAAATATTTAAATGAGAATCAAATATTCTCATATCCCAATTTTTTCGCATTCGGTTATACACCCTCCCGCTCCATTTTAGCGATTGCCATTGTTTCCTTGTTTCCGATTTTCAGTACTCATCCTATTCTTCTCTGTCGTTCTTTAATTTTTTCCACTTTTTACTTTATGCACATGTTCAGAATCATAAATCAAGGTTTCAAAATGCACATTCCCTTTCTGTTGCACATGTTCAGATCAATTATTTTGCATGTTTTTTATATTGGATATGTTGAATGTGTTTTACCAGCATATATTGCAATGCCGCATATATTGAAATCAGGAAAACAATGTTTTATAAGCAACCATGTTCAGTAACCCAATTTCTAACATTTTTGTATTTTTAAGTTTTACCTTTCTGCACATGTTCAAAAAACTCAATCAATGTTTCAAAATGCAAAAATCCCTTCCTGTTGAACATGTTCAGATACATTATTTTGAATGTTTTCAATAATGGATATGTTAAAGGTGTTTTAGAAACATATGTTCCATTATTGCATACATTCAATACAAGAAAATAATGTTATACAAGCAAATGCACGTTTTAATGCACATGTGCAGTATAGGAATTGAACATGTTCAATGATTCTGAAACAATTGAACTTGTTCAATATGTCCTACATAGTACAATTAATAACACATAATTTACGATACACATTATCGATCCATACGAATGATGAGCAAAATCCATCAAGAAACAAAAAAACATGGAAAGATTGTTTATAATAAAAAAAACCGTTGTTGCACAAGTCTTCTTGAACATGTTCAGACGGAATGTTTGCAGGATCTAGGAGTGAGCGACGGGTACCATTTCCCGGTACCGAACCGGTACCGGTAACGAATTAATATATTCGGTTTTTAAATTAGCTAAAATTCGGTATTCGGTACTTTCGGTTCGGTATTCAGTATTTAAATTAGCTAAAATTCGGTATTCGGGACCGAACCGGCACCATATAAAATTATACGGTTCGGTATTCGGTTCTTTCAAATCTAATAATTCGGTTTCGGTATTTTCAGGATCGGTACCGGTTCGGTTCGGTCCGGTACCGAGCTCACCCCTAGCAGGATCCAGTTGAGCACTGCAATTTGCGTCTCTACCCATCGATTGCACTGTGTTTCGATTTAATCAGAAAAAAATGATCAACATGTATTTAGAAGATGCGGTCATGGAGGAGAATTTTTAGGAAGAAACGGTCATTGGGGGGATGTATTGCGTATCATATCCCTGAAATTAAGGGATTTACCTAATCTATGATTATCTTCTTTCATTTAGAATAAATCAAAATTGTCTATAATACCCTTTTGTATTTGTAACCAAACACTACCGGACTCCGGTTCCCCAGTCTAACTTGGTACCCCATGGATCTCGACCCATCTACAATATATATATAACCTTACATATAAATAATAATATCTACTTTCCTATTTATAAATAAGGAAAATGTCACCAAGTATTTTTTTTAGTTTGTTAATATTTATGTTGTGCATCTTTTTTTATGCATACATTTGCTAGTCAAATATTTAAAAATGTTTCATTTAGTTAGTTGGAGACTTGGAGGTTTTAATCCAAAAAATTAATTCAACTTGAGAGTTTTTTGCACAAATATCTTTAAATTTTATTAATAAAAAACATTAGCAAATCGATTTACAAATCTATTGGATAGTTCAAAAAAGCGATTCAAAGAAGGTACCAAATTTTTTATTTTTGCGGTTATAAATAAAATTGTGGATTTTAAAATACATATATACAAAATTCACCAAATGTTTCATGTCTTTTATATGAAACTTAGAGGGTGTTTGGATTTGCGTTTGAAAAAGTGCTGTAACGTTTTGGAAACTAATAATCAGATAATAGTTGTAACCAAAAATGTTGCCGAAAATTTAGTGTTTGAATTTACTTCTGCTGTTTGCTATCATAATTATCAAATAATCAGTTTTTAAAGTGTTTGGATTTGCGTTTTAAATTGTAAAATGACCAAATAATCATTTATTAAGAATATAAGCTACATTTTTTAACTTACGAAAAAGTGTGGTAGAACTAGCGCTAAACGCAAATAATCATTTATTAACGTATGCAATCCAAACACTTAAAATCAATTATTTACGTTACAACGTGGTAAGCTAATAATCTCGTTTATAACGTAAAACCAAACACACTCTTGGTACAAACTTAGAGTTTCCAGGAAACCTCGTAGAACCATCCCATCTCCATAAGTGGTCCTTTAAAGTTTTATTCACTCATGACTTGTTTGACAAGTTTCGAAAAGTGAATATATATGATCATAATTTAAAATAACAATATATTTTTACCAATTTTTATAAATAATAAATAACTTTGTCAATATTGATCGATCTTTAATTAAGTATCAATCTATATATTAGAATAAATGAGAACAATTCTCGTCACGTGTCATACTCTTAATAATATACTTTTTCATTTTCCAGCTCTTTTTCCAAAAAAAAAAATTTACATTAATTTTAGTAACATGGATATCATTTAATTCATTTAATTTGAACTTCTGAAACTTATTATTTTTGTTTCCTAAACTAATTGAAACTATAATTAATACTTAAATAAAAATTTTCAAATTAACAAGCTAAAATAAATTTTTTTAGAAATCTATAAGATAATAAACTCAAGTTTAAATATTCCAAAGAATAAATAATTTTAAAACACTTGGTAAAATAAAAAATTTAAATTTAAAATAAAAAGTTTTAAAAGATCAATAAAATAATAAAATTCAAATTTAAATGTCTAAAAGAATAAATGATTTTATGAAATAATAATTAAGTACCTTTTTATACAATAAATTTGAAAACCATTTTGTTATCAAATCTTTATATGTTAAGTATGAAATTTTGACAAATTTAAAAAAATAATCATTCAAATTTCAAATGTATTTTCTTTAATAAAAATTTGTACTAATATTTTCTAAAACTTCAAAACTAAATGTTGCAAAATTTATCTTTTAAAATAAATTAATTTCAAACAATCTTAATTAATGATTTATATTTTCATTTGACGCTGCAATTGTTATATCAAGTTTTAATCACTTTGACAATTAAAAATTATTATTAATTAAAACATATTCGATAAGAAATCTTATATATGATCTTATTTAAGGTCTCTAATAAAATTATACAATTTAAAATAATATACTTCATATAAATAAAAAATATAAATAATTATTTTGTTGATTTCTATGGGATTGATGATGATACAACAATAAATAAAACAGAATGAAGAATCAAAATTTTTGAATTAATAATAAGAAGATAATAATTGAATTAACTCACATATGTAAGAACCATAAAAATACTATATATAATTAAATAATTCAAATATTTTGAATCACATGTTCACCGTCTTTTTTTGAAATAAACATTGACTTAAAGTCGTCATTTTTACCATTGACTCAATGATTTTGTCTGTGTCGTCTCTTTTTTTTAGGTTTTATTGTATTTAATTTAAAAAAACATTAAAGGGTCTTAAGGGATTACACCTCTTTATAAATTTTAGATGTATAACTAATTTTTTATATCAATCCATGTAATATATGGGTATTAACCTAGTTATAATATAAAATACAATATTATAAGAGAATAACATAGTTGATCTATCTCATAGAGTCTATTAGGATCTTTAATGTGTTACTGAATAAATATTAATCATGTAAATAAATATGAATTTGAATCATAAAACATAGATAAGTGAGTTTTCTGAAGAAAAAGAATGTTCATTGGAGACGAAAGGTTCGTCAGCAAATTGCAACCGGTTAATCAGATTGCAAGTTTTGTTTTTTGAAAAAAACTTATTTTCATAAGTTTTAATCAGTTGGTGTTTTTTTGCAATGCAAAATCATTGAATGTTTTAATCATAAAAATAATACAGTTTTAATGTTTTTTTGCACAAATATCTTTTTATAAAATTAGTGTTTTTATTTTCTTTTGATAAAAGAAGTAGCTAAAACGCACAGTAGACCTTTTTTCTAAAGTGAGAGACTTTTTAAAATTAGAAATAAAATGTGTATTGTAGTTTGTTTGAAAACTTCGATTTTACAAAATAGAATTAATATTGTTAAAAAAGTCAAATCTATCATAATCTTTTTATTATATCGTTTTGATTACTTCAATTTTTTCTTTTTCACTATTATTTTTTTTATCGTATTCTATATTTTAATTTAGTAGGGTAAAATGCATACATCCATTTAAACCTAGTTCTAAAACTACAGCTTTGTTTACAATAAGACTCGAACTTGTAAACCTTGAGGAGTGTATTTATTCTTATTCCAAAGAGTATATTTTCTATATAAAAATAACCTGCTAACCGGCTTTGTAAAAAAAAACCGAACAATTTGGCAATTTCACTTGAAACAAATTAATAGTAAACCTTAATTAGAGTTCTGATGTGGAATTAAATTAAACGTTTAATTTACTTAATTTCCATGTAAATGTTATATTATCTATGTTGTATATAAACTTGTTAAAACAAGCGTGAATTCACCTCCCTTTTGCGATTGTTTCGAAGAACTTGTGTCTGATGAAACCTTCAACTCGATGGTACGGTGCTTAATATATCAAACCTATATGTAAACCTTAATCTTATAAAACGAACCAAATTAAATTATAATCACATAGATTTATAAGTTTTTTATTTTTCGTTTGATAATAACTTTAATTACCAATAAAATATAGATGAGACAAATATTTTATTGTAAATGTAAAATATGGAAATGAAGAGCTAGTAATATAAAATATGGAAATAAAATTGAATTTAGTTATCAAACGTTAACAAAAACATAAATTGAAATGTATATAAACGGAAACATATATAATAAGAACGTAACAAGAAACACAAGTAAAATAATAATAAAATTTATAGAAATGATTGATTGAGATGTATAGTATTAAATGTGGCTGTATTTTGTAACAGGAGCTCTCTCTCTCTCTCTCTCTCTCTCTCTCTCTCTCTCTCTCTCTCTCTCTCCTCTCCTCTCTCTCTCTCTCTCTCTCTCTCTCTCTCTCTCTCTCTCTCTCTCTCTCTCTCTCTCTAGTATTAAATGTGGCTGTATTTTGTAACAGGAGCTCTCTCTCTCTCAGGGCCGTCTCTTAGAAATTCGAAGGCCCTGTGCAATAGTTATAAAAGAGGCCCTATAAACATAAAGACTACTTAAAGACTTAACAAACTATTCAATTTGTTTTTTTTATTACGGTTTTCATATCCAGATTTGTGTTTTATCATCCTAAAAGACATAAAAATTTATAAAACGATTAGAAGAAAACTGAGAGAATGAAGAGATGCAACCTCATGGCTGCATATTATGTCCGTGTCCGCAAATTGTATCCACCGGTAGCAAATGGCAAACAAACAAACCTGCAATCGAAAGTTTTAGCACTAGTAATCAATAAACATCGGAAGTAACCAAGTATTCTAGTATAATAAAAGGATATCCATAATCCATTAATTAAAATTTCAAAATACAAACATGTTAGTCTAATAGAACTTCGTTTTTGTTTGATCGGAGGAAAAGAGTAAAAATCAATTTCGATCTAATTTTCTATATATCTAATTATCAAAATGCAATGATTGAAAATTGAACTTACCAAGAACCGTTATGATTGATTCTTGAACATGATCTACGACAATCATAAAGTTCAATCATCGTTTAGGTAAATCGTGAAGGTCAATCGTCGGTCGTCACACTCAATCGCGTGTATGCCTGCCTCGCGAAACTCAACAGATTAAATCGATCTCAAGTTTTTAGCGGCCGCTTTATTTTCCTGAGCGTGCGTGCGTGAGTGAATACTAAGGAGCAGACAGAGGGTTTATTTTCTTCCTTTCAGCAGCTGTTTAATTTGCCTTGTTGGGTTTACAAGGTTTATGACTAATGGACCAACTTTATACATATTATTCACACACACAAGTATTTTTTTTGGAGGCCTTATAGATATTTGGGTCCTGGGCGAGGGCCCATTGTGCCCACCCCTAACACCGGGCCTGCTCTCTCTCTCTCTCACAATCAAAATACAACAGCCAGCCAACAAAAATACATAACCACTGTTTGTGTGAAAAACAAGCAATACGTCGAGTCGTAGAATGGAAGGTCCAGAAGAATCTCAAGTGCATGAATAAGCAAGAAATTAAGAGAAACCAACCGGTCAGTGACAATGCAGGGGATTGCCCTGCATTGACACTTCAAAGATTAAGTTAACATTCATGGAAAGCTCAATAGCGGATATCAAAGTGTTAAGTAAAGAGAATACTTTCTAGTGAGGGATTTTATACTAATTCCTACCTAGTGGACGACAAAAGGAGGCCCTCCCCTATTGGCTAGGCAATGTACAACTATGAATAACCTTTTCCAGTCACGGATCAAATGGCAGACTATAGTTGTGTCTCACCGCGCGTCGTGTAGCTAGTGATGGGGAACATATCTAAGCGCTGACTCGGTCACCTGCCTTTTGCAGCATTGGTTCCCCACTGATCGATCCTGAAGAGGAAAGTCTTCACGGCCCATTGTGAAGCAGACATGAAAAAAGTTCATTGAGCAAAAACCCAAATGATACATTTTCAGGCCCCCAGAAGGCCAGAACCCAAGAGGAATGCAGGCCCAACAACATGAAATTTGGCTTATAAGTTCAATCACAGTTTACTAAAATTAAGGTATGTAAAGCTAAAACATGCAAGATGAATAGTTTGGAATTTATAAAGAAATCAAACCTTATATGCAATTAGGATAATTCTATACGCACACTTCTCACTTTACTAATCACACACCTCATTTCTTAATGTGTGAGAGAGATTAATTTTAGTTATTAGATCTCATGTGAATGAGAGAATGTATAACTAGTAAAAATTATGTGAAAACGACGTATGTATCGAAATTCCCATATGTGTGTTTCTTTTTAGAGTTGATACTACTCTAAAACTGAATTAACAATGGACAATGCTTCTTTAGGATTTTAAAGATTTTTGGATTAAAAAATTTGAGAACTCAAACAATCAAACCTTATTTTGGGGGGTGGGATAAGATTGGATCATGAATTGATCCTTTGATCTTGTTAGTGATTTCCAAGATCCTACTTGCTATCTTAATTTCAAACCAATCTAAGCATGACTAATTTGGTGGCTAGGACAATCAAGATCTCAAGTTTGATAACACTAGTTAAAATGGGTTACATGAGATGCTAAGAAAGGAATAAGTGGAAAATGTTTATTTAAGAATTGGAAGGGTCACTTGAGAATCTAGATGATGCAATAGTATATTTGTTGACTTTGTCTACTTTTATTTATACTTTAAATTTTTTGTTATCGTTTTTAAGTTGGACATTTCTATTCACAACATCTTCTACAATTGATGTAATTTGAACTTCGTATATGATTTGACACTCACACTTCTCTTTCATTCAACCCTTATATTATATTTTCTCTCATCTCTTTCTATCTTTCTAAGTGGATATGTAAATAACAACCCCAGGCTACTTAGGTTGACATTACCATACTATTTCTCTAGCCAATTCTATTAAAAGATTGATATAATAACAATGAACTCGAACCAATTCATGATAGACTGTTTCAAACTTATCATGTATTTCTTGTGGTTAGGGTAAAAGATAAAAATATTAACAAAATTAAAAACCAAATTAAATTTTAAAAAAAACCAAATTCATAAATCAAACGTTGAATTTAAAAGTAGTACACGAAAAATATGAAACGAGTTTTTGGCGTGATTCAAAATTTGACTTTAAAAATAAAAAATCAAAATAAAAAATATGAAATGAGTTTTATTGATATTATGATACCCTATAAATAAGCAAAACACGTCTCAAATGTGTATAAAAATTCATTGAACATATTGTACTTATGTGACATCGCGTTTATGGTACATTCTTTTTGAAACGTATATGGATGTTTCTTCTTCCTAATATATGTGTTTAATGCCATATACAATTTAAAACTCATTGAGTGTCATTTTTATTCTAGATACTTGAGCTTGAAAATGAAAAAAAAAATTGCTGACAGTGATGAAAGCATGTCATGTTTGTGATGTAGCCCAAAAGTTCCGCCCACGTTATATGTATGGGGTCAACCGACCCGATAATATTTTCAATTTATGTGTTATGTATATAACTAAAGTCTTGACCCCTATGATTTTTAAAATTCGACCCCTCAGCTCTCACCCTGAGTAAAAAGGATGCCTCGTACAAGCCCTGGTTTTCAGTGGATTTTAGCCTTGGTGGTCCAAGATTTGCACCTCCCCCTACGCATAAAGTTCCGCCCACGTTATATGTATGGGGGTCAACCGACCCCGATAAAATTTTCAATTTAGGTGTTATGTATCCATGATTTTTAAAGTTCGACCCCTCAGCTCTCACCCTGAGTAAAAAGGATGCATCGTACAAGCCCTGTTTTCAGTGGATTTTAGCATTGGGGGTCCAAGATTTGCACCTCCCCCTACGCATGGGTAGGCATTAGAGTAAAACCACAAACTATGTTATCATAGCTTTGAACACTCCTCCTTATAAACTCACTTTGCTTTCCATCTTCCTTCCTATGTGGGACTCAAGTAGGGATGTAAACGGTTCCGGAACCGGACCGAACCGAACCGGAACCGATTTAATCGAAACCGAAAATTGAAGATTGTAAGAACCGATAACCGAACCAATAATTGTAGCACGGTTCCGGTTCCGGTTCGGTTATGGTACGGGTATTTCGGGTATGGAACCGATTAGAACCAAAATTTGCAAAAAATATATATATACTTTTATAGAATATGGTTCGAGAGAGTACCACCCAAATGCAGCGCACCAGAAGGTACCACCTTTAAAAAAACTTTTTTAAAATTTTTTTTTCAGAAACATGTTTTAATTAACATTATGAAGATCGTATGTAAATTTCACATACATTCACATCTCCTAGCTCCTAAAAAATGATGTGAACACACACTTACATAATTTTGAAGACATGTGAACATGCATTTATGTGATGTGTGTTTTCATGCACTTAGAGTGTTCGGATTTGCGTGAAATTCACATATGATCTGTGTAATGTTAATTAGAACATGTTCATGAAAAAAAATTTCAAAAAAATTACTTTTAAGGGTGGTACCTTCTGGTGCGCTGCATTAGAGGTGGTACTCACTTGAACCTAAATCTATATATATATATATATATATATATATATATATATATATATATATATATATATATATATATATATATATATATATATATATATAATAACAAGATATAAACAAAAAAACACGATTGACGTTTTATTATACTTTTGCAAAAAAAAATATTTTTGTTATGAATGTCAACGTGAAGTATGGATTTTCAACCTGAACAATTCCTAATGGATTTTTAAATCTAGATTGCTTTTGGTTAACGTTTTATTGAATGTAAATCTTGATAAAATATCATTCTGAATTACTTCTTTAAATATAGTGATATATTCTTAATTATTGATTGTATTTTAAAAATTGCTTGTTTTTGAATAAAGTGGATTTGATCGATGAAATTAATTATTCCAAGTGTTAGGTATGGTGAGGATTGAGGAAGACAACCATCAAATAATCTTTTGTTTTTCACAATTCCCATCATGAGTTTTTAAATTTTCTTGGTATCCATGTCATGGACTTTTCGAATTATTGGTTCCATACCCGATATAACCGAAACCCGCAGAACCGTTAACCGAATAACCGATAACCGAAAATTAAAAATTATAAGAACCGATAACCGAAAATTAAAAATTATAAGAACCGATAACCGAACCGAATACCAAAAATCGGTTCCGGTTCGGTTTCGGTTTCGGTTCGGTTTTCCGGTCATTCCACACATCCCTAGACTCAAGTTCTTCCTCTAGAAGTTTCATTCATTCCAAACATCAATCTTTGAGCATCGACATCTCATTCATCTTAGCTCCGTTTTGGACGTTCTTTATATCGTTGGAATCCTCTCTTCAAGGAGAATACAACCCTCAAAATATTAATTATATATTTCACAATTATATATAATTATATTTGGTCCAAAAACATGGAAAATACATTTTTTTTCTTTGAAAAATTACATTTTTTTCCAACACTTACACTATCGTAGCTATTAAATTCCGATCCTCATAAAAAAAAATCTGGGTCCGCCACTGTGCATGTCATGCTTAATTTCTATTCCACCCAAAAGGTGACGCATGGAAATTCCCCTAAGCACGCCATGCTTGGAAAAAATCGCAAAAAAGAGGGATACAAGGCCAGGTTTTCTCAAATTATGGAAAAAGGTACAACATTCCGGGTTGAAGAAATGTTGACGACGCATTTTGGGTGCGATTTTCTCATCGAGATTGATGCCGAAAGTCAAGGAAAACTCATTTTCTTAAAGTTTCATCATCACAATACAACATCATTAGTGAAGTTTCTTCCGTAAATATGTAATTCTTTTCTTTAATGTCTTCTTCTTCCATGGTAATCATCTCTTTCATGGGGTAAATCTCTTAGTAATTATTTAAGCAAGAACACCTGTTATTAGCGATGAATTCCTAACTAGTTTTGGATGTTGTTAATTTGTTTAGGTTGATTAAAGTTTATGAAATCATTTGACTATGATTGTCTCTTCTTGCTTGTTTATTCTTCCATGAATGATTATTGATTCATGGTTAAAACTAAGATTAATTGATTATGCAAGCTTAATTAATTGATTTTATTAATTAATTAGGGATTGTGATCGGAAATGATGCTAGTGAAGAACATTCATAATAAAATATGTTAGTAGTGTGATTACATGCGAAATTAGATGAGAATCTTGTTGGTATGACAGTCTTTATGAAAATATGCATGGTCACCATTTTCTTTGATCAATCTAAACATTCAAGGTTTTTATTTGATCAATTTAAGGTGTGTTATTGACAAGAGATTTGAGTAATTTTTTCAATGTTTGTATTTCAAAGAATTAGAGAGATAAATTTGATTATGTTAGGCTCTTGATTTAATGATCATCCCGTTTGGTATTGAATTCATCCAACAACTAGGGGGATTTATTTAAAGTAACTACTCTTTTAGTTATTTTACAGGCCTCGTTCTCTTTTTCTTGTTTATTATTAGTTATTTAGTCAATTTTTCGTGTCTATTATTATTTAATCATATTCCGTATATCGTTTGATTTGCTTTCTATTAGTTAATTTTAGTTCAAAAAATCAATTTCATAATTTAATCTTGGCGAAATATTAAGAAAGAGTTAAGTATCATCATTCCACATGTATCCTCGTAGTCGATATATGGTTCTTGTTTGTAATATACTATTAAGCGATAAACACATTTGCCTTATTGTCTAAATAGTCGTAAAGTAAAAATCGTAATTAAAACAAACATATATTTAGAGATCAGTATATATTAAAACGTGCTTATTATTTTTTGAACCTAACTTTGATATAAATTTACGTCAGTATCATTCTATTGTATGGCGAGTCTCTGATTATCATAGTCATATACACTGTATTGGTAAGTAAAGCAAAATATATTTATGCATTTGTGGGGAAAAAAGAACATTGCTACTATATGAATATATCCCAAAACGTGCATTATCATTGTACTTTTTAAACGTTTTTACAAATTAAGATTAATGAAAAAGATTAGACAGGAACGTTTGAGGGTTAAAACTTAAAAATAAGATCACAGAGAAATGGTACGGATAAATGTTAAAAAAACCGAAAAGAAACCCTACGATATTGACCTCTCATAGAGCGACACGTGTGATACCTATTTAAGGTTGGTGACATATGTTGATGGCTTTTATCTGTAAAAACTAATAATTCACAAAGACTGGCAGTACGCACGCCGACGCGCTCACCTCCCCTTGTCTAGTCACATAACCGTGTACAACACGCGCTAGACTGCGAGTGGGGGATACCCACCATGAAATGATGCTTGCTTGTGTTTCTCAAATAGGTTAAAAAGCATGAAGCTTTGAAGATGGAAACAACACCAACCCTAAAATTTCATATCTGGGTATCAAATATGAAACCAAAAAAATCTTGAAAACCCTAAAAAAAGAGAGAATCCAAGATTAAATCCAACTACCATCTCCGTTTTTCTGTGTTTTTTTTTTTTTTTTAAAAAATTTCAAGCTTTTTATCGTATGATCTTGGTGTAATATCAGTAAACTTCTGAGAGTACTTTTTCTCCTCTCTTTTTTTAAAGAAAAAACACCCATTGATTTCGATTGGATCGGGTGTTCAAAAATCTTTAAATATTTTTTGTTTAAAGTTTGAAGAATTATGGGGAGGGGAAGAGTGGAATTGAAGAGGATTGAAAATAAAATAAATAGGCAAGTAACTTTTGCTAAAAGAAGAAATGGGCTTCTGAAAAAAGCCTATGAACTCTCTGTTCTTTGTGATGCAGAAGTTGCTCTTATTATCTTCTCAAATCGTGGAAAGCTTTATGAGTTTTGCAGCACCTCCAAGTAATTAATCACACACTTTTCCTCTTTGTTTCTGTGTGTTTTATGTGTGTATTTTTGTAGATCTGATATGGGTTTATGTGTTTCCTACTTCAATTTCTTGATGATCGTGTGTATAGATTCTTTCAAGTTTTTCTGTGATTTGGTAGAACACCCATAAGTTTATTGAGCTAAATACTTTGTTTTTTTTTTTTCCTGATTTTAAAGATTTGTTGTTTAAGGTTGAAATTAAGTTTAGTTATCTTTGGATTCAAGTAGATCTTGAGTTTGTGATTCTAGAAAATAGTTAGTCAAGTAAAGTACAGTGTTGTAAATATATAAAAATATAAAATTTAAAAGAATTTTGGGTTATATATTTTGATATCAATATATTGTTTTTTGGGTCTTGACTGGCATGATATGGTTTTATTTAATATAGATTATTTATCTAATTCATAACCCGATTGATATATCAGTTTTTACAAGAACTTCAATGTTGATTTTTACCGATCTTGGCATTTCTTGATAGTTTCTTATCTTGTTGTTTGATCGTCGATATTGTTATCGATTTTTCGATATCAGTGTGTATAATCTGATTTGAACTGTCTGTTTAATCTTCTTTTTTTTTTAATGGAAAGTTAGTGATTTAACTTAATTGTTGATTGTTTATATTTTGATAAAATCTTGTTGGGGATTGGAGCTTGAAGTTCATTAAATTCATAGAGGAATTAACAAAATCTTAAATTATGTGTTTATTCTCTCTTGGAACCCTAATTTTCAGCACATTTTTCAAAGGCAAAACGATCCAATCATAGATTTGCTTGGTACTTTCTCATTTCAAATCAGTGCAACATGGTTTTTTGCAGTAATTAAGAAATTGATTACATGATTAAGGAATAATTAATCAAATTGATCATTGCAATAAATTACCCTTGCATTTTGTTTCTCACTTTTGCTCTTGTTACTTGATTATGCTTATATAGCTAGTTATAGTCTTTATTGATAATTCAAAGTTGCGTAGTTTTGTATCGATCACAGTTAGGTGTTTAAATATTTTTTTGTAGTAATGTGGACAACAAATGGATCGCGTCCCATTGATTATAATAAACACGAGCAATTATCTGTGAATCTAAAATGATAAATAATCATTTCATTAGCATATGACCAGAGGATTTCATTAATTTGTTAATTAAATCCTCGAATTTAGCATTAAACAAAACATAATGAACCATGTTCTTTGTAACAACATAATTATATCTCAGCATGCTCAAGATGCTCGAAAGGTATCAAAATTGCACCTATAGTTCGATGGAAGTCAACCGATCTGCCAATGATGCCGAGGTCTAATTTGCAATTTCTATTCACCATACCCTTTTTATACTTTTTCTATATATTTTTTTGGTGATTCATTAGTATTGTAACTAAATTCTTGGTTTGATTGTTTAATTAGCAAAGCAGCTACAAGGAGTACATGAAACTAAAAGCGAAATACGAGTCTCTGCAACAATACCAAAGGTAAGTAGCTTGTGTATATTTGCAAGAATGGGTTTTTACCAGTTTAACAAGATTCTTATCTATTGAATCTTGAATATTTATATCATAGGCAACTTTTTGGTGAAGATTTGGGGCCGCTTAATCTGAAAGAACTTGAGCAACTCGAGCGCCAACTTGATTCCACTTTGAGGCAAATCCGATCCATAAGGGTAAAACACGCCAAATTAATTTTATGTTTTCATTATAACTTCATAATCTTCGGGGGCGTTTGAATATGTTTTCAAAGTGATTATTGTGATTTAAAGAAATCAAAAATAGTTGTCTAATAATTTAGCATATTATTTTCTTAATATGTAATTTTGTTTCTAGCTTCTCGTTAGTTTTTAATGAATTTTCTTCAACTGATAAAATTTTCTTTTGGTTTCGCATAACGTTGTCATGCATGACTATTTTGAGCACAAATAAATCATAATCCAATTTTGTCACCACACTCAAAACTGATTAGGCACACATGCAAACACCCAATTATTGAAATTCAAAGTTTATAAATCTCCTTAATTAATCGGATTTTCTTTTTCCTATACCCATATTCGTTATATTTATTTTTGAAGTGTCTCAAATTCCATATGTTCGTTTGCTTTAATATGCAGACTCAATCAATGCTCGATCGACTTTCTGATCTTCAAGTTAAGGTAGCATAGTTCTAGTTTTCAAGATTCAAATCTATTTATATAACTATACATATTACATAACTAAATACAAGGAACTAATTACAGGAAAGGATGTGGCTTGAAGCTAATAAAGCCTTGCAGAATAAGGTAAGAATTCATGCATGCTTTTATATATATACATAGAGGGGCGTTCAATGGAAAACCACAATACACCTGAAAACTTGTGAAAACCGCACTGCACCACCACAAATGCATCAAATTCGCCGCGTGATGCATCAAAATCTCGCGTGATGCATCAAATTTCCCGCGTGATGCATCACCTTATTTATGATCATGTCACCGCGTTTTTAATGAAATGCACCAAATCGGACGGTATATATGCGTAGGTTTCCATAGTTTTCATGTGCATAGTGGTTTTCCATTGAACCCACCCCTATATACATATATGTGTATTAATAAAATTTTCCTGTGTGTTGATTGCAGCTAGAAGAATTTTATGCAGAAAACCAAGCAGGACCATCATGGGCAGGAGGAGAAAATGGTAATTCATTTGGGCAACATCCTCAACACCAGGATCAGCATCCTCAACCTCAGGGATTCTTCCAGCCTCTAGACTGCAACTCCAATTTGCAAATCGGGTAATTAATTCGATCTTGAAACTAGAATTACTTAATGTTTCCAGATATAAATAGATACAAATCTTCTTTAATTCTAAGCATTAGGCATTATAAATCCAGACTAATAAGTGCTTATTGATTAAAAGGGTGGTCTTTAATCAGGTTAATTACTTATTTATGCAACAATTTTTTATTATTATACGAATTTGTGCAACAAAGTCATTTTTAACATAATGTATGCAATCACATTTTAATTTATAACCAATATATACATTATGAAATCTTCACTCAGTACTTAATTATTTCACTGTACATCAATCTAGTCATTATATTTATTTACTCGAAACACTCGTATGGATTGCCCCTACAACTTACATGATGTTGTGTTCGACTACACAACATTCATTAGAAATCCAAAAGCTAGTATATCATGTTGCATAAATTGGTTATGTTTTGAAACATGGCTGCATAAATATGAAATATATATTGTTGCATAAATGAGCCTTTCGGTAATTTACATGGAACTATTTGTATTTTTGTTTTGCCATTCAAAAATTATATATATTGCTTGTTTATATTATTAAGTTCATGTGGAACTTGTATAATCAGAAGCTATATATAATGTAATGATGTTCACTTAATATACCATCAAACTTACTCTATATATATATGATGAGCTAACATGATATATAAATCATTAATTGTTGGGAAAAATTCTCTAAAACACAGGTTTAATTATTTAAACTAATATTTATTGAAACAATCTTGGAAATCACACATTACAGTCTTTACAATGGTTCTTTAAATTAAATACTAAACTGAGAGGTGTGTCTGAACCGACACAATGGTTCGGGCGTGCCTCTTCACGAAGGGTTGCGACTTTTACTAAAAGATGCAACTCTTCATATTTACTAATTGCAATTCTAAGTCCTTATAATTTATATAATTACATATTTAACTCTAAGCTATTTACATAATCAAGGTTAATCTTACATTAGTCAGTTAAGCAAAATATTAAGAGCTACCATCAAGCCATGATTTCATTCTACCTCATCTATGTTGGTATACTAATTGGAGTTCACATACTCATCCCATGAAATTTATGCTACAACAACTTTCTTTTCGGGATGCTTAATTAAGAGATTCTCAACTTACTATTTGAAGTGTATTTTAGTCTTTTAGATGTCCCCAATACAGCCGACGAAATCAAACGCTAAAGCCTAAAGTTTATGACAGATTAAGATGGTGTTGGATGCTGGATGGTGCATTTACAAAGTGATTGTTACAAACATTTTAAAAATCACAATCAGCTGCAAAAGCGCTTAACATTACAAATAGTTCTATAATCTTCCATATCTACTGTTGTAAAAATCAGTTTTGTAGCAAAAAAAATTTGATATTAACTTCTTTGTGTGGCTAGAAAATATGAAAACTAGAATTGTGTTTGCTGATATATCCAAGCATCCCTAAACTGGTTTTGTTTCGCGTTTATTACTTTATTCTTGCTCATTCGTTAATCATTAGTCGAAAGCCGTGTTTTTATTTTGAGTATTAAAGGTTATAATCTTTAACTCTTAAGAAATTTACAAATAGCTCCACAAGTCAAAAGTTGGAATCTATATGAATGAGTTAATGTATAAACATTTGGTTATTATTATTTTTTTTTTTATGTTTGAAAATCTGATCACTTCTGTAAATTCAAATTAATTACAGGTATAACACAATAGGTTCAAGTCAGATAACAGCATCAACAAGTGGACAGAATGTCAATGGTATAATCCCTGGATGGATGCTTTGAATTTGACTTTGACTTTGACTTTGGCGGTTAAGGTCAAAGAAGCTGCAAACTGGTGCAACCCTCCTCTCCTTTTTTGGTGGTATAAAATCTACAATAAAAAAATTATCTTTAATAATTTTGGCTGAATTGTGTAAGAACCTAACTTTGAAACACAAAGGAACAAACCTTTTCTCAGTTTACAAAGTCCAAAGTCTGTTTTTAGTGTGCACATTTTAATTAAGGTTGTTAATTAAGTTCATTAATTCTCCCCTAAATGTTGGATCTCTTGCTTAGTTACTTTTGTCTCTTTTACAATTTGTTTTTATTTTTTGATCTTGTAAACTAAAAGTGGTAGACAGTTAAAACAACGTTTTAACTATCTATGTAACATTATAAAGTGTTAAATGTTTCCGTTTTTAACATATAAAGCATATATAATTAGTTTCTAAATGCATGTATAGTTAAGCATATATATATGAAATTAGAATTCTGATAATACCATATTATTTTGATGCAATTATTTTTCCACTTCTCTCTCTCTTTATACATATTGTGCTTATTAAAAAAAGAAAATTTTGCAAAAAAAGTCTCCCAAGTTTGTTCATTTTTGAAAATAAAACCCCCAATCATTTTTATTGTTGCAAAAAACATCCAACAAACTAAATCTCATCGAATTTAGGTTCTTTTTACAAAAAAAAAAAAAAAAGGACTTGCAACCAGTTTAACCCGTAGCATGCAGCTAAGATGTCATTTTTTAATTCTTACAATATTATTTTTATTAGGGTGGGTTCAATGAAAAACTTCTATGCATCGAAAAATCTTGCAGAACCACAATGCATCGCTTGAATATCATAATGCATCATGTGGAAGTTGATGCATCACGCGGGATTTTGATGTGTCACATGAAAATAATGATGTATCACGCGAGAATTGTGATACATTTGTGGTGTCGCATGGAGGTTCTTCGATGTTCTTTGATGCATGTAGGTTCTCCATTGAAACCCCTCTATTATTACTATTACCATCATCATTATCATCTCTGGTCACCTTCTTCGGCTCCGTCTTTGTCTACATCATCGGCAACCTTCTCTGACCATCACCTCCGGCCACCTGAAACTCATAAGAAACCCATGTTCAATCTCTCTCCCCCTTTCTATGATTTGATGCCTAAAACAAAAAAGAACAAACTGAAGCTCTCCATTAAATAAGAAAGGGTTAATATTGAAAAAACCCTACAAACTTTCTTGGATTTATCGATTAAGTCACTGGACTTTTTTTTCGAGTGTTTAAGTCACTGAACAATTTTTGTCTTATTCTAAACTATAAATATGACTGGCTCATCAGGGTTTGTTCCGGTAACTTGTCCATTTGGCATCCACGTGACATTTTATTTAATTATTTGGCATCCACATGGCATTTCTTTTATTATTTATTTGTTTGTTTGTTTGTTTTTAGACTTTTCTAGATGCAACTCCAATGAACTCAATTAATACTTGAGTCAAGATCTAAAGTAGTCCACACATAACTCCATCAAAAATCAACTATTAGATTGATACAAAAAAATTGGAAATCAAACCCTTAAACAAAATCTGGAAATCGACCCTAAACAATGTCTTGAAATCCATCCGAACATCAACAAATCTTTTTGAAACAAAGCTAAGGTTTGGTTAGACTGAAAGAGATGGCTAAAGAAGAGATCAAAGCACATATTAAACCAATATTTACCAGATCGAATCAAAACACAACTCATAATTGAACTTTTAAGTGTATTGAGTATAGAAAGCTTTGTTGAATCAGATCTCACAAACTCTAAATGAAAAGAAAACTGAAAATTGTTTGCATTAAAGGAGAAATCAAACCCACATACAAACTCACCAGGACAGAGATCTGAACACACCAAAATTAAACCTGGTTCAAAATCGTTCAGGGCATTGTTAAACATGAACACACAAATTTGTGGATCCTGGAAAATGAGTGGATCTGGTGGCGAGATTCATGAAGGTGACGTCGATCTGGAAATGGCGTGGAAGCGACGGTGGAGTGGATCTGGTGGAGGCGTGAAGCAATGAAGCGGGTGGCTTGTTAGAGGCGTGGAGGCGGTGGCCAGTCGGAATGAAGGTGTGAAGGTTTTTCCAGATAAAGAGAGAATATTTATCCCTCACTAGGTTTTCTTCCAAATGTTCATACACAATTCACAAACATAATATATGCCATGTGGGAGGGGTAAAATGATTTAAAATGCCAAGTCATTTTTTTCTACCTGCTAAATCAGTAAGTGGTAAGAAATACATAGTTTTGAATAAGACAAAAATTATTTTGTGACTTAAACACTCTAAAAAAAGTCTAGTGACTTAATCGATAAATTCATGAAAGTTAATAAGGTTTTTTTAATATTAACCCAATAAGAAATCACAATCAAACCTTGACAAGCAAGACCCAAGCCCAAATCGATTTCAAAAACAAGATTCAAACCCATCAAACCTAAAATAAACTTATATTTTGATTTAAAAAAGAATCAAACATATATATACCTTTTGATTTTGATTTCATATTAGTATGATTTTTATTCCGAAACAAGTAGCTTAACAAATAAACTAGAAACAAGCTTCAATGTTTTTCAAACTTCGATGGTTTGATGGCTTTCAAATCTGGCTTCAATAAGAACAACGATTCGATGGGTTTCAAATCTGGCTTCTAGATCAAGCTTCAATGATTTTCAAACCCAGAAACAACGAATCCAAGCTTTGAGGACCTTCAATCTTCAATGGCTCCAAATGATGAACGAACAGCCTTCACCAGACCAAAAATGTACCACATTGCTTTCTAAATTAAACATTTATGTTACAATTAAGCTTTTATGATGTACTTTGAGAGTCTAATTAAATGATTTTTGGGATGAATGAACTAGAAGGATGAGCATCGAGATTCTCGTCGAAAGCTTCAATGGAGTTTAAAATTTTATAAAACAATAATAAGTTTTTTATAAATCAATTAGATAATCAATACATATTAATAAAGAAGAACAACTTACGCCACATGACGATCTCTTCTTAAACTTCATATGTAATTTTCTGCATTTTTTCTTAAATAAATCTACTAATTTTTTAAATATTTAATGTTTAAATAAATAAAATTTAGATTTGATACTTAACTTTTATAATTTTGATTAAAATTTTACTAACTAATATAAATTTAAAACAAGAGCATCATATTTAAATTTAAAATGTTAATAAGTTAAGCCGTGACTTTCAATTTTAAATTTTAATTATAATTATTATATTAAATTTTTTATAATATACAATTAAAATTTAAACTTTTGTACATAATTGTTCTATTTATCTTATATCATGATTTTAATTTAATAGCTTATATGATTTCAAATTATGTGTATACTATTTAACACTAATGTCTTTTTATTCTTTTAATATAATTAAAATAATATTTATTGTTTTTATATATTTTTAAAAGGTTTTATTATAAGAAAAAACCAACATGCTTTCACGTTTTTTTGCATTATCGTCACTGCATGTTATTTTTCCTCAAAACAGTCCTCAAGTTATTTTTTTTTATTTTGAATTTCGTGAAAGTGGCTATTAGAACCTGATTTTTAGTTTTTAAAAAACTCAGTTTACCAATTATAATCGGACTTTAATTATTTTTCTGAAAAAAAAAATCACAAAAACATGTAGTTTTTTCATAATAAATCTTTTTTAAAAAGTAGTTATTAATTAAACATGCTCATGTAATCCATGTCATTAAACTAGTTCTAAATAAACATTTTAAGTAAAGTTATTATATAATTATTTAAAGTATTTATCAAATTATATCAAGATGATACATTCACCAAACCAACACTAAATTAACAGCAGATTACATGACAACTCGAGAGAGAATAAAGCCCAAAAACCACCTCACTAGAATTCTCTAAAGCCCAAAAACCACCTTAATGTTTCATTTTCATGTGTTGATAAATATAATCGAAATAATAATTTCAATCTAAGTTGAAATCCCCAATTTGTTTCTGAACAGAGAAAATAAAGCCCTAAACTCCTCTAGACTTTGACTTCAATGAATTTGCAAGTCGATTCCATTTGAATCCATGTAGAGCAACAATCACCCTTTTCTATAAACAATTTGAATTTGATTTTAGAAGACACCACCATTTTGTGAGTAAAGAAAAGTTTACAGCCCTCAAACTATTGGTAACAAGATTGTCCTCCTCCTTCTTTGATGCCAACAACCTAATCAATTTTCCTGTCATTGGATATGCCACCTTAGAAAGAATTGGTCTAAATGCTCTCTAGGTGATTGATGATGCCAATGAGAACATTGTATGGTGAAAACATATAAATACAAAGAGATCCTAATACAGACTTGCAAAGAATCATTCTGCCCCCGAATGATAACAATGAAGTTTCAAGTAAATAGCTTGCTCTTGAATTTCTCAATAATATGCTCCCACACATGCTTCCTACCTATTGGTACAGCCACCGGTAAACCTAGGAATTTAAATGGAAAAGACCCCAATTTACATCGTAACCTGGAATCCATGTGTTGAGAGCTTCAACATTATTATCATCCACGCCAATAAAATCAATTTTCCATGTTTTACTTTAGCCGTAATGCATGGTAAAAACTACGAAGAATATAATATTATTAATATCATACACCATTGTGTTCGTACAATTTTATGTAAATTTTAATTTTACTATTTGTTTATATTTATTAAAGGGGGTATGTTTCAAAAGTTTTAATTAATGCCTAATAGTGTCATTCTAAAAGTATAATTATTGAAATGATTTATTTCTTACTCTTTAATTGTAATGTCAACATAATAATTACTAAATCGGATATAGAGTGGATACAGAATTTATTTAATGGGTTATATGCTAAAAATAGCAACAACTTTTTATGTTTTTACCGATTGTAGCCACATTATTTAATTTTTTTTATCATTAATAGCATCACTTTTTATCATTAATGCTATAACATTACATTATATCCAATTATTAAATATAATTAATATTTAAAAAGGAGATATCGGCTAACATGAGACTCTTGACGATATTTTGTCTTTTTAATAGTTTAACATATATAAGTTTGATGATATATCCCAAAATAAAAAGAATCGTTGTTTATAAAATCAAATATTTGAAATGAATGTATCTGATTTACTTGTGTGTTTAAACATATTATAATAAATTAAGTTATAATTCTTCAAAATATATAAATTATGATTTTAGTGTCACCAAATCCATTTAGGTAATTGCATTTACCTGAGTCCAACCGGATCATTTGCAATGAGATTTGCTTGTTAATTGGCCTGAGTCCAACCGAAAAACGAGCAAGACCCTTTAGTAGAATCTCCTAAGGCCTGCACCAGCCCACTAATAAAGATCCATCAAAGCCCAAAGCCTACAACTATACCATAAAACCTTACTCAGCCCAATTTTTTAATTCGGTCATCAGACACTCTTTAAGGAAAAAAGCCCACAAATACACCATAAAAGCTTACACGGCCCACGTATAAGATCTCATCTTTTTCTATATTTCTAATCCATACTCTTGATTTCATTCAGAGCAGTTGTTTAAAAACCCGAACGAACTGGCCAGTCAAAAATGGAGAAATAAATGTAATGGTTTGTTTGTCTTTTATTAATAAAACTATTCAAAAGTTAATTGTAATGACAGGTAGACAAACATATCCTAAACAACTCTTAATAAAACCACTTCAGTGCACTTATTATATAACGGTTTTTTTAAGAGAACTTCGATTTATATATATACGATTCTTAGAGAAAAGTATAAATTAGCTAAAAGGGTTTTTAAAAGATTCATAATTTTCAAATTACTTTTCGTGCGTTAATGAATATCTTGTAGATTCGGGATACATCCGGAAAGAACATTTGTACAAAATAGAAGGAAACTAAAAACAGACAACACAAAAGCTCGTTTGAAAACGTTGTCAAGATTAAGATTCTACCTCAAATCGTTTTTGTTTTTATAAGATAGAGATTGTAAAACGGAACCAGGATCAAAAATCCTGCTAATTAAATAATATTGTCTTATGTGTTATTAAATAAAAAATTAATTTACATCGAATTGATAAATATTTAAAATTCAAAAATACAACTTCTAAAGATTCTAATAATTTAATTAGATCATTAAAAATATATATTTTAAAAAATTAAACTTTATGACTTTATAAAGGTGTTCTTATAAATAACTTAGATCCTATATTCCTATGGTAGATATCAACCCATATGTTTACCTTTTTATTTAACAAAAACAAGATTGAGATCTTAAGATTCTATCAAGAATCAACTCGTTTTTGCATGATAGAGTTTTTGCATGATAGAAATGTAAATAACAACCATGTAATTACCAAAAAGACGAGGGGTTATAAAGTAAATAAACTTTAATGCACTAGTAATAATAATAATACTAATAAATTTTCTTTTCTTGGATTAACCAATAATATTAAAAATAGTTTGATCATTAACCGGTGATATAATATAATTTCCAGTCATGCATCATCATTTACATTGATGTTCATCCGGATTTAATACTAATCATTATCGTGTTCATTCGGATTCTAACATTTCAGACCATGCATAATCTTCAGTTTTAAACATCAATATTAATTTACCTATTGACGAGATGCACATTTTTGTTCACCTTCTTCAAATCAGTGATGCCCATCTTCGTTCATCATTTTCTTCACCTGCGTGTTCGTGTCATTGTTGTTCATCTTCGTCATCTATGCATGGCTTCTTCATCTTCGAATGTCGGTGCATCGTTGTTCGAAGCGGTGGTCTTTGGAGGTGCGCCGAGAGAGAAAGTGTGGTGTGGTGATGGATGCCGGTGGTCTTTGAAGATGCACCGAGAGAGAGAAAGAGAGATGAAGAGATTTGAGGAGGATAATGGGAAAGATAGTTAATATAAGATTCTAACTCCTAATTTAATGAGAATAAATTAATTCTTAATTTATCATCTAATTTACCTTTTAGAATAAATAATTATGTTATTCAAAACTTCCGGTAATAATTCCTTTTGATGCATTGATGGATGTTTTGGTTTTTATTGAACATCTCTCTCTCGATCGACCGGTCGACCGATCGAACCTGTGTATGTTTGTAAAATAAACCACATGTAATCAAATAGGAAAAACATTAATATCTAAGTAAAAACAAAATTTTATGAGTGTCTAATTAATTCGGACATACAGATATTGATTTTATTTAAGTAAAAAAAAAATACATCCTAATCTAACTTGTGAAATAATAACATAAAAATCAGATATTTATAATATTTCACAACTCAACATTATTATTTTCTTCAAAATGAGATGTCATTTAGTATTAAAAAAAACAAAAATAGATCTTTTAATCGTATAATATATATGATGCATTGTGTTTAATAATTCCTATACTGATCTAGTTTAACTAAGAAAAATATATATGTTTTTACTTCAAAATTATGCATCACAATATATGTTTTTCGTGGTAATTTTTTTAGAAAATAGTGTTGAAATATTTTTAAAATTATTAGACTATATAAAATTAGTATTTGTTTTGTCTAAAATTAGTATTGAAAGTACACTAACTAAATTTTTTGTTAACAAAAAAAATTTGTAAATTTAGATAGACAATTATGATTAAAAAAAAATATGAAAAACTAAAACTTTAGTATGACGTGAAAAGACATCTTACTTGAGAAATTTTTTTTT
This sequence comes from Centrapalus pauciflorus, assembly GCA_020465985.1. Lineage (NCBI taxonomy): Eukaryota > Viridiplantae > Streptophyta > Magnoliopsida > Asterales > Asteraceae > Centrapalus > Centrapalus pauciflorus. The sequence continues at coordinate 162,022 of JAANYP010004510.1, read as the reverse complement.
AAATATATAGATAAAGATTTTAACATTTTGATCACTATTTGAAAAACATAATATATACTGTCTGTTTTTTAATGGACAAAGTTTTTTAAATATATTTTTTTATGATTCTTATTCGTTCAATTTTTAATGGAATCATTAAGAAGTCATTCAAAGGTAAAATGATCTCTTAATAATTCCATCGAGAGGTAAACAAACATTGCCTAAAGCTTTACCTTTTACTGTTATGGAAAGAAGGAATAAAATTTAAAACTAAACAAGTATTATGTAATTTAAAGCTTATCTAAAGAAGGATTAAAATGTAAAAATAAACAACAAATTTAAATTTTAAAACTAATCATTGACAACCACAAACCTATATTTTATATATTTATAACGTAAGGTATTATGTAATTATTAAACTTATCAAATTTTATTTCTTCTTCTCTCTATAGCTACACGAATATTATTTGGATCAAATTAATATGTATTTATATTAAATTTACAAAACATCGTATAAAACATATATGTAATAATATTTTATAAGTTTTAATAAATATATAAAGTTTTGAATTTATTTTTCATCAAACACAAGAACACACATATAAAAGTATGGTAATAACCATATAGTATTGAGCATAAGTTGACGTGTGTCGTCCAAAAAATATTTCATATAGTATATACTAGCTAGGTTAATATATACACATGTTTTAAATTGATTGATTTAAAAATACATAAAAATAAATATTTATAAAGATATGAAAATTACTAATAAGAAGTATTTCAAGTTTATAAAGTTTTAGTAAATTAATTATTAAATTAGTTAATTTAGATTATAATAGATTTTATTTAATTTGAACTGAATTTTTAACTAGGTTCTAACAAATTACATGACAAATTCAAAATAATGATAAGTGGCAATTTATAGATATAGATTTATAGACATAGAGATTTTCCACATACACACATAATGTTACCCTAAGGTCCAGTAAGACTACAAAGAAAAACCAAAATATCGACATCCACTATGGATTGTGCCCTATTGAAATAAAAGTCTTAGATGAACATTTTTTTCTTGCACATATTGGACATGTAATTCGGTTTTTTCCTATCAATATGATACATTACTATATAAAACCAGTTTTCCTACTAATACATCCCGTTTTTCACATAAATAAAACCCCATTTTATATCGGAATATATCATATTTTATGAAAAACTGAAGTACATATAATATATGTGTAATGAAAAAAGTTCATAGACCATATCAATGTATTTGAAAAGGTACTTTACTTTGATTTTGTACGACATTAACCCTAAAAGTAAATATCTGGAATTTGTATATTTTTCCTTTTTATGTAATATTTAAAATTTATTAATCATATATGTATGTACGTACGTAGGATCAAATGAGAAGGTAAATATATTTTAAAAATTGTAAGAAACAGTATGGTTCATTTTCTACATATTTATTCATCAATTTTTTAATATATAAATAATGAATAATCAATTCTAAATAAAGTTAATCAACAATTTATTATTATTTTTATATTGATTTGTTAGTTTTTAAATATAAATAACAAAAACAAATTAATCAATATATAAAATTTTAAATTATAATCATATATATTTGTTAAAAAAAAAATCCTTAAATAGACCTAAAAGAGGCAAATGACAACAAAGCAGTAGCATTTTGAGCCAATCAAAAGTCGACAAACCTTTCCGTCAAAACCACCATGGTTTTCGATCAAACCACCTTAATTTTCCTTTTTCTCTTATAATAACTTTCACCAAAATGGAAACAAACCAACCTTCTGCTATATAATACTATACAAACATCACCAATCCTCTTTCATCTCAATGAATCCTTTCATCCTGTTCTTCAATTCGTTTTCTACACGTACTACAATCAACAGATTTTGATTCCAGCTTTTAATTAGGGCTTAATTTCTCGAAGAAGAAGAAAAGGCTGAGTAATTAATCTAGATGGGGAGAGGAAGAGTTCAATTGAAGCGGATCGAGAACAAAATCAGCAGGCAAGTCACGTTCTCGAAGCGAAGAACAGGATTATTGAAGAAAGCGAATGAGATCTCGGTTCTATGTGATGCTGATGTTGCTCTTATCGTTTTTTCTTCCAGAGGCAAATTGTCTGAATACTCTAATAACTCCAGGTATTCATCATTCTTAATACTTCTTATTCGATCCAGTTCAACCTTCATGTATACGATTGTGAGCCATTAATGGCGTCTAGTTTATTAGATTTGAAGTTTTACTATACATTGCTGCATGCTTCAGTGTTTCGATCTTTAACAAGGCAACCTTAACGTTGAGGTCTAAATCATGATTATTATTAGGTCAGAATTTAGAAGCATTAATCAATTAGGATAAAATTAGTTACATGCATCGATCTATGAGATCGAAGAGAGTTCTACGATTTTAAGTTTTTGTATTTACGTGGTGCTTTTGTTGCCACATTTCCGGCCAGTTTTAGATATCGTACGTTTTAAAGTTTTGTATTTATTTGAAAATGATAATACAAGTATAACAAAGATACCAATGCAATGTTCGACAAGTTAATTGTTTTTTTTACTTTTGAAAAATGTAAAAATTAATTACAAGTTTGAATTAAACTTCGGTTGTGTAATTTGGTAGAGAGAATCTAAAAGAAAAAAAAACAAATTATTAGTCGAGACTTGAATTGTGTATATAAACTATCTATGAATTTTCAAGTTGCACCAATGTATAGGTTAAAATTAAATTCTTTCGATTCTCTAGCAATGGTGGAGAATAAGTGAAATCTAAAATTGGAAAAAGAGAATTACAACAATCTATTCTATTGATTCTATTATGAGAGTAACTAGAGTGCCACTTGGCGCTTAACTACGCCGCCACTTGGCGAAACTTGTATTTGACACGTGTACTTTATAATTTTTTTGTTTAAATAATTAATTACAAGTCATTTATAGTTACCATGTTTAGGGTATCTATTAACAACATTGGTTTGATGGAATCATTTTTCAATGGTTGATATACGAGACTTGCAAAATGAAAATTCTAATTTCTAATGGTTGACATTAATTATTAATAAAGCTAAGGTTTATTGTATCTCAATTATGTATTGTCGTTAATTATAAATAACACTATGGATTTACTATTATTTTTTTCTTTCATTATTTGAAGGTTCTTAAATTATTTTAATAATTTTTTTCATTTTTTAATCTATAATATTTAAATAAATATATAGTCATGTTTCATTTATAATATTCATAGTTTGTACCGTTTATTGAGTTCTATAACTATTTTAAAATTTGTAATTTATTAAAAAGGTTATTATTCAAAACAGATCCGTATATTATACGGGTAATAACTAGTGTTTACTAAACTTACCCCTCTAGAAAGAAAGTGGGGGAGAGAAGAGGTACCTAGATAGTGAGTAGTAGAGAGTGTTGGCTTTAAACAAGTCGATCTTTTATAGACTTCAATATTAAGTGAAAGCTTAAAAACTTTTACAGGATGAGCTCGTGCTTTTAATGGTCCAGCTCACATTTTAATTAAGATTTTCGAGCCTTTGATGTAATTCAATAAAATTTGTATAGATATATATAATTATACTTTCAAGCTAGCAGAGTTTGATCGAGCTTAGGAGAGAGTAATGTGAGCGATAGATACCAAATAATAAGGGACAATGCATTGAATGCGGGAGTGTGTCTAGAATTTTCTAAAAATATCACATGCGTTGGTGTTTGCTGAGTTATTTAATTACCAGATCATAGTGCTTTAAAATTTTAAATAATAGTTCTTTCAATTTTAATTACCAAAACATGATTCTTTTGGTTTTAATTACTAGAACATGTTGGTTTTATCATTTTTACTTAACTTTTTAACCCAATAAATGTCTTTTCTTTTTCTACCTTTGTAAAAAAATAATATTTATCAAATTTTACAAAATTACCGATTCTAAAAAATGAAATTTATAGAAAACCGGATTTTATAAATTGTTATGAAAATTTATAACACAAACTCATGTATTAAATTATAACTTTAAAAATAATAAAATAATCAGTAAGTTCAAAACGTAAAAAGGTTATTTCTAAGTTTCCAACAGTAGTCATTGACATTCAAAATATATAATATCCACATAAACATTTAATAAAATCCCAATAAACGGTTCACAAATAAAAAAAATAACTTAAACAAATTAATCATATTCGATCAATCAACATAAATGAAGAAAAACTAAAATATTAAATAAATCACAAGTGTTTGGGATTTGTTGCTCGTTCAACAACTTACATATTCGACACATGTGAATTATCTAGATGTATATACTTATAAATTTTAATTCTTTTTGTTTAAGTTTATTGATGGAATATGATTTGTTTAAGTCTTTTATAACTGTGAATTGTTTATCAGTATTTTATTTAACGCTTATGTGAATATTGCTCATTTTAAATGTTCATGACTAATGTTGTAAATTAAGAAATGAAGTTTTACATTTTGAACTTATTGTTTTGATTTCTTTTATTATTTTAAAGTTAATGTATAATGTTTGAGTTTGTGTTATAAAGTTTCATAACAAATTATAAAAATGATATTTTATAAAGTTTCATTTTATAAATTGGTAATTTGTAAGGTTTCATCATATAAAATAGGTGTTTGTACTATAAAATTTGATGAATGTTAGTTTTTTCTTAAAAGTTGAAAAAGAAGAAATTAAGAAAACGACAATTTGTATTGATAATAAAATTAAGGGAAAAAATGATAAAATCATCATGTTTTATTAGTTAAAATCAAAACTACTTACTTTTGACGATTTAGATTAAAAAGCTATCATTTGAAAAATAAATTTTATAAATCGCTATGGTCTAGTAAATAACTCGGTGTTTGGCTGATTGCGTGGGTCTAAACTCTAAATCCTTATTTAATATTTGTTTTACTAAAGTCACGATTTCTTTTTCATACCATTAATGTCTTCGTACTTTAAAATTTATCTTGGATGGAGTATTATTACTTTATATTTTTAACAACATCATTACTTGAAAAATACTTTAAGCATTTATTGAGTTTTGAAGAAACAATTATATAAACGATATAGAGAAAATATCATTTACCCTATATATTAATAGCGGTACTAAAATTAATGGTAAAACACAACGCGAATGAGTCAAACTGATAATATAGTAAACTTTTTTTGATATTGTCCAACACAAACATTTTTTTAATGTTAACTTAAACAAGTGAACATCATTACAATATAAATTTGAAATATTATTGTATTTAAGTTTTTTTTTAATAATTCCAACATTTGATTAACACACACAGATAATATTGTTTGCATCGTAGTTAAATTCTTACATTATGAATATAAAAATTATAACTAAGATGCAAAATTATCTTTTGCATCATTGATACAAAAATTAACATAATTCAACTTTGTTAAGTTTCACTTTGATCATTAAGAAAAGTGGTTCAAATAAACTACGGTGGACAACTGGACATGGTTCATTATTTTTATTTAAACCGAACCCAAACAATGAACCCACTCGGTTATTACCAGAAGACATACCATTTGGCGTTTGGTTTATTTAGTTTAAAGTTGTGGTTTTTGGTTTTCTGGTGGTTGGTTCGGTTTTGTGTTTAAAAATTATATTAAAAAAAGAAAAACAATATCAACGGTTTTGAAGTGTCGTTTGACTTAACTTTATGTTACATTTGACTAAAAAGTTAATTACCTATAAAGACATATTTGTAAAGGTGTTTCTCTCGTGAATATTAACATGTAATATATGATAATTAAGTAATAAGTAGACATATTACGAAAATCGATCGACACCATAATTCTTAAGCTCGTGAAAATCATAAGTACAATAAGAATAAAATGATAAGTGATAACCCATGAATGTCTGAGGTAGTTACCACAAAAAAAAAACATAATTTTGTTTGAAACATTTTGGTTTGTATGGTTCAATTTTTAGTAAAAGGCTAAATTGAACCATATTTGATTTTATGATTTTTAAATTTTTAGAGGTTTTAGTTGGATTTGTTGGTTTTCGAGACAACCCTGAAATAAAATAATAAAAACGGGTTCACATTTTTAGACACGTGCTCCATTCAGGTTTGCTGGTCAGAAAATTGAAGTTCTACTAATGTTCATAACTCTATATATATATATGCATGGTCCTGGACGATCCCAGGAGTCCTGGTCCATTTTCAATACTCTTACTCTGATGATGTGATGATTCCTTATAAGGTGTCTGAAAATATAGATATACCAGCATATTTTATCCTAATATAAAATATTTATAATCTTTTGATAAAGTAAATAAATTTTATGGTTTAAAATTTTAAGAGAATATATACCCATTTTCTCATAATCATATGTATCAATGGCGTAGCCATGTTGGGATGTGGGGGGCCATGGCTCACCCTCATTTCACCATTCCTTTATATATATATATATATATATATATATATATATATATATATATATATATATATATATATATATATATATATATATATATATATATATATATATATATATATATATATATATATATATATATATATATATATATATATATATATATATATATATAGAGGTGGGTTCAATGGAGAACCTCCATACATCGAAGAACCTCCATGCACCACCACAAATGCATCACAATTCCCCCGTAATGCATCATTATTTCCACGTGATGCATCAAATTCTCGAGTGATGCATCGATTTTTACATTATTTCCACTTGATGTATCAAATTTCCGCGTGATGCATCGATTTCTACGTGATGCATTTCAGTTTTTCTAGCGATGCATTGTGGTTCTTCAAGGTTTCTCGATGCATAAAGTTCTCCATTGAACCCACCCCTATATATATATATATATATATATACACACACACACGTATATATATGTATATGTATATATATAAAGATTAATTCACATAATTTTAGTTAAAATTTGTTTTATAATAACCTATACTTTATCATCGATCAATGTTTGTCTATTTTTCACTAACTAGTTTAAACATCAAACATGATATTTGAAGGAATCATTTATTTTTTTCTCTGCAATTTACAAAGTGTTTTATATTTTATTTTTACTCTATATATCACTCATGTTAATGTTTTACTTGGTGACAATTAAATTTAAATGAATTATATAGTTAATATGACGGTATTTTAGTTTTTGTGGGTTCAAGTTTTAATTGAGAAATTAATGGTAGTATAAGAATAGGTGGTTGTGAAAGTTAGTCTTTCAATAAAAAGTTAATTCAACTATATATTGATTAACTGTTGAGTCTACGTATATTATTAATTTGTTTGTTTAAACAATATATGAACGTTATAGAGCTTTGTATATAATTAAAATGTTCTAAATGAACAAATTTATTATAACAACCCTTAGTTTATTATACATTAGTTCATTTTAATTTCTATTAATATCTACCGTTAGTTTGGCCCACCCAACATAAAAATCCTGGCTACGCCGCTGATATGTATTATCCATTAATGCTAGAATATTGGAATGGATAAATCATATTGATTCAATAAATATTAATTAAAATTAGAAAGAAAAAAAAAAGTAAATGAGGCATAATTAAATTATACCATAAATAGTTGTACTTCTATATTTTCAAGATTATATATACAACAGTTATTGTTAAGAGAGTATTTTGTTTTTTTTAAGCTTAATAAAATAATCCTTTGTCTTTCAAAAGAAAAACCCACAAAACCATATATAATGTCCATTGGGTCACAAGTTTAATTAAAAAAAATTCATGGGTCTCATATATTGGCAGTATGGAGGCAATTCTTGAACGATACGAACGATGTGCATATGCAGAGAAGCATGAACCAGAAACTGAAACTCCGGTAAGCAGAAATCTCGGCTAGAAAAAGCGATCGATGTCTTTTAATTTCTGCACAAACCTTCATTACGTATTTAAAATTTCAGTCTCTGGGTTCTATATTCATTTTAAGAGTCGTGATAAGATTAAAAGTGGTAAGGTGGCTTGATTTTTCTGTATGCAGGAAAGCTGGACTCTTGAATCCTCAAAGCTCATGGCAAAAATTGAAGTCCTGGAAAAAAACATAAGGTAAGTTATGCCTTAATTACTTTTTAAATATGTTCAAGTTGGCAAAATATATGGATCGATTGGACCGGTTGATTAACTTGTATGAAAGTTAAGTTTTTAATACAAGTCAAAACAAGAACTTTGTAAGTAATGTTAAAACCTGATTAAGAAAACTATTGTATATTTTAGAAGATTTAAGCATTAATTTGAGTATACATTATATAATTTTTGAGCTGTTCTACTTTAGGTTAAATTTTGAACTATGATTCGAGTATTTGATGTATAAAAAATTTATGCAAAATCAATTGATTTTAGATAAATATGTAATAGACTCGTAGTTATGCACCCTAGCTACCATAGTGCCATGTTTAATTCATCTTACCAAGCAACTCGCTAGTCGGCTTGCTCAAGTAGTCAGGAACTTTTCATAATCTATAGATCAAGATCGAGTGATTGGTTTGTAACCCGAGCTTTCTAGAACAGGCCGGGTAAGAACAAATTAATTAATATATAAAGAGTTTTTTTTGGTTTCATTTTGATGATGTTTAGGCACTATGCTGGTGAAGACCTAGAGTCTTTGAACCTTAGAGAGCTTCAAAATGTTGAGCAACATCTGGAAACTGCTCTCAAGCGAGTTCGAACAAGAAAGGTACATAGCTTTTTTTATTGTTTATATCTTCAAGATTTCATTTTATTCGATCTTTTCGGTATGAACAAACCATTGTTTAAAAAAGATTTATGCTTTTTTTGAAATTTATATTACTGTATTTTTGTCCAAAGTCTTTTAATCTTCTGAAGTACTGCTAACGATGATTTGTTCACGATAGTTACATGGCTATTTCTTCATGCACCACCTCTAATTTCTCATACACCATCTCTATGCATTTGACCTATAAATATTTATCTTATGATTGGACAAAAGTGTGTAAACAAATACACTCTAACGATGAGTTATGAAAAAATGTATATTTTAGATCAATTATAGGATGTAGATGTGGTGTATGAAGTAACACCCTAGTTACAATAGTTTATTGGTCTTCCATATCAAACGGTTTGTATCATCATTACGCATTTACATTGTTTCTAAAAATAAAGGTAAAAAAGTCATTTTATATAATAATGATGTATATGATTCACTTTTTAGCCGTTTTATATACATTTTACCAAAATAGCCACAATTTACATGACCACATTTACGTGATAGCCACAATTTACGTGATTTGTACTTTTTTCATTCTTTTAATGCATTACGTTACAAAAGGTGTTTGGTCAGTGTGACAAGACATCCCACCAAACATTCATGGGGAATGAGCAAAACTGGTCACGTAAAGTACAACAATTTACGTGACCAGACACCTTTTGTAACGTAATGCATTAAAAAATGAAAAAAAAGTACAATTCACGTAAATTGTGGCTATCACGTAAATGTGGTCACGTAAAGTGTGGCTATTTTGGTAAAATGTATATAAAGTGGCTAAAAATTGAATAAAGGTGTGAAATTTGGCTATTCTAGTAATTATCCCGTAAATTTTTGTCATGTATAAATATTTTTTTTCAATCACTTAATCCTATTTATGAATTACGATATGTAAATATAATGCATGCAGAACCAACTCATGCACGTGTCTATCTCCGAACTTCTTAAAAAGGTAATTTGTTTTTAATCTTCAATGTTAGTGTGTTACCATATGTTGCAAAATTTCATGTTAATTTAATTATAATCTAAATATTTATACACTTATTTTGTCTTTTGTAATGATTATTTTGGTTGAATTGATTTTTGTGTCAGGAGAAGGTACTGCAAGAGCAAAGGAATAAACTCAGCAGTGAGGTATCTTTTTGAACGATTCTGTCCCATGATAGTAATACAACGTTAGACTTTGTACATCCATCATATAATTCATTAACAAACTGAATCTATTGCTTTAAAATTGAACACAACCGAAAAAGAAGAAGTCTAAAAAAACATCCAAACTTATTAAAAAGACACATCTATGCTTAGAGGAGGAGAGAGAAAGTATATCGACCAATAAACACTCACCAACTAACTTCTATTAATTAGTTCCTAGAGAACGAGAAGAGAGAAAGTCATAATTACACCCTTACTAGGGTGTTGCTTTAGCATCAACTTCGAAAAAATAAAAATTGAGAACCATCCTTAGGTTTCGGAGGTTGTGTGTCATAATCATAAAAGACAACCTATAAATATATTTATAAAATTAAATATTACTATAAATATATTTAGCTTTCAATATTTCAATCGTTGTTTACCCTTTCAACGTACTGTAATTTTCCCACATTACAGACTATTCTTTTGGGCTTCATAAATGATAGATAACTGGGCCATATTTATTAACATATATATTTATACACAATCAATATATTTGAGGCCGATAACCCATTTTGTCCCTCCCAAAACCAGGCCTAACCATATTGAATGTTACCGATTCCAGTGCGACTTTCATTTTTTTTTTTAACCTTCAAAATGAGAATTCTCAAAACCCAGAATAGACCGATTCGAATCAAACAAAAAAATAATAATAATAAGTCCAGAACCAAGAATCAAATAATATGGTACCGGCTCATAACTGTTTTGATAATTTCGATTCAATTTCTCAAAAAGAAATAACAAACATTTTTAGCCATGGGCATTGGGCAATCATCTCAGTGGGCGTTTGGTTCGCAGATTTTTTTCTCTGTGATTTGCATTTTGTCAAAGGATTTGCATTATGCAGCATTTGCATTTGTCAGGATTTTGTCAAAAAATTTGCATTATCTTATAGAAAAAATTTGCTAATCTGAAAATGCAAGGTAACTGGGATTTAAAAATCCTAGGGGGAAGGCTGAGATTTTAAATAACAAAGAATGGAGGGATTTAAGAAATCTTGGGATTTTAAATCCTTACTGAAATCTGCAAACCAAACACAGGATTTTAAAAGCAAATCCCATTGAATCCCAAGAAATCCTCGAACCAAACGCCCCCTCAGTAATATCTTGATAAATATTGAAACAGTTGAAAGAGAATCAGAAGAGCACTGCACAACAACCACCTGCTCAGCTCCAAGCTCCGGCTTCACCTCCACGACAACCATCACCATCAGAACCTGTTTATTCTCTTGCAATCAACAGGTCCTCTGTCTCTGTCTCTATGTATGTAACATACACATGACTAGCGGTTCAAAGGAATAATAATCATGTTGATTTGTAAACTTCAATTTGTAGGGGATTGTTCCAGGAATCCGATGCAACGGAGGAGGAATATACCGGTGCTCCCTGTATCTCCACCACACCGATGCCACCATGGATGCTTCGTCATACTTACCTGTAACAATTAATGTCAAGGATTTATGCTGATCCAATTAAGTTTCTTTATAATTTCATACGTATGTATCAATTACAAATTTATCGAATCGAATGGCTACTACTGTTGATTCGTGTATCCGATAGCATGCATGGTACGTAAAATGGATGTGGCGCATATAGAAGACCGTCAGTTGATATTAGAAGTTAGAACGATAGCTTAACAGCTTTATATTACCATTTAACATAACAAAAAAATTAGAGTTAATATTGAAAAAACCCTACAAATTTTTCTTATTTTCACGATTAAGTCCCTAAACTTTTTTTCCAATTGTTTAAGTCTTTAAACTAGTTTTGTTTTATTTAAAAGTATATATTTTGACTGGCTACTGGATGAGTAGGTAAAACACAACCAATAAAACAAAAGGTTTAGATACTTAATCGCTAAAACATATAAAGATAGTGAGTTTTATGAATAAGACAAAAATAGCTAAGGGACTTAGACAATCAAAAAAAAGTTTAGGGATTTAATCACAAAACTAAAGAAAGTTTATAAGGTTTTTTTTTATATTAACCCAAAAAATTATAAGCATTTAACTTGATGCATAAACTATATATACTCATGCGTTATCATGGACCCATTAAAAAAATTATATATTTGGTCAATTTGTTTCAGTTTTATTTTTATAAATCATTAACTAGTTTTAATTTGTAAGTACGGGTCTGGCTAGGTAAAGCCCATACTAGTAGGCCCATCTTTGTAGATCAAACTCATGATTCACAATGCTGATAGAATGTTGTGATTTGTGAAGCCCAAAACTCTATTATACAGCAAGAGGATTTTTGCTTCCTTGAAATGTTTCTGAAAAAATTAGAATTTAACGAATTGGAATTTGTCACTAAATTTGAATATGTCACAATCAAAATAGAATTTATTTCTCTACGAATTGTCTCATAAGAGTTTACTGGAAAAAGCAAATTTATCAAATGCATACAAATAAACTGTATTTACAAGCATTTCCCATGTAAATGGATCTGTGATTTCTGTATATATCCAACAACAATCAGCTTCAAACATTTATAAAAAAAAATGCAGCTTGTATCAAACCTTGTATAGTAAAAAAAATCCACTTTTTTATACGAGATAACACACTATAACCTAAGCGTATTCACAACAATTTTACAACCTGTTTTCCGGGATTCTTAACCTTTGTTACCAGCATTTGGTTTCACGCACAGCAGGAAAGGTGGAAAGCCTCAAGACAGATTTAATTGGTTTCATCAAATGCCATCACCTGGAAAATCCAAAAACACTTCACATGATAAGCAAGCAACTAAAACAGGGATTATTGTCAAATGGGAAGCCTAAATACAATAGTCAAATGCCTAAAACTAAAAGAACCAATTTTCTAACTTTTTACCATTACATGTTGCTTCAACAGTATTAGATTTGTTTAAGGGTGTTAATCACAAAAATAGCCAATCAAGATATTGGAATAAAAGGGAAATAGCAATCTTTTCAAAGAATTTCAAAAATAGCCAAGTTTTTTGCGATCAAGTTTTATCGAAAGCCAGTAATTTTGTGAGAACACAAAGAACATGTGTCAGGGGTAGGGAAAAGTGTAATTTGAAAGAGGGTTTTGACTTCAAAAAGATCTTTCACAATTGTTGGGGATAGAGAGATTAGACAGAAAAGTGGAATTTTTTTGACGTGAAAATGAGGAACACATGAAAAATAAGGTTTTTATACTCGACTTTTCTTCGCTGAAACTTGATTGCTAAAAAAGTGACTGTTTTTTAAATTCATTGAAGCTAAACTATTTCCGTTTATACGCCTACCTTCAATAGCTACATTTGTTGTTATCCTTATTTTAAGGCTGAAATAATCAAATTTTGGAAAGTAGTTACTCTGAGATAAGTAGATAACTGATTTGTGAGGGTAATAGTTATATTTCGGAATAAATACTTTATGATTATCTTACTCTAGTTATTGACCGTTGCAAAAAACACCTAGAAACCGCACATTCAAACACCCCCTAATTACCCAAATAGGTCAATCACATGCCTATAAAATCAATATTGACCCTACAAGTCTAAAATTAGTCAAATACTCAAAAGGCCCGTATGAAGCTGTCCGTGTTCTTTGACTTTTGACAATTTGGGCCTTAGCCTAGTAGCTTGATCAGTATCCAACCAACCCCCAGGATGTAATATCTCATCTATTGAACCAAGTTCAATAATGTAGCACAAGAAAGTGATCGATTTTTCAACCATCATAATCATATTTCTGATTTCAGTTACAAATAAATCATCATTCTTGCGAGAATGCAAATATGCATATACCATAATACGATTACAAAAACATTATACCTGAAAGTTTTTCCTATTTATACTTACATTATAACGTAATAATACAATGTTTAGATGATGCAATCTAGGAGGTTGTAACCATTTGAATATAATGTGAGCAACTTTTGACCCATTTGACCTGATTCATTCATCATAGTTAAGGTTTTTGAAAAAAAAAAAAACTATTTGGTTTCTTGAAGATAAAACATGACCAAAGTCAGCTACTTTTATATAAATAAGTCAAAAGTGTCACCTCTAATTGCTTCCTTTAAGACTTCAAAATAAAAGAAGTAAGATATTCATTTGTAGAACTAAAGCAAGTAAGTGGATGTAACTAACAATTACGGATTACCTTGCCACAAACCGGACAAGTTTCACTTCTCTCCATCCACTCGTATATGCAACCAAGGTGGAAATGGTGAGAGCACTTTGTAATTATCTTCGGGTTTTCTATAGTATATTCTGCATTAACATAAAAAACAAGAACCATTATTATAGAATATAGATACTCTGGAAGCTTCAGATGAAGCAGATCCAGATCATAGATAGCTTTACGATGAGCTTTGTTTTGACAAAAATGCAAAAAATAGAAAAAGACGTTATATTCTGTAATAGTGAGCGATTTAGCAAAATTGTGATATTTTAACTGTAAAAAACGCCACATACTCTCATCTTTTATACAAAATAGCCTGTTCTCGCCAAAGTTCAGTGCTTTTTTTGGTATTAGAGAAAAGAGCATTGGTTTGTTTGCAATGGACAGCCAAGAATGATGGTTGAAAATTTAATCTGTCATATAATATACCTTCAAGACATGTCGGGCAAACGTCTTCATCTTCTGATGAAACATTAATATGTGCAAATCCAGTTGTCTCGTTAGTTGAGAGTTTCAACAATGACTTTGACTGTGAGTCATTTGTGTCGTCTTCGCTGCAACTGTTCTGTTTGTTTCCAATGTATAAAGGATCTATACCTGTTTCACTATCACTTCTTAATGGTTCACTTTCCTCCTGTGCGTGACTTGAGCCTTTCTCCCGCCTCGAGATAAGTCCATCCCGTTGAAGGCGGAGATACCTGGCATTAGAGTCATAAGGCAAAGGTTGAGGAGGAGAGCGATACATGTCGGATAGAGAGTTGTCAAGTGATGCCGACGAACCAAAAGATGATGTCCTCTGAATAAACGAAGGACTTGTAAGTCGGCCATTTTCCTCCCCTCTTCGAAATAACGATGCATACTAGTACATGAAAATAATGGAAAAGTTACTAGAAGGATCAATTTTTCATACACAGAGAAAATAGCAATTGTAGAACGTGAAAAAAAAAAAATCAACCACATTAATTATTTGGTTCAGCAATTTGCTTACATCCAACGGCATTGGCAGGGCGACATTATATTTCATGAGTTTTATATAACAAATAAGAAGAATGTAGAAAATAAACAAATAAGACAAGAGAAGTGTCCCCTAAATGTCTAATTATCAAAACCCTTTTATTGCAATGCTTGGATATGCAGAGTGATATACCAGCTATCGTCACAAATTTGGATACAATCTATAGTTAATTTCTAAATTATTTTTACCCGATTGCAATGAGTGTTCAAATGGAAAAACCTATCAATCAACATCTAAAGGGGTGTTTGGACTTTGGATGTGCTGCAAAATTGATAATTGCATTGTGCAGCCAATTTGATTTAATTTTCTATTTTTAGCGCCAAAATAATTAGAAAGTATTTTGAAGTATGTAAGGAGTTCTTGCAAAACAAAATGAATTATGAGGGTCAATAACTCATGTAAAATTACTCATCTCTAATTGAGATCAAATATTTTTTAGTTACGGTTCCGATTCATGAATATCATAATGTTCACATCAAAAACGCACATCCAAACACCAACCTTCATACGCTAAAAAAAAGAACAAAAGGATGTGATTGTGCTTTCACAAGCTTAGGCATATATCCATCCCTATCTCTGTTGTAGAGATCTAACACATGAATTCCAATACGGATTATAGGGCCAGCACAAATTTTACATTTTAAGAACAACATTGATAACACAACAACAAAGTGATAAGAACATACCATATATAATAAATTCTGAATAAAACAACGGAGGCATAGGCAATTCCTATATATAGAACTGTTTGGATTGGTGTAATCTTCCCATTCATCACGCAAGCAGCAACAAACGGCACCCATGATGAACTTTATTCTAGATCAATCGCATATAGACCTCCTACATAGCCTTGTCTCGTGGCTAAATCTTAAGCGTAATCAATTGCCAATTAATGAGAGAGGACCCGAGGCTCGCAGATGTTTCGGTGGCTCTGCAAACCAGTGCACCCTCTCTCTCTCTCTATCCCTCCCTCTCCCACCTGCAAATAAGAGCTCTAAAACGTTTACACGTTCAACAAGACTTGTTCTTAAGCAAACCCTAATCAAGAAACAAGAACCGGCACATATTAGTTATGCAAATTTAGTACTAAAATCAACACCTTGTTAAACCCCAGCTCATATTCATTTACTAAAATTAGAACCCATATAAATTTCAGTTATAAAAACTTGAATGTTGAAGAAAATGCAAGATGCAATATAAAGCAATGCACTTTCACTTCATTTCTGATTTGGCACATGATATTAAAACTAGAATCCATTAAATTTTCGATCGTAAAAACTTGAGTGTTGAAGAAAATGGCAATATGCAATATAAAGCAATGCACTTTCTCTTCATTTATAATTTGGTCACATGATGTTAAACTCGTCGTTAAAACCGTCCAAATTGAAAACCCCTCGTAAGATTCATTCACCACTTTTCGAAAAAAATTATATAAACCATCTAACTTTCAATCTTTCTAAATTAACACTGCCCTAATTTCCCTGCAAATACACTTACTAATTTTCCTAAAATTAACCCATTCAGATTTGTCCCAAATTGTGCAATCGGATTAAGGAATCACAAAAACCTCAACATTCTCGATTATACAGATTGCCAATTCTTCAACGACCCACAAATACTACAAAATCCGTTTGAAATTTGAATAGTGCACTAATCAACAGCTTCACAAAAATCAACAGAACACATCAAGGATGTGTAATTGTAAAATCGGGAAAGATCATAAGAAAAATACCTCAAGACGGTAAGAGAGATGGATGGATGGATGATTATGTTGTTGAGCCTAAACAGTAAACATAGCCCAGAATAACCCAAATCGGGTGTTCAAAGATAGCGATGTTTGATCTTTATGTATGATTGATGATTGATAATTTGATATAGGAATTTCTTGGCGAGAACGCGCGGTAGTCAAGTAAGCTCTCTCCATTTATTGAAATTTGTGTTACGTGTAGATTGTGGTGGGGTCAGAATGGAATACTTTAAAGTATGGGTCCTTTGTCTGAAAATATGGTTCGGAAATTAAGTGAGGTGATACCTGTTTTTTTATGTTAAATATAAATATGTAAAATATAAAATTATGTTTAAATTTTAAAATGTGGTTTTTAAATCTAAATTTTAAATCTGGTCTAAAATTTAAAAAATGATCATAAAATCTGAATTGCCAAATCTAAATTTAAAATCTGGTCTAAAATTTAAGACAATTAGTTAAATTTAAATTTTATATTAATTATATATTATATTTAATTAATTTATATAATTAATATATTAAAATATATTAAATATTTTAATTAATTCAATTCACTAAATAATTTTAAATGCAAATTAAACGAACTTATATTGAATTAAGTTTTTAGAGACAACGTATATATCAATTTTTAGATTTATAAACCACATTCTAAAATTTTAATATTTGAATTTTGAAATTTAAGATGGTTAGTTAAGTTTAAACTTCGAATTAACTATATATTATATACAATTATTTTATATAATTAATAATTAAAATATATTAATTATTTTAATTAATTAAATAGAATAAATAATTTTAAATGCAAATTATACTAACTTATATTGAATAAAATTTTTTAGAGACAACATATATATCAAATTGTATTAACTTAAATTAAATTATCAAAAAGTAAATTAAAATATCTAAAATTTTAATTAATTAAATTAAATAATAAACCAAACTAAATTTATATTATAATTAAATAAAATATTGATTTAATATATCGTCAAATTTTTTAAGTTGAAAAAAAATCAAAAAAATCTATTCTTGTGGAGAATGACATTAATTCAAGTTTTCATACCCGAAAAAATCAAAAAAATATTGTTATTTTGTCAAAAAAAAAAAAAACACCATGTTGTTGTTTGTATTTTAAAAGTTTAAATGTCTGAAATTTAAACGGTGACCCATAAGTCCAAAGTTTGAAATTTAAAATAATGTATGAAATTTAAATGATGACATTAAACTCTGAAATCTGAAGTCATAAAACTATTAATTATATAATGTATTTAGTTATTCATATAAATAAAATAAAATCATATAATTAATTATTTTAAAATAATTTAATAATGAATTTAATTATATTGAATGATTATTTTTAAACACAACTAATTGAACTTATATGAAATTAAATATAATAAATTAATCAAATAAAATATTATTTTGTATTAACTTAACTTAATTGTATGTTATATTAATTCATTAATATAAAAATTATATTAAAATAATTTATATATTATACGATCAGGAGCTTGTTAGCGTGCAAGAAAGCGTCTTTTAAGACGCACTGAAGAGCTCCATTGACAACTATCAGCTATCAAGAAAAGCGTTAGCTAAAACAGGGTAATTTAATATTTTAATTAACTAATTTTCATTAATTAAATAAGTTAACATTTAAATTAAATAATATATTAATCTAATTTAGAAAGACCTAATTTCAGACTTCATACGGGAAGTCCACCTATTAAGTCTATTTTTAGTTAAGATCTTAAATTTATTTAAGTCTACAATATAATAAACGGTTTAAAATCCCTTAAAATTTGAATTTAAAATTTAAGACGAATTAAAATATCTAAAAACATAAAAGATACAGAGCCCATAAAATTTAAGTTTTTGACTTCTTAATTGGACATCGATACAATTCTTTCTCAAAATTAAAAATTTTAATGACTTCTCAACCTAATAAACTTTTTATTATAGTTATCAAAAATTATATTTATACTATCTTTGTGGACTATTTGTGTTAATGAAAATGTCAATTCATTAGATGTATCTCAAATGCCTAAATTCCGGGGTTTTAGTCCGACTTCTATATGCTCGGGTACGGTATTAATTACTTAATATAGATATATCCGGAATCCCTACCTCATACCGCAGGCACTAGTGAGGCAACATATGATCATGATCATAGGAGTAGTCTAGTTATGAGTTGAGTATGATATTCTTTTTTACTTTGGTCAATTCATTTTTTAGTAAGGATTTATAGAATCCTATTAATTAAACCTTAATAAAAACATATTTTTAAAATAATGTTGTTTTAATCTAAATAATTAGCACAATGTATATAGGAATGAAACATAGGAAAATGTACAAATAACTTGCTAAAAGTTCAATAACAAAACCATAACTTAGGTATTGGTAAAATGTTATTTTATAGTCTAAATTTTGATAAACAGTAATTTAACTATACACAACTTGTGATTATGTATAATGTCTTATTTGTAAATAAGTTCTAATAATTGAGCAATAACGTATCACGTGTCAAATCTTCTTTTTGTCACATTTCAATTATCAAAATTTAATTTTGAATTCAAATCAAATTTAATTCAATCTAATTTAACCATTCTAATAATTTAACTCAAATATGGTAAACTTAAATTTTTAAATTTTATATTGTTTATTTGTATGGATATTTAGTTTTTAAGATTTTTTTTTTAAATTCTACTCATTATATTTAATGCATGGGTATATAATCTAGTTTGATAATAATAGATGATGATATAAAAATCATAATAGATAAAATTCAAAACTTGTCAAACACTCAACAATCCCAACCTAATATGATCTTATTAATAATATATCTTATATCACTCAAAAAATATCAATGTTCTTTGTATAATTTGATGATGTGCAAATCTCTTTATATACTTTGTATTTTATAATGTTTGACGTGTTATATTTTTTATACAAATTTAGTATAACGGCACACAAAACATATATCGTATGAAACATCAATATCTTATACTAGGGATGGCAAAAAAAACCTCAAACCCGATGGGAAAACCTGAACCCCGAATTTTTCGGGACGAATTCGGGGATTTTATCTGGTACGGAACGGAGATGGGGGAACCAATCCCTCCCCCCCCCCCGATAGTATTTATATAATTTTTCATACATATATATATATATACACACACACACACACATATAGATATACCTTATTTCTTTAACCATGTTATAAATTCATAATAACCTATGATTAATATTTACGTAATTTTGGTTGTTAATGTAATTGTATCGTTAATATTTATCTATGATAATGCAAGCGTGTTGTTATCTAGTTTCATTTGGTTATATTTCATATAAATTTTCATATTTTATTATTAAAAAGATATTTGATATCGGTAGAAAATTTATTAATTTTAATTTTGCAGACGGGTTTTAGGTTCAGGTTTATATATATAAACGGGAAACGAAAGACACTAACAGGAAATAGAATCTTATTAGGTACCCAATGGGGACCCGAAACCCGCAGGGACCCGATGGGGATCCCCGATAAGAAACCCGATGATGAATGGGGTGGGAACGGGAGGATTAATCGTTGCCTCGAACCCGCCCTTTTGTCATTCCTATCTTATAGTGATGTTTGTTAGTTCTTGCTTTGTCCATCCAATATATGAATATGCTTCTTCTATTTGAAACGACAAGTCTAGATGCCTTATTTGGTTGATTGATTTTGGAAAAGTGATTCGACTTGTAAGTAGTTTCGTCCCTTGATACAGACCGGTTTACCCTTTGTTACGGAAACGGAAATGTTGATCTTGACTCGTGGTTTAGACTTCTTCTTGATCATGGTTACACCAACAATGAAAAATATAATTAAATATTTTTTTATATAAAAATTACTAGAAATGAAAAAGAAAAAAAAAATGCAAAAGTGGGCATTGAGGTTTAATTCCAATCTCGTGAGCCAAGGAATAGAAATGGACGTATAATATATATATATCTGTCGTTGTCTGTAGACAAAGAATCTTTATTCCCGTGAAGAAAAAAAAAACGAAGCCTCTTTTTCTAGACAAAAACGTCACTTTGGCTTAATAAAAACAATATCGTCATTATCGGTAGCCGTATAAATATTTTACAACACAATTTACTAGTATTAAATCAATACCCTAAAAGATATGTTATAAGTTTATAACCGTATATAAAACTTTAATTTATATATTTTTTAATATTTTTAGGTATACAACGGGTAACAATTTTTCTATTGGTATCTATAACTAAGTAATGGATTTCTTGTTAGAAAAACCAGGTATGAATCAAGAATTGAATTTCTTTCGATATCTTATGATCGTGTGGGAAACACATTCTGTAAACAACACTTTGACCCAGAAAATCCAAAGTTTATTTTCAGGATAATATACAAGATTTGCACTAGATCTAATAGTTGCACTAAGACTCTAGACGGTCTCTTTAGTCAAATGATCGGGTTAAGTTCTAGTGAGACCTCACAAACTCCATTGATATCATCCATTCATGACCAATCCACAAATCACTGCCAGAAGCTCTGTCCTTTGAACCTCATAATAGACGTAATCCCCTTGACCCCCACATCACACCTGGGTCTAAACTACGAAACTACTTATACGAGTGTGTATTCAGTATCATCAAACTCATTCTAGCACAAATTGTAATCTTAATAGGTTAACAATTTTACATTAAAATAATAACATTCGTAAGCACATCTCATTATTTTATAACTGATTAAACCAACCCTTAATCACCTTATGTATCATCTAAAAATAATATTATTTGTTTTTCTACAAAAACATTTTAAGTTTTAAAGATTTGTTTATATTTAGTTTGTAGTTTGAGTTTTTTTCTATGCTTAATAATAAAAAATAGTATTTAGTTTCCTAATTATAAATCTATATATGTATCTAATAATCTAAAATTTTATGAGTTTTTTTCACCTTTTAGTTTGTCTTTTTCTATGGGTTAATGACAAACAATCGTTGTGCATATCCTTTTTGGGTTAATATTGAAATAACAATCAACTTTTTTCAATTATTTAAGTATTTAAACAATATTTGTCTTATTCAAAACTATATGTTTTTTACTGACTACCGAATAAACCGGTAACACACAACTGATAAACAAAAATTTTAGAGAATTAATCGCTAAAATGTGGAAAGATGGTGGGTTTTCCAACATTAATCAAGTAAAAAACAACTAAGATTAATTGTTTGGTAATCGGTCAAACAAATAAAATATATACTTTTAAATAAGATAAAAATAGTTTAGGAATTTAAACTATAAGAAAGAAAATTAAAAACTTAATAATGGAGGTTTTTAATATTATCCATTTTATAGTGTTTTTTATTAGGTAGTGTATTTCTTTTATATAAATTTAATAATCATATTTTAAAATCATTCCTAACATGATCCAATAAAAGGTATCAACTGGTAACAATAATCATTCATTCGTCGTTTTTTACTGACTGTACGTAATTATATGCTTCTTCTTAGTATATATACGAGTAAATAAACAAAAATAATAACAAGTTTTGATATTTTTATCATTAATAGTAATATTTTTTATTTTTCATCATTTATAGTAACAACTTATTATTGTTTCTTTCAATAATAATAATTGGTGACCTGCAAACTTGTTTAGCAGGTCACCGACAACTTTTCAGTTATCAAAAATAGTAACAACTTTTCATATTTTTATCAATGACAGTAACATATTAAATTAAACCAAATTATTTTATTTTTTAAGTTTTTCTAAGATTTCATAAACATCAAAAGAAACTCAATTTATGTTTCAATTTATTTAATTACATTACTACTATATTTAGTGACTATTTTTTAATTTTCATTAAATTTTTTCGTTGTTAAAAACACAAAGATAAATGAGTTGCAGTTATTTTGTACGAAAAATCAAAATGATTTATAGTTTTGTTTTTAAAAAATCTAAAACATGATTGAGTCGTAGTTTTTCATTCGGGAAAGCTAAAAGTTGAATGAGTTGTAATCAATTTCGTTTGGAAATTTTCTAAAAAGCCAATCAATTCATTTTTAGTTTTTCAATGAATGGAAAAACCATGACTCATTGTGGTTTATAGTTTTATGAATGAAAAATATTGAGACTCATCTTGACTTTTTAGATAAAAAAAATTAAACTATGACCTATTTAGATTTGAAAAAACTAAAAATGTAACGATTTGTATTATTTTATTCGGAAAATCTAAGACAATGATGGTTCGTAGTTTTTTAGTTAGAAAAAGTGAAAATTGAAATGATTCATAGTATTTTTTCATTCATATTATATATACTTGTGAATAAATAATCGAATATTACCTATCGGTAAATATTCGAAATATAAAATTGGATTATTTTGGTGTTTATGAAATATTAGAAAACTTAATAAAATAAAAAAAGTATATTTTAATTTGATATGTTACTATTATTGATAAAAAAATCTAGAAAAATGTTACTATTTTTGATAACTGAATAGTTGGTGACATGCTAAACAGGTTTGCAGGTCACTCAATACTATTATTGATAGAAAAATAAAAAATTGTTACTATAAATGATAAAAGAAATAAATAATATTACTATTAATGATAAAAATGTCAAAACTTGTTACTATTTTTTATCATTTTTCCTATATATACCGGTTTATAAACCCACGTACAACATAGGTATAAATTTTAAAAAGTTAATTTCATTAATCTTGTAGGATAATTTTTAAATATATTTTATCAAATTTATAATATCTACTTATATAATATGATAATTCAAATTTGAGTTTTATATTAGATAAGATTTAGTTTAGATTTAGATACGATTTAAATTATTTATTTTATGGATTAATTATAAATTTAAAAATATAAGGGTTAAATGACGTAGGAGGTGATGCCACGAGTCAGTAGCAAATGACAACACTGTAACAAAATAGTTACTATTTTAATAGTATTTATAGATTATTGCTAATCGTGCGGGATAAAAATTTGCACATGTTATGACATATATATTAGGGTTTATTATGAAAAAAACCAACATGTTTTCACGTTTTTTGCGTTTTCGTCCCTCCATGTTATTTTTTTTCATAAAAAACCTCAAGTTATTCTTTTCCTATTGGTTTAGTGAAATTTTGGACATTAGGCCCCGGTTATAATTTGTGAACCGGGTTTTAAAAACTTGAAAAACCGGGTTCTAATGTTCAAATTTCACTAAACCAATAAGAAAATAATAACTTGAGGTTTTTTATGAAAAAAAATAACATGGAGAGACGAAAACGCAAAAAAACGTGAAAACATGTTGGTTTTTTTCATAATAAACCCTATATATTAACCAATAATCACCAAATCAAACTGACATTCAATCTCGGCCGTTTAAAATTAATTAAACAAATCACGGGATATTAAACGATAAATTCAAAATATATGAACATGTGATAGAATTCATAATATTTAAGTTTACAATTTTTAAAATTTCTTTTATTATAGTTATCCAAATTTTAAATTTTGAACGTATCTTTTGTCTATATCATAATATCATGTTTAAAACTTTAAGATTTACTTTTAATTTTAAAAGAGATTGATCACAAGTTTTACGAAATATCGTCAGCTTATATGTCCAATATAAAACTTTAAATCTTAAATTTAAAAAATTAATTTCGTTATTATCAACTCTATTAAATACAATATTTGAATATTTTTTAATTTATCCTTCTATTTAGTAGATCTTCTTTATATATATATATATATATATATATATATATATATATATATATATATATATATATATATATATATATATATATATATATATATATATATATATATATATATATATATATATATATATATATACTATCTTATATGTTAAGATATCGATAAAGAGATGAAGAGGTTTGTTTATTTTTCTTTCTTCCTATATCATTATTATGTAGTTTTGTTTATATATATTATTCGTATAATAAGTGCCTACACGTTTGTTTTCCATTATACGTGTATTGCATTTTAATTGAATACATTGTTTATATGTTATTAAAATCATAAATAACTAGTTTATTACCCGTGTATTACACAAAATACTTAAATAATTATTATATTTTAATTTGTATAAAATTAAAAATTATTTTAGAAACAACAAATAAAATACTAATATTATACTATTATAGTGTTAAAAAGATTGTTGAAAATATATAAATCAGGTAACTAAAAGTAAAATACATAGCTAAAAATTAAATAATAACAAAGAAATAAAAAATATAGAAATATGGTAAATATTCATTTTTTTTTCCTAAATCAATTTAATTATTTATTTTTATATTTTAAAAAAGCTTGGATAAGAAACTAGTGAAAAACATAAATTGTGGACTCAAAATTATAACAAATTCCAAGATAATAGGCGTAAATTTTTTAATTAAACAAATCACGGGAATTTAAACGATAAATTCAAAGTATATGTTCATGTGATAGAATTCATTTTTTAATATTTAAGTTTACAACTTTTAACATTTTCTTTTATTATCTGACTTTAGTTATCCAAATTTTAAATTTTGAACGTATCTTTTGTCTATATCATAATATTAGGTTTAAAACTTTAATATTTACTTTTAATTTTAAAAGAGATTGATCACAAGTTTTACGAAATATGGTCGGCTTATACGTCCAATATAAAATTTTAAATCTTAAATTTAAAAATTTAATTTCGTTATTATCAACTCTATTAAATACAATATTTGAATATTTTTTAATTTATCCTTCTATTTAGTAGATCTTCTTTATATATAGAGTAAATTACGTAAATGGTCCCTGTGGTTTATAGCAAATTACAGGTTTCGTCCCTAACTTTTAAAATTTACACCGGTAGTCCATATTTTGAAACGATGTCACACTTTCAGTCCTTAAGAAACTCAAATATTTAAAAATTCCAATTTTGCCCTTATAATTTAATTTCAAATTTGGTCCCTAATTAATTAATTTAGCTTTCTTATGTTTAATTATTTGTATATTTATAATTGTTTAATTAATAAATAATATTTTACTTATTAGTATAATAATTTAATTAAAATTTATTTATGTATTTTACCTACATATTAATAAGATTGTTGTTGTTATTATTGTTGTTGTTGTTTTTATTATTATTATCATCTACATTCATTCGTTTTGACAAAAATATTTACTTTACTATTAATTTTTCATTTTAATAAAAATTTTCCATTTATCAATGTATTTAATTAATTTACCCTTCTTATTTTTCTATATTAATTTTTAAATACTATTAATGTTGTTTTTAAAATTCTAAACATGAAAAATATGTGCATTCATTTATAAATTTTAAAAATCATTCATTTTTATTTTATAGATTTATATTAGTAGAGTATTGTATAATTTGCATATGAAATAGTGTTATTAAAATTGTATCATCTAATTAACTTTAACAGCATCGTACTTTTTAGCATTTTAAAAGTTTTGAAGAGTGTAACATAAGGTTGTAAAATGAACCAAACGTTAATAGACACACCATCGTTTGTGTTCGTCCGGTTCGTTTACGGCCCTAGTGTAACATATCATTTCGTTTAATAAGTGAACGAACATAAACGAACTTTCCGCAACGGTTCATCGAACGTTTGATTTGTTTCCAGACCTATGTTACACTCATAAAAATTTTAAAATGCTAAAAAATTACAAGCTTGTAAAAGTTTATTAGAAATAATCCATTTTACTAACACTATTTTATATGTAGAATATACAATAGTCTACTAATAAAGTTCTTTAAAAGAAAAATGAATGATTTTTAAAATTTGTAAATGAATATACATATTTTTCATGTTAAGACTTTCAAAAAAAAATACATTAATAGCATTAAAAATTTAATATATTAAGATAAGAAGGGTAAATTAATTAAACATATCGATGGATGGAAAAATTATAAAACAAAAACTAATAAAAAAATAAATATTTTTGTCAATACGAATGAGTATAGATGATGATGATAAAACTTATTAATACATTGGTAAATACATAAATACAATGTAATTAAATTATTATAGTAATAAGTAAAATATCATGTATCAATTAAACAATTATAAATATACAAATAATTAAATATAAAAAGCTAAATTAATCAATTAGGTACCATATGTGAAATTAAATTATAAGGGCAAAATTGGAATTTTTAAAAAATTGAGTTTCTTAGGGACTGATAGCGTGATAAGGTTTCAAAATTTGGACTACTGGTGTAATTTTTTAAAGTTAGGGACGAAACCCGTAATTTGCTATAAACCACAGGGACCATTTGTGTAATTTACTCTTATATATATATTAGGGGTGTTCAAAAGAAACCGGAAAACCGAAAAACCGAGCCGAACCGGTCAATCCGAAACCGAAAAAACCGAAATCCGAAAAAACCGACATATGACGGACCGGTTTTCATTTTTAATAAACCGCGGGTAACCGAACCGAACATAAATATATCACAAATATTTACATATAAATAGATAAATTACAAGCTAAAATATAATATTTATAGTTTTATTTTAATTAAATATTTGTTTGTTTAAGTAGTTTTATGAAAATTTTAATGTAATTGATATATTTATTACGAATAAACTTAATTTTAAGAAACAATCAAAGTTTAAAAATTTATATTTCTATACTTTTATTATTTATAAATAGATAACAACTATCCGAGACTATCCACAAACCGAACCGCATATAACCGAAACCGTAAAGCGGGTAACCGAAACCGAAAATACGGTTCACACTTTTGCTACTAACCGAACCGAACCGGTCCATGAACAGCCCTAATATATATACTATCTTATTATATGTTTAAGATATCGAGAAAGAGATGAAGAGGTTTGTTTATTTTCTTTCTTCCTATATTATTATTTTGAAGTTTTGTTTATATTTATTCGTATAATAAGTGCCTACACGTTTGTTTTCCATTATATGTGTAATGCATTTTTAATTGAATACATTGTTTACATGTTATTAAAACTATAAATAACTAGTTTATTACCTGGGATACTTGAAAAATTATTATTTTTTAATTTGTATAAAATTAAAAATTATTTTAGAAACAACAAATAAAATACTAATATTATAGTGTTAAAAAGATTATTGAAAATATATAAATTACGTAACTAAAAGTAAAATACATAACTAAAAATTAAATAATATCAAAGAAATAAAAAAATATAGAAATATGGTAAATAGTCAATTTTTTTCTAAATCAAATTAATTATTTATTTTAATATTTTAAAAAAACTTGGATAAGAAGTTAGTGAAAAACATAAGTTGTGGACTCAATTTTATAACAAAATTCCAAGATAATAGGCGTAAGTTTTTTTTTCTAAATTAATTTAATTAAATTTTAAAATAGAAATTTTAGATTATTACACGTGTCGCTTCCAGGTTACGCCAATTGACATTCTAGTTAGGTGTCAAGTGACATTTATATACTTTTTTAATAGAATGGATATATTTACTCATATACTAATGACTAGTTTATTACCCGCGTATTACGCGTATATCTTTAATATATATAAAATATAATAAATTAAAAAATAAAGATATAAATATTATTTTTTAAACAAAAGTATACAAGATGATATTGTTATTTATTATAACCTATTAATTTTGTATATTTCTAAATATATATGAAGAGGAATTATTTTCTTATATATTTTTTTAAACTTTTATTATATCATCTTATAACTAATAAGTTAGTTAATTATTAGATTTTGTTTGATTTGATTTGAATTTAAAAGTGGATTATATTAGATTTTGATAGATTTAATTAATAATGTGTAGTGTATTAGATTTAATTTAAAAGTGGATTATATCATATTTGGATAGATTTGATTTAAATTTCTTTATTATTTTTAAAATCTATAAATGCCACGTGTCGATTCATTGTGACGACACGTGGCTTCACCAGAAATGAGTATAGTTACTCTTTTAATAGTATAAATAGAAATAGATTTTTGAATTTTTTCCAACTAACGAATAATATGATTGAATGATTAGAGAATGTCTAATCTGATTTTATTAAGATATTTGAATTTGTATTATACTTATTTTTTTAATACAATATTTATCATTTAGAAGATGATATATAAAATTACATATTCACATTATCACATATCGTACTTAATAGTGTGTATATTATTGATGGTTAAATGTTGTCTCTAATTTCATTATGGATGATAATTAAATCTTTATGTGTTTTTTTAAATTGAAAGAAACATTATATTATAAGATGGTCTCTCGAGACTAGTTATTATTTACAATCGCATCTTTACGATCATTCTTTTTTTAATTATATATTAAAAATTATTAAAAGTACATTTGTTTTTTTGTATAATTCTTCCTATGGGATTGAGGACAATCGTTATGTATTTTATTTTTAGGTTAATATTGAAAAACCAATCAAGAATATGAACATGTGATAAATTCATTT
Organism: Centrapalus pauciflorus; assembly: GCA_020465985.1. Lineage (NCBI taxonomy): Eukaryota > Viridiplantae > Streptophyta > Magnoliopsida > Asterales > Asteraceae > Centrapalus > Centrapalus pauciflorus. Next base: position 132,730 of record JAANYP010004510.1, on the reverse strand, counting down.
TTAATATTTAAGTGTACGATTTTTAAATTTTACTTTTATTATCACGGGATATTAACGATAAAATCAAAGAATATGAACAAGTGATAGAATTCATTTTTAATATTCAAGATTACAATTTTTAAAATTTACTATTATCAGATTTTAGTAATATCCAAATTTTAAATTTGAACGTATCGTTTTTTTTATATTATAATATTAGGTTTAAAACTTTAAGATTTAATTTTAATGTTAAAAGAGATTGGTCACAAGTTTTACGAAATATTGTCAGCCTATATGTCCAATATAAAATTTTAAATTTAAAACTTTAAAAGTTAATTTCATTATCATCAACTCTATTAAATACAATATTTGAATTTTCTTTTAATTTATCCTTTTATTATGTAGATCTTCTCTATATATACCATCTTATATGTTAAGATAAAGACTAGAAATGAAGAGGGTTGTTTGTTTTTCTTTCTACCTATATTATTATTATGAGGTTTTGTTTATATGATTATATCTATTATCCGTATAATAAATGCTTACACGTTTGTTTTCCATTATATGTGTATTTGCAATTTTAATTGAATACATAGTTTATATAATACTAAAATCATAAATAATTTACTTTTATATAGATTTTTTACTTTTTTTCCAACTAACGAATAATATGATTGATTGAATGATCAGAGAATGTCTAATGTGATTGAATTAAGATCTATTGAATTTGCATGATAATTATTTTTTAATACAATACTTATTATTTTGAAAATGATGTATGAAATATTCACGTGTCGTACTTAATAGTGTGTATATTATTGATGCTTAAATGTTGTCTTTAGTTTCATTATGGACGATAATTAGATCTTTATGTGTTTTTGTTTAAATTGAAAAGAAATATTATATTAAAAGGTGATATCTCGAGCAACATACCAAATATCATACTAATTATTTTTTGTTCACAATCACGTCTATACGACACCCTTTTCTAATTGTGGTGTTCCTCAATTCAAAACGTAATAATACTGGCACCCTTCGTTCACTACTCACCGAAATATGATTTTAAATGACGTAAGAACAACTGAAAACGAATGAAGAATCATTTTTAGCAATTATCAAATTTAATTATCAAATCTATCTATTATATAAAGAGTAAATAAATGTCAATTGACACTTAACAAGAATGCCAATTGGCGTAACCTGGAACCGACACGTGTAATATTCTACAATTTTTATTTTATAGTATAATTAAATTAGTTTAGAGGGTGTTTGGATTTGCGTTTGAAAAAGTGCTGTAGCGTTTTGAAAACTAATAATCAGATAATCGCTGTAACAAAAAGTGTTGCAGGAAATGTAGTGTTTGGTTTAGCTTCTGCTGTTTGATATCATAATTATCAAATAATCAGTTTTTAAAGTGTTTGGATTTGCGTTTTTACTTGTAAAATGACCAAATAATCACTTATTAAGCAAATAAGCTACAATTTTTAACTTATGAAAAAGTGTGGTAGGACAAACGCTAAACGCAAATAATCACTTATTAACGTATGCAATCCAAACACTTTAAACTAATTATTTGCGTTATTGTAACGTAATAAGCTAATAATCGCGTATATAACGCAAAACCAAACACCCTCTTAGAAAGAACCTTCCGCCAATTATCTTGGAATTTTGTTTTAAATTTGAGTCCACAACTTATGTCTTTCACTAGCTTCTTATCCAAGTTTTTTTAAAAATATTAAAAATAAATAATTAAATTGATTTAGAAAAAAAGGACTATTTACCAGATTCTAAACTTTTTTCTTTCTTTGTTATTATTTAATGCTTTGTTATGTATATTACCTTTTGTTATCTGGTTTAATATTACTATTTTATTTGTTGTTATTAAAATAATTTTCAACTTCATACAAATTAACAAAAATTATTTAAATATCTTGTGTAGTACACGTAGTAAAACTACTTTAAAATTGCACACAAAAAACCATTCTCTTTCATTTAATTAACCTTTTAGCCCTGGTGTTGTTAGTATGGACACGTGTTAAGATTGTAGCAGGTTTAGATAGATAGTTCTAACATCCAAAGAAGAGGAATGTTGAAGTGAATGGATAGCCATGAGGCATGAGCCACGGATCCAACCCTTAGCCTGACACCCTCATTAAATCTGTGGCCACAATACCACTCCCGTGAACCATTTGGGTCCCTTTCTCAATTGTCTCAACCCACGTCATATCCCACCAAAATTAATATGCCTTTTAAACTCCACAACTTTAACCTCTACTCGAAAAAAAAAAAAATATTCAATTTAATTTGTTGTATATATAGAAAGAAAGAAAGTGAGAAATATTTAGGTTCAAGTGAGTACCACTTATTATACAGCGCACCAAGGTACTACTCTTAAAACATATTTTATGAAAAAAATTCATAAACATTTTTTTCAAAATAATATTTTTTAAATTTATTTTGTAATCGATATAATTTTAGATATAAAAAAAATAGTTTTCTTAGTGGAAATATAGATAAGATAATTTTTATTTGATTTATATTAGGTTGATGAATGATGATATTTGGTTTTTATTTTATATAAATTTTTTAAATATGAAAAATTGTAGTTATCTTTTATTTTAGGGTTAATATCGAAAAAACCATATAAACTTTCCTTAGTTTTGTGATTAAGTCCCTAAACTTTTTTCTGATTGTTTAAGTCACTTGACTATTTTTGTCTTATTAAAAAAAACTCACTATTTTTACATGTCTTAGCGATTAAGTCCCTAAACTTTTTGTTTTATTGGTTGTGTTTTACCTACTCATTCGGTAGCCAGTAAAAAATATATACTTTTGAATCATACAAATTTAGTTTAGGGACTTAAACAATCGGAAAAAAAGTTCAGGGACTTAATCGTGAAAATGAGAATAGTTTATAGGGTTTTTCCAATATTAACCCTTTATTTATTTTATTTTATTCTTAAAATAATAAATTACAACTATATTTTCTTTTCAAAAATTTTAAAATGACACATCGTGAAAGAGACTTGCTATAGTATATATCTAAGAAAACATAAGTGTATGATTTTTAGGAAAAAACTAAAAGCTTCGTGATTCGTTGTAGGATCTTATGATATGAAAACAATTTAAAGATATGGTATATGTAATGTAACAAGGTAAATTTATTCCGAAAAATTTCGCAAAAAACCATAAAACTATACATTTTTTTCGATTAAACTCCATGTCAGCAACCGCAACCCGTTCAACAGGTTACCGGTAACTTTTTTTTTGAAGAAAAACATCAAATTCCTAAGTTTTATCTGGTTAAGGGACAAAAAATTGATTGAGGGGTCTAATCGAAAAAAACTTTTAATTGGATGATTTTATATGAAATTTTCCCTTGTATAAAATACTTAGAGGGTGTTTGGTTTTGCGTTACAAACGAGATTATTAGCTTATTACGTTACAATAACGCAAATAAATAGTTTAAATTGTTTGGAATGCATACGTTAATAAGTGATTATTTGCGTTTTGATTAATCCTACCACACTTTTTCATAAATTAAAAACTTGTAGTTTATTTGCTTAATAACTGCTTATTTGATCATTTTACAAATTAAAACGCAAATTCAAACACTTTAAAAACTGATTATTTGATAATTATGATAACAAACAACAGAAGCTAAACCAAACATTACAATTCCGACAACACTTTTTGTTATAACATTCGATTATTAGTTTCCAAAACGCTACAATATTTTTTCAAATCCAAACACCCTCTAACATACTTCAATTTTGTGTCTTTATAACTGCAATTTATTTTGTTAAGACAATTCCGTTATGAAAGGACATGAAATTTAACCTTTAGGCCAGAGAGAATTATGAAATACTATTTTTTGTTAAGAAATAATTATGAAATTCAATTTTTACATCTTTAGTTGGTCACTAGTATTTTATTGAAAAATTAAATGTATAATCCTTTCGAACTAAAAAAAATTCACATTATCTTTACTGCCAAATTTCGTATTTTATGTTACATTATTTTACAATTTGCTCCTTCCACAATAGGATCTTAGTTAGAATCTTGAGATCTATCATAGGATCTTAAGATTTCGATCAGATTCGATAATGTGTTTACTTCAATATAAAAAATTATAAATTGTCAAATTTGTTAAATAAAAAATGAAAACATATGTATGCGTGTGTGTGTGTGTTAATTATCTGATTTGTGTATAACAAAATTTTTTATATAATTTTAGAATTCAATACTTATAAAATATAACTACCGTTATAATATTTGCATTTTTTATATTTTATCAAATTGACATAAATTTTGGTGCAAATTATTACACATATAAATAGATAATGTTATGTCGATAATCAGTTAACATGTCGATCTTAACAACCTAATTTGGTTCATACACGGCTTTTATAAAGGAACTTGTTTATGAACCCACATATTACGTGAATACATTTTAATAAATTATTGGTTATTTAAAATTTATGTAAACATACAAATAAAACATATAAATAATAAATATTATTAAAAAAAAGTACAAAAATAGTGTTGTTATTTGTCGTATATTTAATAGTTACTTCTTTAAGAATTTTTATAATATTTTATTAAATTTATATGTATTTTAATCAATATAATTTAATGTTTCAAATTTACAAAAATATGATGTTAATAATATTGTATTATGTTTACATTTTACTTATTCAATATCGTTTGTATAATATTTATTTTAATAAATATATATATACACGCATAATATTTTTTTAATTAAACATATAGATAAGTATATATAAGGTGTAATTTGGATGTATGTGTATTATATTCATAATAATAACTAAAAATATTAGATAATGAGAAATCTAATAAATATTGAATAATGATAAATGTTATAGGTTTTAAAAATAATAAATTGTATTTATCTTTTATTTTATATTTGTATTTATCTTAGATTTTATATTTGTATTTTATTTTTTATTTATCTTTTCAAATAAAATGTGGAGACGTCATGTGTTATTTTACAGGATATGATTTAAAATACGAATAATCTAAAATTTGTTAGTTATGTATTTGGTGGGAAGTGAGATTAACGTTAAAAGGGCAAAAAAATTAAAATGTAAATCTCCTAAGCAAGCAGTTATAATGAATTTTGACCATATATACCACATTCACTGCTAGATTGGTTTGGAGTTATACTAGTTTTTGCATGATTGACATAATGAATCCAAACACCTCGTGAACTTCCCCTATAAAAACAAATGCGTCTTTACCAAAAAGATTGAATCATATACACAATTTCCAGAACTAATGTCTTCTTCATGGGTTTCATTTATGGTTCTGCTCCTATGCTTCTCCTTCAATGGAGTCTCTGCCAGCAGACACCGGAAACAACCACATTCCGCCGCTATTCTCGTCGGAACTGTCTACTGTGACACATGCTTCCGTCAAGAAGTATCCAATTCCAATCGTTTTATCTCAGGTTCTTATTCTTCATGTTGTGTTTTTTAATTTATTCTTATGTTATGCTTCTGAATTTTTTTTAATATATATATATATTCACCACTATAAATATGTAATAAGTTTTATTCTACCAAGTTATAGCTACGTAAAAACATTTCACTCATTTCTTGAGATTTACTGGGATTTGCATTGCAAAATCCTGTGTTTGGTTCACAGATTTCAGTAATGATTTAAAATCATTTCATCTCTTCCTTCATTGTTATTTAAAAACCCAACCTCCCGGATTTTATATTCCAGTTACCCTGCATTTTTCATATTAACAATTTTTTTATAAGATAATACATATTGTTTGACAAAATCCTGACAAATGCAAATGCTGTATGGTACAAATTATTTGACAAAATGTATATCACAGAGAAAAAAATCTATGAACCAAGCGTCCACTAACTTCTCTGGTGTAGAACTGACATTGAAAGTTTAATTAAAAGCGATGATAATGATATCATGAAGAATTCATAATAACTGATTGAGACATGTTTGAAAAATATAATGATCTAATCAGCACGAAAAAAATATTAGGATTTGAATAAGATAAATGAAAAAAAAAAAAAAAAAAACTCGTAGATTGATTACTTGTCTGTCATATTTGGAAAGCACAATTTGTTTGAAGAGTGTGTGAGTATGAACAATATGTATAAAATTGATTGATTCGTGGTAGTGACGTCGTCGCTTTGAATTGTTTGATCAGGGGCGAGGGTGGCGGTGGAGTGCGCCGGAGAAGGTGGCAAACGGAGTTTCCGGGAAGAAGTAAAGACGAATGAGAAAGGTGAATTTGAAGCCAGACTGCCGGTTTCGATCAGTAAACATGTAGATAAAATCAAAGGGTGTTCAGTGAGATTGATTAGCAGCGGCAAGCCGTACTGTTCGGTGGCAGCCAGTGCTACCTCATCGGAAATTCATTTTAAATCGAAGAAGGCCGGAACTCATATATTCTCAGCTGGCTTCTTCACGTTCAAACCAGAAGTATGTAATCAGAAAGATTTCATGGAAAAAGGTTTTCCACCGTCACTTCCTGATCCTCCGGCACCATTCTTGCCGCCGATCGGTGAAGGAATTCTCCCTTCTCTTCCCATGCCGGATTTACCACTTCCGCCGCTAGTTCCACCTCTACCACGGCTCCCCGGAGTTCCACTTCCACCGGTAACCAGCCAAAAACCATCGGAATCCGATAAACTGTCAGATCAAAAATCGTTTGGATTTCCAATACCTCCTAACCCGTTTCAACCGCCGTCACTGATCCCGCCGCTGCCGTTCCAGCCATCACCGCCGTCGCTATTTCCTCCACTCCCATTCCAGCCATCACCACCTTCAGTGATTCCTCCCCTCTTTCCGTCACCACCACCAACTTCGATCTTTCCACCGTTTCCCTTTCCACCTGTACCAAGTTTGATTCCATCACCTCCGCCGCCACCTCCGCCTGCATTTCCTATACCTCTACCACCACTTTTTCCGGTACCTCCGGTACCGGGATTCCCTACAGTCCCACCAGCCAAGACCTCCCCTTGATCGAACTCATATATAATATCGGTATCATTGTTTAATCTCCTACTAATAACCTTTTGAAGTGATCCCATTTTCATACATATATATTTGCTTTTATTACAAACCTTATATAATATTTTATTACCATTGTTGGTATTGTAATTGTAGTAGGAATAAATTTGGTATTTTACACGATTTATATTCGAAGATATATTTAGTTTAAATATTATGAACTAAATATCTAGGTTTTAATTTAGATCTTATCACGTTATGTACATAAGTACATTTATATTTTATGTCTATGAGTTATATACTAGAATTGTGTCTAAAAATGTTACCACTTATGAAGGTTTAAGGGTTACAAAATGGGTTAATTGCGTTAAAAGCTAACATGTTATTACAGTTTTTTTTTTAATTTTGGTAACTAACTAATTTTTTTTTAAATTTAAGGTAATATACTAATTTTCTTTTCTATTTAAGATAACATACTTTCCAAATCAAGTCAATCAAGGTAACCATATTGGATTGAAAGGTAAAAATTACTAACGTGACATTTTCTTTATCCGGTCAACATTTTTTTTAACAGATATGACAGTTTAATTGTTATATGATATGCCCTATTTTGTGTAATTTAAAAGTACTTTCTATAATACATTGTTATTTTGAACAAATTTAAAAATAATTAAGCAATATTAGAAATTAAAAAAACTGATGACTATATACAGAAACAATTATTTCAGTAATTTTTACATTTCAATCCGATACGGTTACATTGATTAACTTGAATTGGAAAATATGTTACTTCAAATAGAAAAAATTTTAGTATGTTACCTAAATTGAAAAAACAACTACAATAAATTACCTTTTGACGTAATTAATCCTTACAAAATCATAATGGTTTTTTGGATAGTCACATTCATAACACTCCTCTTTGGCTATTAATTCAATATATGAAAAAATATATCTCCTTAAAACTTTACCAAATTCAATCTGGTGAGATAAAACCCTAGAAAATTAATAAATACATAACTCTATCACTTCTTTTAAAGATGTTGCATTATTATAAACCTTGAAAAACTAATTTGAACAAAACTATGACTAATAGAAAAAGAATGCAACATATATATCTCCATCCCCCTAAGTATTGCATTACTAATCACTTGATCTCTTTAAGTCAATGAGTGACTTGGTAAACAAGTCGGTCATGCTCTCACTTGAAAAAAAAATATGTTCACTTTGTGACCGGTTAGTTTAAGAATTTTTTCAATATCTTATAGTCATAAATCAAGTAAATCTGCTTTGGATAAGTTTAGAAATAAACCTGAATAATGTGTTCTCGATATATCGTCTCTTCTCCTTCCAATACTTTCATCAGTGTTACGAGCAAAACCTTGATAATATTTATAGCAATGCTAAATAAACCATAAAATGACTAGCAACGGTGATGATATATATATGGTACTTAAAACATGATACTTCTTGAACATCAATTTCTTTTTTATCTGTCGGATGTTGAAAATGACATTATTAATGTCAAAACGTTCTCGAGAAATTTTCTTATATGCTTTTGACATTTCGAACTTCTCATGCTTTAGCATTTTTCAACTTCTAAGATCTGCTTTTTGAATTTTAATATTGAGATCAAAGTTTATTTTTTTATGAAATGCTTTATGCGTTTTATATTATCAAGAAAAATCAGTGTTAAATAATATTATTTCATAGCCACAAATCAACCCAAACTAATAATATATCAAAACTAGTCGCATCTTCCACCGGTGAATATATCTCCTTTTAAAAAAATGATAATATTTGTAAAATAAATTATTGTGCATCTAACCCGATTCATTTCATTATAATCTTTACCTTTTACATTTTATACATGCACAAATATCATAAATAGTATTTCAACTTTAGGTGGAACAGATTACAAGTCAAAACTTATACATTCACAAGAAACTTCAATAACTCGTTTGTGGCCAACATATACGTAAGACATTACACAACTTGAAGTGCACACGACTATAAGTCCAACACTTGTACGTTTAGAAATTATTTCAATATGTTCTCATTTGTGTTTTTTCATTATGGATAACCAGTTATATATATGCAGACATTAACTCGTGATATAATTTGATAATTTAATTTATATATAACATATTATTTATATATTTATTACAATAAATAAAAATGATATGAAATATGTTTTTATAAAATTATCTTTTAGTCAAATACATAATAATTTTTTTAACATGTATTTATCTTAAGGTATTTTAATAATTAGATAAACATAAAAAATAATTTTTATTTAGATATAATAAGTATAGATAATATAATATTTAAATTTTATTAATGTTTTAATAAATTAGTGTGTAAATAAATATATAGATATGACAATCTAGATTTGATTTTAGTATTATGAGTTGTATATATTTTTTATTTTAAAAATAAAAGTTTGTATTTATTTTTTGTGGTGAAACATGAAAGCGACACGTATGCTTTTAATATTCTCCTTATCATATACTAGTTTATTAACCCGTGTATTACACTGATAACTTTAATAAATATTTTTTCTCAAAAGTTATAAAAACTAAAAATTAAAAGTTAACATTAAATTTTGATATATAAAAAATTTTTATACGTGTGATATTTAACATATTTTATTATAATTAGTTTTAAGTATAAGTTAGTTAAATGAAAAATATAGTCAATAATAACATTTAAGTTGTCATTATTATAATTAGCTAAAAGTCTTTTAAAAGTTGATTGTTGTAATTTTAATAGATCCTTAAAAATAGGAACATTTTAGGGACTTAAAAAAGAAATGAATAAAAATATTTTAAAAAATACAAATTACAAATGTTATTTAGATATAAAGCCACGTGACATTCTTAACGTGATGACAAATGACAAATGTTTTATTTATTTGATAGTATAGATAGAATATATCTAGATTCACGACGCTAAATTATATGCAATAATGTCATCAAAGTTGATTTTATTTCGATTTCATACAATTTTATACATGTATATTGATGTCACGATTTATTTATATTCAGATTTTTGAGTTTCTTCTTGATCATATTATGGAGTCTCTTCAGGAGTTATATCATTGATTCAACCATCTTATTCGTATGTTCCTTTTCATGCTCAAGACTTTTTATATTTAGATTATCATAATAAGTTACTAATATTATGATAATTAGTCTAAAGTTCAGTTTGTTGGCATATGAAGATATTTTGATTCAAGTTCAATCCATCGAGTTTTCTTAGAATTTACATGGAAACAAAAAACTAGAATTTAATTTGGAGATCTGACTGAGAAATCTCAATGGATTAATTTTTATTAATTAAATATATTATCTTTTATTTAGAAAAAAATTCTCAACAAATACATTTTTAGTAAAAATTAATTAAAAAAAGTCAGCACATTAATATTTAACTAAATTATTAACCTATGTATTACGTGAATTAACTTAATAAATAAATGATTATATACATTATATATATATATATATATATATATATATATATATATATATATATATATATTGAGAACATAGAATACCATATTACTTCCATAATTATTTTATTTTTTATTATAAAATTAGGAAAACATTAATATAATATATTTTTTAAATAAAATAAAAGATAAATAGAACTCATTAACTATGAATTTTACAAATAAAAACAAATCTAATCTAAATCAAATATCATTAATTTGTTGTAAATCAAATCAATTTAAATATCTAATTTATATAATTTCATAAGAAACTATTTTTATTTGAATTTAGAAAAAACAATTTTTGTATATTTTAAATTTGAGTTAATTTATTAAAAAATTCTTACGTTATACCAATTAATAAAACACATAATTTTAATTATTTATTTAATGATAAAAAACAATATTTTATCTGGTAATTCGTATTAGTAATTTCGTATCAAAACTTGGACACCAAGTTTGTCACGTTTTAATTATAAATTCGTAAATCAAATCAATTTAAATATTTAATTTATATAATTTCCTAAGAAACTATTTTTATTTGAATTTAGAAAAAACAATTTTTGTATATTTTAAATTTGAGTTAATTTATTAAAAAATTCTTATGTTATACCAATTAATAAAACATATAATTTAAATTATTTATTTAATGACAAAAAACAATATTTTATCTAGGTAATTCGCATCAGTAATTTCGTATCAAAACTTGGCCACCAAGTTTGTCATCGTTTTAATTATAACTTTTATTTGTTGTAAATCAAATCAATTTAAATATTTAATTTATATAATTTCGTAAGAAGCTATTTTTATTTGAATTTAGAAAAAACAATTTTTGTGTATTTTAAATTTGAGTTAATTTATTAAAAAATTCTTATGTTATACCAATTAATAAAACATATAATTTTAATTATTTATTTAATGATAAAAAACAATATTTTATCTAGTAATTCGTATTAGTAATTTCGTATCAAAACTTGGACACCAAGTTTGTCATCGTTTTAATTATAACTATATTTTATTATATTCTCAAGTCCCACCGCCTCTGTTTCTTTTTCACTCTGATAAACCTCTCCACTAAACTCATTTTTGATTAGATAAATTTATCGAAACGCAGTCTTGCGAGAGCTTTCTGCTCTCTCGATCACGTAAAGTATCTGTAAAATTGCTCCGATCGATCGATCAAACACATTCATCATCGGTTATCCGATCATTTTATCCGGTCATGGCGGAAGAAATCGCCAAGCTCGTCGGAGTTCTCTTCGACGACAAGGCATCATCTTCATCGAATGATGTTAGTCTTCGTTCAGAAAAATTAGGGCTCGAAAAGCTATATTTGATCCTTAAACAAGGCGTTGAAATCGATAGTGATGGAATATTAGGGCTACAACGATGGGACCAGGCTCAGATTCAGGCCGTTATTTCCGTAGCATACGCGATTGTTTCTTCAACCCGATCCATTTCTGGTATTTTTTAATCATGCGTTCAACGTATATATGCTTTAAATCGAATTGAGTACCAGGTTGTGTTTCGTAAGGTTGTACAAGTGTTTTTTTTCATGTGTATTTCTTTTTTGATTTGACAGTGGAGCAAGTGGAACCGATAACTGTTGCCGTGATGGAGCAGTCTTTGGAGTTTGCTCTTTGTTGTTTGGAGAAATCAGTTTCTAGCAGTGATGATTTAAGTTTCATCCAGGTTCTTAATTTTGTTTGTGGTTCATACTTCATATGCAAGCTACGCTGATTTAAGCTGTTTATGAGTTACACATTATTTATATGGTTTTATTACACTATAGGACTATAGGTTAATGAGGAATCTATAGCACTGCAAAACTAAGTAAAATATTACTGATCAGGAAGTTGGTTAGGGTAAATTGTAGGCTACTAATTAGTAACCTACACAATTTATTTATTTTTACTAGAAGAGTCTGTTTTGAAACTCCAGGGACCTAGTTACGAGGAAATGTGAAAATTACTTCTTTCCCCTATCGCTGACATATATAAAGGCTCCAGCCGTTTTTGTCTATTAGCATCCTTGATTGTGTGCAAGTGTTATAAACTTGAAGTCAGGAAGAAGTTCTCTTATCCTTACTAGGCATGGATTTATTATTTCTATACTTGGTTATTGATGAGTTCACAAGGAAAGTATGAGAGTAGTTGACGTGCAAATGCCATTTGGAGAATGCAGAGTGTTACAATAGATGCACCGGTATATATATATTCATTAGCATTTTCAATAAGTGAAACTGGTGCGACAAGTGTTGCATAAGTCACCATTTTCAACTAAATCCATATCCACATGCATGATGCATATCCATCATTAAGCTGCCACTTACATGAATTCCGCTTATCCAGCCTGTAAACTTCCATGATCATCATGGCAATTAATCATGGTATCTAGCATAAGAACTACAAGATGTCTATCACTCCTTGGCAAATTGATGTAACCTCCATATGTCGTGCACGAATAATTTACATGGAAATGGCATGTATGACTTGATGCAGTGATTTATTGTTATACTTAATAATAATAATAATAATAATAATAATAATAATAATAATAATAACAATAATAATAATAATAATAATAATAATAATAATAATAATAATAATAATAATAATAATAATAATAATAATAATAATAATAATAATAATTATATTAGTATTTTGTGAAATTGATTTACCTTGTGTGGCCTTATTCTTGGAGAAACTTGAGGTCTTGAGCAATGCTAATATCACTTGGCTAGGGTAGAACGTATGCCATGCCTACAGGCGAACTTACTTTCACTTAACTCTCAATCTAGATGCCAAATTTATTGCTAGTGGCTGTTAGTGATGAATTCTGATTATTGGAAAATTGGTTACCAAATTTATTGATAGGATCTCGAAAATACTGAATATGTTACATTGGAGAAGGTTCTTGTAGATAAATGAAAATACTGAATATGCATATATGCATTCATTTATCCCCGAAAACCAGAGAGAAACTACAGATAAACGAATGCATACAAGCACTTCGCACACTTGGCAGGTCAGACCAATTATACTACTTCTGAGTTATCAGAAAAGAGCGCCAGACCGTATCTTATTTTGTAAATATGTAAGATATCCACCTTCCAAATATATTTTACACAATTAAAAGGTTTCGGATGCTAGTTGACAATAGAAACTTGAAGCTAAACTGCTGAACTTAAAATATAAAAAATGTGTATATGTATATTAAGGCTTCACAGAGACGAAGGCTGTGATTTAATGAGTGGGCAAAAAACTATGATCAGTTGGTTTTTTTAGCTTCGATGAAGAGTCGAGCACTGATGGTTCTCAATGCAAATACGAAGAAGTACAACTGTAAAAGGAATGCTATAATGAAGCTGTGTGGTGTGGTGGTTGATGAGCCATATGAATTTCTACTAAATAGAAGTTAGTAGAAGGATGCATTTGTTTACAGCATTGATGGCCATTCATGAATTTGAGAAATTATAAATGTGAATTGAGTTAGGACTTTAGGTTAATTAAGGTTTTTGATTCTTAAAGTTATTGTAAATTTATTTAACATTTAATTAAGAGCTTCACTTATTGAATAAGCAGCATGGTAAAATTTGTTGATCACACACTTGATGAGGCTGTGAAATTGTGTGCCAATACACATGTTTCTAAAAGTCTAAAACAGACATGCCATTAGTTGCTATCATCGTGATTAAATGCTGAAGCCTTTAGCCGTGTTGAATAAGTGATAGTGGACTTTCATCTTTCTCTCTCTCACACACACACACACATTAATTTTATTACAATAGTGATGGTATCTGCAAATACATTGCTCCAGCGTGAGCACCGTTATGTATGTATCCATATTATGATTATTTATTCTCCCAAAACATCATGCAGTTATTGGAGATCGCACTAGTTGATGGAACAATTAAAGAGGCTGATGTTTCACATCCCTCTTCTATGAATATGCTTATAGACTCATTGAAGTCAATCACATTAAGAAGTGAGAATGTGGAATTGCAAGACCATATTGAATGTATCATTCGAGGTATTACTTTTTTCCCCTTTCCTTACGGATATTCTTTTCTGATGGTTTAGCTGCACGGTCCTAAAGCTGTGTTTTTTTAATGCATTGGAATAGGGAATAGTTGCTCTAAGGAAAAAAAGCCTGTGGACCGTCTCCTTATGACATTAGCTTCCGAATGGACGCAAAATGATAATGTAAACACGTGGACAATTGGGAGGAGTTCTCATGATTTCAATAAGTTAATTCCACTTTTGCAGCACTGGGCCGTTGTTCACCTGGGTTGCATACAGCGTCTTGTTTCATATTGCATGAGGTTGGTTGAGAATCTGGACAGGTGTGATGAGAGGATAGACAGCATCAATTTGCGGAAGAGATTGTCATTTTGTGCAAGAATTTTCAAATTACTTTCAAGTGTTACCAAAGACGCTCCATATGTTGAATATGATGTTAAACTGTTGGAATCTTTTGCATCATTTACCAATGTGCTGCCTAGTCTATTCCGAAGTGGATATGAATTCACAACAAGCAATGTGTCTGTTGAGTTCAATATTGAAAGTCTCGTGTTGGTGCTGTTGGAGGCATTTCTCCATGTAGTTCATACAATTTTCTGCAACAGCAATGTGTTTCAAAACATTTTGGTGTGTGCAATAGTTTCTGTGTTTGAAAATTTGGATGTTGATGTGTGGAGGTATGACAAGTCTATTACAAACATAAAGCTGCCAGCGGCTTACTTCCCTCGAATTGTTCTTTACATTCTGAAGTTAGTTGAGGATATAAGCAAGCAACAGTATCAGCCTCTTGAATTGAAGGTCTTACATGCAGGAAGTAGTGGTAGTTTGACTGATAGCCTTGCTGGTTCATTTTTATGTGGTGTCGGATCAGGAAGGATCTCTTTATTGAAGAAGTACACCGTTGAAGAGTTGTTAAAATTAATATTTCCTGCATCAACCCACTGGGTAGACAATATGATGCACCTTGCTTTCTTTCTCCACTCTGAGGGGGTAAAGATGTTACCAAAACTGGACAGATCCTATTCCAGTTGTACCAAGGCCTCTTCTACAATGGAACCTGAAAGCACAGTTTGCCATGAGGACGAAGCACTGTTTGGTGACCTTTTCTCTGAGGGTGGGCGCTCGGTAGGATCAACGGATGGATACGATCAATCGGTTATTGCTGCTAGTTCTGTTACCAATGTGAATATGCCTCTCCATGCTGCCACAGAGGTGTTTATCTTTTTGAAGACAAGTGCCTTTTCACCTGAGTGGCATTCTTCAATTTATGAGGATGCGTGCAAAAAGCTTACTTCATATCATATTGATATCATGCTTTCTGTTCTCAGCTGTCAAGGGTGTCGTGCCGGAGACCGGATTTCTGATACTGGTGTATCTTTGTCTGAGCATAGGAAGTTTGTGCATGCTCATGAAGTTTGCTATGAGGTATTGCACAACTTGATCTCATTCCATTCACTATCTGATTCCCTTGAAGAGTACCTTGTCTCCAAAATCTTGGCCGTAGAGAATGGTTGTTTTGTGTACAACCATCAGACCCTTGCCTTATTAGCTCATATACTTATATGCCGGGTTGGTTTGTCTGGCAATCATTTAAGAACAAATGTCCAGAAGGTGTTTGTGGAATTTATTTTTGAGAAGGTGAAATCAGTCTGTGCATGCTGCCCTACTCTCAAAGAACTTATTGAGACGCTACCCTCAGTCTTCCATATTGAGATTCTTCTGATGTCATTTCATTTATCGGCTGAGACCGAAAAGGCAGTACAAGCAAACTTCATATTTTCCTCCATTAGAACAATTGAGCATCTCTCGTCTGGTTTTAACAGCACTCAGTTGTCATGCTGGGGATTGCTAGTTTCACGGTTGGTTTTGATTCTTCGACACATGCTATTTTATCCTAGTGTTTGTCCTCCAACGTTACTTTCAGAGTTGAAATCCAAGTTAAGGGAAGCTCCAATTGCAAGGTCAGTTCCTCCGGGTAATGCAAGTAACCATACGTTTTGGGCATCAACTTTCGTGGAGAACGTGATGCGGATTTTTACCATAGAAGGGGAAGTCAGCAGCACTTTTCTGAGTCAACTGATTGACGTCACATCCTTTACTGCTTCAGCATGTAGAGAAGATCTTTCGGTTGAATGCTTAGGTCTGAGTTGGGTGGACATATGTTCTTCGTTTTCTTGGATTTTAGGGTTTTGGAGAGGAGAAGGAGCATCAACTATGGAGGACTTGGTTCTTGAAAGATACATTTTTATGCTTTGTTGGGATATTCCTCCGATGCACACCACCTTGGATTTGCTTCCTTCTTGTAGTGACCTTCAGACCCTCAACATCACTAGCATGGAACATATTTTGTACTTTGGTCATTCAATATTGGGCAGTTGTGGAGTTGCTACAGGGGTTAATTTTTCAAAATTAGTGTTTTCTGTGCTAGAACAGTTGCAATCAATGCCCATATCCGGGGAAACTGAAGAGCTTGGCTGGGACTTCCTGAGAAGTGGATCATGGTTATCTCTTGTACTGTCCTTATTTGGAGCTGGAAATCAGAGGTACTGCATTAATAATGAAATTGCTTCAGTGGGTGGTCTAGTCTTGCTGGAGCACACATCTAGAGATGCTGAATTCCTTACACTTGCTGAAAAGTTGGTCATCAGCTCATTTAATGGAGATACAGTTGCAGTGTTATTGAGATCATTATCGGTAATACTACATAGGTACATAAATGTTTACCAGAGGACATTACTTTCTACGTTTGGTAACAGTCAGAGCTCAGCCACTAAGTTTTCACCTCTATTGCTTCTCAAACACACTGGATTTGACAAGTCCCAACAAGATGTGTTTCTTGAGAAATGCTCTTTCAGCTCTTGCCAGTTGGAGTCTATTTGTGAACTACTGTCAAAGTTGGGTACTGCTCTTGATAAGATGGCACCTGGAATATGGAATAAGGTATTTTTGGAACTTATAATCCATGGTTTCCCGTGTAATAACCAAGTTCCCAGTGGGTTTTTGCTTTCTTGCATTCTTAGCATTAAAGGAATTATTTGCGTTCTAGATGGTCTTCTCAAGGTGGTAAATGCCAAGGAATTAACCTCTGTCGAGGCTGAAGCGTGTCGTGAGATTCTCGAGTCAATCTTGTCGATTAAAACTGACAGGGTATTTAGCAGTCTTCATGGTCAATGTGATGCAATTTATGGAAGCCTAAGTGATGGCTTGGAAGGGTTTGATTACAGAAGTTTCTTTACAATGAAGAACATGTATGAATATTTGAGAGATATTAATGCTAGAGAAGTTGTTGATAGCTCTGTTAATGAATGTGTAGTGTCTAAGGCTATTGATACCATAGACAGTATCATGAAGGATCCTTTAAGGGCAACTGTGTTAAAATTTTTCATGCCTGATGGAGATGTTGCTGAGCAGATGGAAGATACATGTAGTTCTCAGCATGGGGATCTTTTGGTCTTCATTGATGCATTGGATAATTGCAACTCCGAATCTGTTAATGTGAAGGTTCTTAGTTTCTTTGTTGATCTTTTATCTGGAGATATAGGTCCTAATTTCAAACCGAAGTTGCAGAAGAAATTCCTCGACATGAATCTGATTCACCTTTCCAAATGGCTGGAGAGAAGGCTTCTAGGATCCACAAGTGAACCTTCAGGCGATGTCATATGTGTAAATGGAAGTTCATCATCTCTAAGAGAGTCAACCATGAAATTCATTGCATCTCTTTTGTCTCCTCCAGAATCACGATCTGAAGAACTGCATTATCATATATACGAAGCACTGTTAGTGTTACTTGATAATGCCTTTATGCTGTATGACATCAATACGGCAAAATCCTATCTGAATTTTGTTGTTCAACTTTCAAGCAGTGAGGCCTCAATGAAACCTCTTTTGGAGCGGACGGTGATGCTAATGAATAAGTTGGCTGGTGATGAGCGTCTGCTTCAAGGCCTGAAATTTCTCTTTGGTTTTCTTGGATCCATGGCAAGTGATATTGGGTCTAATAAGAACTCTGCTGTGAAGTTTGTTGAGAAGTCTTCACGTATGAGTGGTTCTGGGATGGGGTCAGTGGCTTCAAGGTCTCTGGGTTCAAGGAAACATCATAATGCGTTAGTCCTTTCTTCTAATCAAGATGGTGGATCCACATCTCTTGATTGTGATGCAACTTCAGCTGATGAAGATGAGGATGATGGAACATCAGATGGTGAAATGGGTAGCATGGATAAGGACGAGTTTGATGATAGTAACAGTGAAAGGGCCCTTGCTTCTAAAGTTTGTACATTTACATCCAGTGGCAGCAACTTTATGGAACAGCACTGGTATTTTTGTTATACATGTGATCTGACTGTGTCAAAAGGCTGTTGTTCTGTGTGTGCAAAAGTTTGTCATCGTGGACATCGTGTTGTCTACTCCCGATCAAGTCGTTTTTTTTGCGACTGTGGAGCAGGGGGTGTACGAGGTAGTAGTTGCCAGTGCCTGAAGCCTAGGAAATTTACTGGAGGTAACAGTGCACCTGCTCGTAGTGCTGGTAATCTTCATTCATTTCTACCATTCACAGAGGAGGGGGATCAGCTTCCTGACAGTGAGTCGGATGTTGATGAAGATGGTTCATTGGACATGGATAGCTCTGTCAGGTTAGCTTTTCCAAGGGAAATACAAGAGGCAATGCCATCATTGATACAAGGACTTGATGTTGAAGATCGGGTGCTTGAACTTTGCTCCTCGTTGTTGCCATCTATAACTAACCGAAGAGACTCCAACCTCTCGAAGGATAAGAATATTTCAATGGGTGAAGACAAAGTGGTTAGTTTCAGTGCTGATCTTCTACAGTTGAAGAAGGCTTACAAAAGTGGTTCCTTGGATCTAAAGATAAAGGCAGATTATTCGAATGCAAAGGAACTTAAGTCCCATTTAGCTAGTGGCTCCCTTGTAAAATCATTGCTTAGTGTCAGTACTCGAGGCCGACTTGCTGTTGGAGAAGGTGATAAAGTAGCCATATTTGATGTTGGTCAGCTGATTGGACAGGCCACCATTGCACCTGTTACGGCTGACAAGGCTAATGTGAAACCTCTATCGAAGAATGTCGTTCGCTTTGAGATTGTACATCTTGCTTTTAACCCATTGGTTGAGAATTATCTTGCTGTGGCAGGCTATGAAGATTGCCAGGTTCTTACTGTAAGTCATCGCGGAGAGGTCACAGATCGCCTGGCTATTGAGCTTGCACTGCAAGGTGCCTATATAAGGCGTGTAGAATGGGTTCCTGGGTCTCAAGTGCAGCTTATGGTGGTCACCAATAAATTTGTTAAGATATATGATCTTTCTCAGGACAATATCAGTCCCATGCACTATATCACCTTGCATGACGACACAATTGTTGATGCAACGCTTGCTGTGGTTTCCCAAGCACGGGTTTTTCTTATTGTCCTTTCTGAACTTGGTAGCTTGTTCAGGCTAGAATTGTCTAATGAAGGAAATGCTGGTGCAAAAACATTAAAAGAAATGGTGCAAATGCCAGGCAGTGAAGCGCATGCAAAAGGTTCCTCTTTGTATTTCTCATCAACTTACAAGCTGCTATTTGTATCATATCAAGATGGAACAACCTTTATGGGCAGGCTTGATCATGGTGCATCATCTCTATCTGAGATATCTGCTGTTTATGAGGACGAACAAGATGGTAAACGTCGTCCAGCTGGATTACATCGTTTCAAAGAGTTGCTTGCTGGCAGTGGTTTATTTGTTTGCTTCTCAAGTGTGAAGTCCAATGCTGCTCTGACCGTTTCAGTTGGAGAGCATGAAGTCCTTGCGCAGAACATGCGGAATGGAGTGTATTCCACCTCAGTGTTGGTGGGTATAACAGCGTATAAACCTTTATCCAAAGATAAAATTCACTGTCTCGTTTTGCATGATGATGGTAGTCTTCAGATATATACACATGTCCCTGTTGGGGTTGAACCTGGTGCAAATGTGATTCCGGATAAAGTTAAAAAGTTGGGATCTGACATACTCAACAGCAAAGCCTATGCTAGTTTGAAGCCAGAGTTCCCACTTGATTTTTTCGAAAAAACAGTATGCATAACAGCAGATGTGAAATTAAGTGGTGAAGCCATCAAAAGCGGGGATTCCGAAGGTGCAAAGCAGAGCTTGGCATCTGAAGATGGATTTCTTGAGAGTCCGACACCTGCTGGGTTTAAGGTATTGCTTGTTACTATGCTGCTTATGTTTTTCAGTACTTGTGTGAATTCCTAACACAACGTCTAGATCTTTAACCATCTTCATGTATACAGGCATGATAGGCATACTGTGTCCTTTAACTTCCCATTAGAGGCAGAATATAATATTGCTACCTTTGCCTTGGGACCACAAGCGCTGTAACTCAAGCTCTTGATGTGAACTTCTTATTAGTGAATTAGCAGGAGCAGTGTAAAATTTTTTTGCTGAAGTATACTAACTAAATTGGTTATCCTCAATTGCATACAACCTCAACATGAAGGTGGCTCATTTAGTTGTTTCTTTCAATGTGGAAATATTTAGTAGCAAAGGTAGGACAACTGAACCTGGGGTGGAAATTATGGTCATGAAACAGTTAAGAAAACTGGAAATCCATGAAGGTTCAATGTAGAATCTTAATTGCTCAAAAAACAGCATATTAGAACTACCCTTGTGCAAGTTTCTGAAGTAAACAATATGATGAACATATTAAAACTTACACGCACCAGCTAAAGGTTGGACAGTAATCATTCACTAATTGTTCATTCATGCCTGTGCACAGTACAAGAAATAGGAGCTATGGTTTTCCATGACAATGACTTAAATTTCTGCTTGGTCAATAGATCTTGCTTACAAGTATGTTAGTACGTCTGATATTTTTAAAATAAAACCCAAGAATCATTACATTTGATTCAAGTTATTTGGATGTTTGAGGTATAATCTATGCTAGTATACTACTCTACAACATCTGACACCTTACCGAAAAGAAACCAGGGAAAACTAGAAGAAATCTCCTCAGTTTACTAAGGCAAGAGTTAATTAAAAAGGGAAAAGAAAGTAGCCTCAAGCAGACGAGGCAAAAATAAAAAATCCATTCTCTGACAGTTATTCTTTTTAGCACTTGACATTATTAAATAATCTAATTTTTTAACTTTCATATGCCTAGGGTTGATATCTGATACTGTTTTTGTTACTTCAGGTTACTGTTTCTAATTCGAATCCCGACATAGTCATGGTTGGAATTCGTGTCCACGTGGGGAATACATCAGCAAATCATATACCATCCGATATAACCATTTTCCAAAGAGTTGTAAAACTTGATGAGGGAATGAGGTCTTGGTATGACATCCCTTTTACGGTAGCAGAATCACTTCTGGCAGATGAAGAAATTACAATATCTATAGGACCTACCTTTAATAGATCAACTTTGCCCAGAATAGACACTCTGGAAATTTATGGTCGAGCAAAAGATGAATTTGGTTGGAAGGAGAAGATGGATGCAGTACTGGACATGGAGGCTCGGGTGCTTGGAAATAGTTCCTGGGTTGCAGGCTCTGGGAAGAAGCGTCGTGCTGGTCAGGCAGCACCCATCGAGGACCAGGTTGTTGCAGATGGACTAAACCTTCTGTCAAGATTATATACATTATGCAAGCCACAAGGATGTTCAAATGCAGAGGAAGTAAAAGCAGAGCTCAGCAAATTAAAGTGCAAGCAGTTGTTGGGAACGATATTTGAAAGTGACAGGGAACCTTTGTTGCAGGCTGGTGCATGTCGTGTTCTTCAGGCACTGTTTCCTAAAAAGGAAGTCTATTATCAAGTTTGTACCAAATCACTTGCTTTTTATGAATGGCTGTCTTTGCTTTGCTTTCCCCTCCCCTCACCCCTCCTACTATGATTGCTTGTGCATTTTAGTATCTTATGTGTGGGAGCTTGCTTTAGCTAATTACATCATCCATGCTTAGGTTAAGGACACCATGCGTCTTCTTGGGGTGGTGAAATCAACATCCATACTGTTATCGAGGCTGGGAATCGGTGGAAGCACTTCAGGATGGATAATTGAAGAGTTCACATCGCAGATGCATGCGGTTTCTAAGATTGCACTCCATCGTCGTTCTAACTTAACTAATTTCCTTGAGACACATGGTATGATTTGAGTTTCACTTTAATCTTTGAATTGTTACTGACTATAGCTTAAGCTTGCAGTTTTTTCTAGACTGATCCTCTTTACTGCTGTTTGTGCACCCAAAGTAACATGCTGGTTATCGAGGCGCCTTTCTCTATCAGACAGGCCACAGGAGTTATGATTTTAATCCTGCTTGATAATATATTTGAATTCTTAGTGTAATCTGTTCAATACCCAGTCAGTGGAAGTCTTGCTTGCTATACCTTGTTCTTAAGGACCCACAATTCCCTTAGCGCAAAGCACAATTAACAATAACTCACCAGGTCCATTAATCCTTTTCTATGGATCCTATCATTACAAATGTGCCAGTTATCGTTGTTTTGCTTGCTTCACAGGCCAGTTTTACTCATACTGGTATCATTCTGAATTTTCTGTGAGAACTATCACTGTTTCATTTTCATTAGGCAAGTGATTGTTGTTAGAACTGGCATCTGCTGTATTATGTCCTTGCAGTTTCTTCTTATTTTTTCATTTTAGTTCTTTTGACGTGGCCCTTTCTCACGTTACCAGTTATTTCTAGTTCTTTATTGGCGGGGGTTGTGCACTCTCCTACTTGATATTTGATTATTATCCTTGAGCTGGGGTTGTACTTGATTCATTGATCTTTCTTTTCATGTTTACCATATATAGCGAGATTCTTTGACCTTGCTTTGCATTTTCTATCTTTTTGTAGGTTCGGAGGTGGTTGATGGGCTTATGCAGGTTCTATGGGGAATTTTGGACATAGAGCAGCCTGAAACACAGACCATGAACAACATTGTTATAGCATCCGTGGACCTCATTTACTCTTATGCTGAGTGTTTGGTTTCACATGAAAAAGATGCAGGGGGTAGTACCATTGCGCCTGCTGTTTCTCTTTTTAAGAAACTTCTCTTCTCTCAAAACGAGGCTGTTCAGACTTCTAGCAGGTCACTATCTATTTTTTTTAATAACCACTTTATACATCACATGGATAACCAACAATTTTCTTTGCAGCTTGGCCATATCTTCAAGGTTACTTCAGGTTCCATTTCCGAAGCAAACTATGTTAGGTACGGATGATGTGGTGGATAGTACAAACTCTGCTCCTGCACGTGCTGATGCCACAAGTTCAACTGGTGGAAATGCTCGAATTATGGTCGAGGAGGATTCCATCACTTCATCTGTTCAATACTGTTGTGATGGCTGCTCCACTGTTCCTATACTCAGGCGGAGATGGCATTGCACAGTCTGCCCTGATTTTGATTTATGTGAAGCCTGCTATGAAATGCTTGATGCAGACCGTCTTCCTCCTCCTCATTCACGAGACCATCCTATGTCAGCAATTCCAATTGAGGTTGAAACGTATGGTGGAGAGGGTAATGAAATGCAGTTCTCCACCGATGATCTTAGTGATCCATGTCTGCTGCCAGTTGCATCTGATGTTGGCATGTCGACTTCTGCTCCAGCAATTCATGTTTTAGAAACCAACGAATCTGGAGAGTTTCTGTCTTCTGTCACTGATCCTGTTACAATTTCTGCATCAAAAAGAGCTATAAATTCTTCTATTCTTTCAGAGTTTCTTAAACTTCTAAAGGGATGGATGGAGACTACCTCTGGTGTTCGTGCTATCCCAGTTATGCAGCTCTTCTACAGGTTATCTTCCGCAGTAGGTGGACCTTTTGTTGACAGCTCGAGGCCTGAAAGTTTAGATCTAGAGAAGTTGATCAAATGGTTTTTGGTTGAAATGTCTATTAATAAACCATTTGTGGCCAAGTCCCGTTCTTCTTTTGGGGAGGTCACTATCCTGGTCTTCATGTTCTTTACATTAATGTTGAGAAACTGGCACCAGCCTGGTGGTGATGGTTCAATAACAAAACCAGGTGGATCAACAGATTCACATGAAAAAAGCAGCATGCAGATTTCTTCTGCTTCAGTTACTTCCTCCGCTGTGGATAATAAAGAGAAAACCAGTTTTCATTCTCAACTGCTTCGAGCTTGTGGATCTCTTCGGCAACAGGATTTTATCAATTACCTTATGGATATTTTGCAACAGCTGATGCATGTTTTCAAGTCCCCTTCTGTTGGTTTTGAATCTTCACATGGTGCTAACTCTGGTTCTGGATGCGGGGCTCTATTAACTGTCCGCAGAGAGATACCAGCAGGAAATTTCTCTCCATTCTTCTCTGACTCGTATGCTAAATCTCATCGCTCAGATATGTTTGCGGACTACCATAGGTTGTTGTTAGAGAACACTTTTAGACTAGTCTACAGCTTGGTTCGCCCAGAAAAGCATGACAAGGCTGTTGATAAAGAGAAGTTCTTCAAAATTCCATCTGGGAAGGATCTGAAGCTTGATGGATATCAGGATGTTCTATGCAGTTATATCAATAATGTCAATACGACTTTTGTGAGACGGTATGCAAGGAGGCTTTTCTTGCATCTGTGTGGTAGCAAGACCCACTATTATAGCATTAGAGACTCCTGGCAGTTTTCAAGTGAAGTTAAGAAGCTGTATAAACACATAAACAAGTCAGGTGGATTACAAAATACCCTCTCCTATGAGAGGAGTGTCAAGATAGTGAAATGCTTGTCTACTATGGCTGATGTAGCCTCTTCACGTCCAAGAAACTGGCAGAAATATTGTTTGAGGCATGGAGATGTTTTGCGTTTTCTTGTTAGTGGTGTCTTCTATTTTCCTGAAGAATGTGTCTCTCAGGCTCTTAAACTTCTGAATTTGTCGTTTTACAATGGGAAGGACATTAGCCTCTCGCTACAGAAATTCGATGGAGGTGATACCATTACTGGAACGAGTTCAAGCAAATCGGGGCCACAATCATTTGATTCAAAGAAGAAAAAGAAAGGAGATGATGGAACAGAATCTGGTTTGGATAAATCATACATGGATATGGAGCCAATGGTAGATATTTTTTCTGACAAAGCGTATGACACCTTGAGGCAGTTTGTTGATTGCTTTCTACTTGAGTGGAACTCCAGCTCGGTCCGTGTGGAAGCCAAATGTGTGCTTTATGGAGCCTGGCATCATGGAAAGCAATCATTCAAGGAGACGATGTTAACGATTCTTTTGGAGAAAATGAAATGCTTACCTATGTATGGTCAGAATATCATGGAGTATACAGAACTTGTCACTTGTTTGTTAGGGAGGGTGCCTGATAACAGTACAAAGCAACAGAGCAATGAAATTGTTGACCGATGCTTAACTTCTGACGTGATTAAGGGCATCTTTGATACCCTTCATTTGCAAAATGAGCTCTTGGCCAACCATCCTAACTCACGTATATACAACACTCTGAGTGGGTTGGTAGAGTTTGATGGGTACTATCTTGAGAGTGAGCCTTGTGTTGCCTGCAGCTGCCCTGAGCTTCCTTATAGTAGGATGAAGTTAGAAAGTCTGAAATCTGAAAGCAAATTCACGGACAACCGCATAATAGTGAAGTGTACAGGGAGCTACACGATTCAGAGTGTGACCATGAATGTTCATGATGCTCGTAAGTCTAAGTCAGTGAAGGTATTGAACCTGTATTACAACAATAGACCTGTGGCTGACTTGGCAGAGCTGAAAAACAATTGGTCCTTGTGGAAGCGTGCAAAAATATGCCATCTTGCTTTCAACCAGACTGAGCTGAAAGTGGATTTCCCTATTCCCATCACTGCATGTAATTTCATGATTGAACTTGATTCTTTCTATGAGAATCTTCAGGCTCTCTCTCTCGAACCATTGCAATGCCCACGCTGCAGTCGTCCTGTCACTGATAGGCATGGAATCTGTAGCAACTGTCATGAGAATGCTTATCAGTGCAGGCAATGTCGCAATATCAATTATGAAAACCTGGATTCTTTTCTATGTAATGAGTGTGGTTATAGCAAGTATGGCCGTTTTGAATTTAATTTCATGGCAAAACCGAGTTTCACATTTGATAGCATGGAGAATGATGATGATATGAAGAGGGGGTTGGCTGCTATAGAATCTGAATCCGAGAATGCTCATAGAAGATATCAACAGCTTTTAGGCTTTAAAAAACCTCTGCTGAAGATTGTATCAAGCATCGGTGAGAATGACATGGACTCTCAACAGAAGGATTCTGTCCAGCAAATGATGGTGTCTTTGCCCGGCCCTTCATGTAAGATAAACCGTAAGATTGCTCTTCTTGGTGTTCTGTATGGTGAAAAATGCAAAGCTGCATTTGATTCCGTCAGCAAAAGTGTTCAGACCCTTCAAGGGCTTCGGCGTGTTCTAATGAACTACTTGCATCAAAAACATTCTGACGACTCTGTTGCTTCCTCCAGACTAGTTGTTTCCAGGTCTCCAAACAGCTGTTACGGCTGTGCCACTGTGTTCGTTACACAGTGTCTTGAGATGCTACAGGTGTTGTCAAAGCACCCAAGTTCAAAGAGGCAGCTTGTGGCTGCTGGAATACTATCTGAGTTATTCGAGAATAATATTCATCAAGGTCCCAAAACAGCTCGTGTCCAGGCCAGGGCAGCACTTTGTGCCTTCTCTGAAGGTGACAGGAATGCAGTATCTGAGTTGAATGTTCTTATACAGAAGAAGGTAATGTATTGTCTCGAACATCATCGTTCTATGGATATTGCACTTGCAACACGTGAAGAGTTGCTCTTGCTATCAGAGGTGTGCTCTTTGGCTGATGAATTTTGGGAGTCAAGGTTACGAGTTGTCTTCCAGCTCTTATTCTCTTCCATCAAGTTGGGTGCCAAGCATCCTTCCATATCTGAGCATGTTATTCTTCCTTGCCTGCGGATAATATCACAGGCATGCACTCCTCCAAAACCTGATTCATCAGACAAAGAGCAAGGAGGGAAACCTGGACCCGTTCCACCACTGAAGGATGAAAACAGCTCAAGTGTGTCTAGATCATCAGGTGTTGTTAGTGGGAGCAAGTATGTGCCTGAGGCGTCAGAGAAGAATTGGGATAGTTCCCAGAAGACTCGTGATATCCAGTTGTTAAGCTATTCAGAGTGGGAAAGAGGTGCTTCATATCTTGATTTCGTTAGGCGGCATAAAGTGTTGGGGCTGAGATCGAAGCCCCCGAGATACGAGTTTCTCGCCTTAAAGTATGCTCTTAGATGGAAACGGCGTGCTTCTAAGATGGGCAAAAGTGAAATAGCATCCTTTGAATTGGGTTCATGGGTTACAGAACTGGTTCTGAGTGCTTGTTCTCAATCTATAAGATCTGAAATGTGCATGCTGATCAGTCTGCTATGTGCCCAAAGTTCATCAAGACGGTTTCGGCTACTAAATTTACTAATGTCTTTGCTGCCTGCAACCCTTTCTGCTGGTGAAAATGCTGCCGAGTATTTCGAATTGCTTTTCAAGATGATAGAGACAGAAGATGCACGTCTTTTCTTGACAGTACGTGGATGTTTGACTACGATATGTAAGTTGATTACGCAAGAGGTAAGTAATGTTGAATCTTTGGAAAGGAGCTTGCGCATTGATATCTCACAGGGATTCATCCTTCACAAGCTTATTGAGCTCCTAGGAAAGTTTTTGGATGTTCCCAATATCAGATCCAGGTACTGCTTTGCTTTGCCTTGCTTCCCCCAACACCCCTCCCCCTCACCAAAAAAAAAGCTCGATATTCTTCTCATATCTTATAGAAATGTTATCTGGATGACAGATTTATGAGGGAACAGCTGCTCTCACAAGTCCTTGAGGCCCTTATTGTCATCAGGGGATTAATAGTGCAAAAAACGAAGTTGATAAGTGATTGCAGTCGACTTTTAAAGGATCTTTTGGATAGTCTTTTGCTGGAGAGCGCTGAAAATAAAAAACATTTCATCCAGGCATGCATTGGCGGTCTGCAGGTTCATGGGGAGGACAAAAGAGGACGGAGCAACTTGGTACGTGTGAAATACTGTTGCAACCTCTAATCAACTGATAATATTACTGTAGCTTCAACAGCAGATATGAGTTTGAACATTTACATGGTTACACCGTTCTTGATGGAATCATAATTAAATCAGAATCTTTAATTATTGTCTTCACTTGTTCTTTGATTTATATGTATGAAAATTCCATTTCTAGATGTCTAAATGTATACGGGGTAATTGTTGTAATACATGATATAACTCAGGCTAAAGTAAAATAACATAGAATTATAAGATAGATGGATCTTGATTTTATTCTGAACAGAAGTTAAGTTGGCGAAAATATTGGTGGAGTTGGTTAAGTTGGCGATTCTATTCTGAAGCTTGACATGATGAAGGCGCTTTTAAGCCATTCCTATTTCCTATTGCTGAGACTGAGATAGAAGACCAAGCTTTCTCCGTCTTTTACCCATTGGTTGTTAAAAATTCTGAAGAAGGGCGGGGGCCCTGCCTAAGATGATAATATTTAAGAAATAAGCTTATTAGCTTAATTAGAAAACAAATTTTTTTTTGTTGAAATTTACCATCATCATCATCAGTGGGAAAAACAGTCTCCATGGTAAATTGATGCATTGTTTTAGAAATGTTAGTCGCCTTTAGTAATGAAAACACATAAGTTCCTCTGCCGTTACCTGTTGCTCGATGCCTGGCATCTTCTCTTCATAAAATGGCCTGTTAACTTTTTTGATCCTTACATTTTTCTATATCATACACTTACTTTTTACTGTGAGGTTACGGTATGATGATTTGATATTTTGATGGGTGATTTAAGACTAAATTGCAATCATTTCTGCAGTTCATTTTGGAGCAACTCTGTAACCTGATCTGCCCATCAAAACCTGAAGCTGTGTATCATTTGATACTGAACAAGGCACACACCCAAGAGGAGTTCATCCGTGGTTCAATGACCAAAAATCCTTATTCCAGTGCTGAGATAGGTCCTTTGATGCGCGATGTCAAAAACAAAATTTGTAACCAGTTGGATCTCTTGGGTCTTATCGAGGATGATTATGGTATGGAACTGCTTGTAGCTGGAAATATAATTTCCCTTGATTTGAGCATTGCCCAAGTTTATGAGCAAGTTTGGAAAAAGTCAAGTAGCCAATCCACAAACGCAGTTGCCGCTGCTACATTGCTTTCTTCAAATGCTGGCACGTCAACAAGAGATTTTCCTCCTATGACCGTAACCTACAGGCTTCAGGTATCTTTATCTTCAACACACAAATGAGTATTTGCTATTTGTCAAAGTAGCTTCCTGGTTTTCTTTTCTGAATGCTTCTTTTGACCGTTGTGTCCATCATCTCGCACAGGGGTTGGATGGTGAAGCTACTGAGCCCATGATCAAAGAATTGGACGAGGACAGAGAAGAGTCCCAAGATCCGGAGGTGGAGTTTGCAATAGCAGGTGCAGTTCGGGAGTGTGGTGGGCTGGAGATCCTATTGGAAATTGTCCAGGTGTGTAGGCTGTATGAAATGACCGGTGCTTGAGTTGCATGAATTTTTTAATGTCCTCATTTCATTTTATATTATTGAGTTCAGCGCTTGCGGGATGATCTGAAGTCAAACCAGGAGCAACTGGTGGCTGTTCTGAATCTCTTGATGCACTGCTGCAAAATACGGGAAAACAGGAGGGCGTTGTTGAGACTTGGAGCTTTAAGTTTACTCCTTGAAATTGCACGCCGTGCATTCTCTGTTGATGCCATCGAACCAGCAGAAGGCATTCTTTTAATTGTGGAGAGTTTGACTATGGAAGCTAATGAAAGTGATAATATTAACATCACACAGAATGCTCTTACTGTCTCGAATGAAGAAGCTGGTGCTGGGGAGCAGGCCAAGAAAATAGTTGTCATGTTCCTGGAGAGGCTGTCTCTCCCACTGGGCCTCAAAAAGTCTAGCAAACAGCAGAGAAACACCGAGATGGTTGCTAGAATTTTGCCATACTTGACCTATGGTGAACCTGCTGCAATGGAAGCACTCATTCAACACTTTAAACCTTACCTAAAGGATTGGGTTGTATTTGACTCACTGCAGAAGCAGCGTCTAGAAAATCCAAAAGATGAGAGTGCCTCTCTCCAAGCATCAAAACAGAGGTTTGCAGTGGAGAACTTCGTTAGGGTTTCAGAGTCGATGAAGACAAGTTCTTGTGGCGAGAGGCTAAAGGATATCATATTGGAAACTGGAATTACGGAAGTTGCTGTTAGACATCTAAAGGAGAGTTTTGCATTTACCGGAGAGACTGGATTTAAATCTAGTCCAGAATGGGTTAATGGCTTAAAACTTCCCTCTGTTCCTCTTATACTGTCCATGCTCAGGGGGTTGTCAATGGGGCACTTGGCAACACAAAGGTGTGTTGATGAAGGAGGGATATTACCTTTGCTCCATGCCTTGGAAGGTGTTCCTGGAGAAAATGACATCGGAGCAAGGGCTGAGAACTTGTTGGATACCCTCTCAGATAAAGAAGGAAAAGGTGATGGGTTCCTGGCTGAAAAGGTACGCGGGTTGCGGCATGCCACAAGAGATGAAATGAGACGTCTGGCGCTAATGAAAAGAAAGGAGTTGCTTCAGGTAATTTATTATTTTATTACATAGCTTGATAAATTTTCTCATGGCATACTTGGTTGCTATTGGGATGCATTGGTTTCAGTTTTCACTATTATTACATCTGTTGGAGGTTTGTTTAGTGTTTCACTATTGTGGTAGTTTCATAAATAGCATAGATTTATCATATAACGCATCAATTAGATAGTTTCTCATATAACAGTAGTTTCATAAACTGTACGGTGCATTACTTTTTAATTACACAAAAATTAGTATGGGGTAAAGATTATTTGTTAGAGGAGGAGGGTTTGCTTGTTGATGGCAAGCAACACTTACTATATCAAGCGCATGAATCACCCTGCTTGCCTCTATCAAATTATTGTTTGTGATTATGTCTATGACCTAAGAGTCCGTGCCCCTTATAGCTGACATTCTAGTTTTAATCTTTTTCTTTCTTTCTTTCCCTTTCTTGTGCGGTAACAGGGACTCGGAATGCGTCAGGAAATGGCTTCTGATGGTGGGAAGCGAATCGTTGTTGCTCAGCCGATCCTTGAAGGTTTGGAAGAGATGGAAGAAGAGGAAGATGGATTGGCTTGTATGGTATGCCGAGAGGGATATAGTCTTAGACCAACCGACTTACTTGGTGTCTACACATTCAGTAAGCGGGTGAATCTAGGTGTTGGGACTTCTGGAAGTACTCGTGGAGATTGTGTTTATACGACTGTTAGCCATTTCAACATCATACACTTCCAGTGCCACCAGGAGGCTAAGAGAGCCGATGCTGCACTGAAGAATCCAAAAAAGGAATGGGACGGGGCTGCCCTCAGAAATAACGAGACACTTTGTAATAATCTATATCCCTTAAGAGGGCCTGCAGTTCCACTACCACAGTATACACGATATATTGATCAGTACTGGGATTACCTCAATGCCCTTGGACGTGCTGATGGAAGCCGACTACGGTTGTTGACTTATGATATAGTTCTGGTACACCAGCTTTTTTTCCCCCTCAATATTAATGTTTTGTCGTCATCTTCCCTGTAATACACACTTTGACAGAAGCCCTTATTTATAAAAATTACAATCGTCAAAATAAGATCAATTTTTAAGTTGCCGGCACGGAAGTAACAATTGTCAAAATAAACATCCAAAATTGATTTTTTTTTTGTTTTGGGTTTTGGCCATAAATGCGAAGTGAAAATGAAAGCATAAGCAATTTTGATTTGCTTGGTTTCTAATGTCATACGATCTATGTTGCAGATGCTTGCACGGTTTGCAACAGGTGCTTCATTCAGCATCGACTGTAGAGGGGGAGGAAAAGAGAGCAACGCAAAATTTCTTCCGTTCATGATCCAGATGGCTTGTTATCTTCTTGATCATGATTCTTCTCAGCGACATAATCTGGCCAAGTCTGTGGGAACATATCTTGCCTCTTCCACACCAGATTCAAAATCCCCCACCACTTCTTCTGCAGGAACAGAGGAAACCGTTCAGTTTATGATGGTCAGCTCCCTTCTTTCAGAATCTTACGAGTCTTGGCTGCAGCATCGTCGTGCTTTCTTGCAGCGTGGTATATACCATGCATACATGCAGCGGACTCATGCCAGATCAACTCATCGCTCATCAGCATCATCACTGTCAACTCCCACTAGCATTAGCAAGTCAGATGCCCACTCAGCCGGAGCTGCAAAACCAGAGGAACTACTATCCATAATCCAACCAATGCTCGTCTACACTGGTTTAATCGAGCAACTTCAGCGATACTTCAAGGTGCAAAAGAAAGCCACAGCCAACCCAAATGCATCCAAGGAATCTGGTCGAACAGGCGAGAATGACGACAAAAACATGGAAGTTTGGGAGTTGGTGATGAGGGAAAAACTATTGAATGTGAAAGACTTGGTGGCATTCTCGAAAGAGATGTTATCATGGCTGGATGACATGACTTCCGCCACTGATTTACAGGAGGCATTTGACGTGATTGGTGTTCTGGCTGACGTGATGTCAAGCCCATCGGGTAAGTGTGAGGATTTCGTGTATGCTGCAATCGATGCTGGAAAAGGCTGACGTAAAAATGTTTGATAAATATATGTAAATGCGATGAAATTTTGACTCCGCGTAAATCTGTGATGTTGTACTGTTGTAGGGCTGGGTCGGAAAAAAAAAACTTTCTAGTTGTCTGCATTGGACGGGACAACAATTTGATTGGGTGGCCATGTTGTGATTGGTGAATGAATGAATATCCCTTTTACTTACATTCTCGAGGTTGCATTGCATGCATATTCGGCTGTTTTATTTTATTCATTGTCTGATTGATTTCAAAGTTTAACAGGTGCATGTTAAAAACAATAAATATATATTATTCATTATAATATATATATATTTTTATGAATGAAATCATTTAATTCAAAGATTACATATTACTCATTCTTTCTAGGAAATTGCATCCTCTAGACTCATTATAGATGACTTAATGATGTGTAGTGAGTCGATATATGTTTGGCTGTGTTTTTTTCTAAATTACTTCCCAAGTCAACATAGATTATAAGGTTTTATTTTGTAAGAAAAATTAAGCCATAAAGAAATACATGCTCGCCTATTTATAAATTATAATCAGCAACATGCTTAATGAATGTCAACAAAATGCATATGTTGATCAATTTCAGCTTCGTTTAACTTCTTTATATTCTCAAAGGTTTTTTTCTTCTTGATTCTGTGTTTTTGTAGGGGAGATGGAAAGAAACTCTCTACCCTCCTCTCTCTCAATCTCTCTATGAAGTTTTTGAAGAACAGGTAAAATAATACATCAGATATTTAAAATTCTTGTAGGTAATGGTCAATTTATAATGAACCGAGTGAATCATGATTAATTCATTGCCTAAACAATATTTGTGCACAGCTTTCATCGAAGTTAAATTTGAATAATTAATACCATAAAATAAAATACAATGAGTATTAAATGTGGTTTAGTTTGATACAGTCCCAGGTCAACTGTATGTTTGGTAATACAGTAAAAAGGCAAATTGAAAGAAGCGATTATCCCAAAGGTAAGGACGAACTCAACTCCACCAACATGTCAATAAATCAAATCATAAATTCACAAACCAAACAAATTACTTCAAAACCATTCCTTTTTTCCTTAAATAAACTGACTTCAATCAATAGGTACCCCCAATCCGACGGTAGCAGTATTTGGTTGAATCAGTTTCCACAAAACCCAAATTGGAAATCTCTAGTTGTCATAGTATTGGTAGACCCCGCTTCTTTTATTTGTTCCTCATCTTTACTAAAGTATACTACCCTTTTCCACCAAAAACCACTAGACTCGGTCTTGTTTCTTCAGCAAATTTTCTCTGTAAACCACTACAGAAACCAATCTCTCTCACTCCATACAAAAGGTAAAAGATCGATCGGGACTTGTCTTGTGTAATTCTTTTTTAAGTTGCTTGGTAATCCGTGTTTTCTTCTTTTGGTTTTTCTGTAGGTGGGTTTTTCGATTTTGGGGATTTAAAAGAAACCAGATTCAATTTAATAACACGGAATCATCATTTAATTGGGAATCATTGTTGATTGGTTATTTTTTGTTTTAAGATTCGCACATCGTTAAATTCCTTGTTTGACTGTTTAGTTTGTGCCGGTCAACCTTTAATATGATCTGTCCAGTTCATGCTACTAATGAAGTTTAAGTAACTTATTTGTGTTGATTTAGGGTTTTTTCTTTTTTTGGCCACCAACAATTACTCCTTCATTGATTAGAAAATTTGAATTTAGTGGTGTTGACTGTTGCATAAATTTGGATTCTTGGGTGAATAAAGTTTATATGTCATTGTGTAATTGTAACTGTTATCGTAATCTTATATAGATTGAAATTGTTAGGTATTGTTTGCACTGCCTTTTGGGATAATGAGTTAATGACCTTCATTTATGTTTCTGTGTAGATTTTTGCTATATAAAATATGTTTATTGATAATATTGGAATGCCATTTGTCATTTTGAAAATGGTGATGATAAAGGATCAACTCCGAGAGAACTGAATCATGTAGGTACGTATTGTTAAATTGTAGTAATTTCTATAATATTGCCTTTTCCTTGAACAATCCCGAATTATAAAACATTATCTCATTGCCATCAACCGCTATTACTCTCCTAATGGGTATGGCTTCTTTCACCATTTTCCGCAGTGCATACACCTTGAGATACCTTGATCATAACTCAAATGAAATGGTCTTGTTCAACTAGGACCTATGTTAGAGAGTATTTTTTGGTAGTTTGTCAATGATTTGGATTTAGGCGGTGTTTGCCATAAATCTTATTGTTACGAGTTGAATTCATAAATATAAGAGTTGGCTAAAATTCCATTTTTTTTATTGATGATTTTGATTTTGATATTGATTTTTGAATTTTTATTATTAGGTAGCAGCAGTTACGAAGTTGCCACAACAAAGTTGATTTTTGAGTGTAAATGTAAAAAGTATCCACAACTTTAATCACCTTGTTGTAGCTAATTATCTAACCTTGATTTACTTCAAAGCCAAAAATTCAAACACGCTCTTATGTTCTTTAGGATTGGGGATTCTCTCCTTTATATTCTTCTCCATGTGATGACCACTCATTTGTCACACTGCCTTTGTGGATGTAGCTGGTAGCTCATAGCCCTATTGGGTGGACCTGACCAATAAATCTGTGCTTTCTAGGTGTGTGGGATTGTTCATCTCTTGTTTGAGTATTTGCAACACAAAAGTATGAAATACAATGCTAAAATAAACCATTGTGGGGCTAAATATATGTTCTTGGCAAGATTATAAGAATAATTGAGTTTTATTTTTTGATATTTTAGAACCCGAAGAAGTTTCTTGCAAGATGTTCTCATTGGTACTACAAAGAGATCGAAAATATGGTTCAGAGAGCTGATTTAGTTATCATCGGAGTCTGTGTTGGCGTGGCTGTTGGTATTCTTTTAGCTTGTCTTGTATTCTTTGGCATAAGATGGTACAGAAGACGAGCTCACCTTCGTAAGTGTGCAATTGACCATGGTGCATCAACTCTTCCTATACGGAAAAATGGCGTAGACACTAGTAACATTTTGAGTGAATCTTTTCCAAATTCCGTGACGGTTAAAGTATCAACTTATCCTGCAAAAACTTCCCCGCTTGCTAATTGGAATAAGAACAGTAAAGAACAATTAGCTTCAGCATCGGGCCTACCAAGATACTCTTACAAGTATGTTGTTTTGCTAGCATTAGTAATTTTCTATATTTTTATGCGGATTATTAACTGCTCTCCCCTCCAAACCCCAAAAAATGAAGAGTTATTGACTTTTTGAACAATTTGTACTTGCTATTTTTGTTGTAAACAGGATTGCGGGGGAAAATCAAAAAAAGCTAAGTATCAAAATTTAGATAAGAAGTGTCTTAGAAAATCAAAAAAATTTTTAAAGAAAAAAACAGTTTGTACTTGCTGTTTCTGTTGTCAACGGAACAGAACATTTTGCAAGAACATAAATTTTTAAATAAGAAATGTCTAGCAGGATCCTTTTTTTTCCTTCTATTTTTGCATTTGAAGTATGAAAATTGTATATTTTTTCAAATTGTAGAGTTTTCAGCGCTTTCAAGAATATATAGTCTGATATGAAATACCAAATAATGGACTCGAGAAGTTGGCCACTCAAAAGAAGGGTATTGATTATGCTATACATATATCATTAGTTTTTGGTACGTAAACACACATATATACTCGCGGACATATACGTAAATATAGAACATTTTTCAAGTTTTTGCACAATTTGTGTGAAACTATGACAAGTCTCAATGAACTAAGCTTTAATCAATTAAGGACTTGAATTTACTATATAACCCTTTAATGGATTCTATTAGATATTTTAAACCAACCCTTGTAAATATTTTTACCCATGCAGTGTATCTTTTTAAATTTATTTTTACCCATTGCATCTCTAAACTACATTTTCCATATTGTGGGTATATTGTTATTCAAAATAAGATACTCTGAGACGTTGAACGATTTTTATACTATCTATAAATTGAATCACTGTAATGGTATTTGCTTAATGATGGTTACCAATTATACATGTGTGTTTTCTCTTATTGTTATAACTTAAGATTATTATACGACAAATTATAACAATGGTTTAGTTTATGATGTTACTCGTTTATTGGTTAAATTATTATGTCAAACATTTACATATATACATCTTGGATTTAAGTACATCTGTACATGTATTTTTGTGTTGCCATTATATCAAAGTGAAACGATTCTGGTTCTCTCTGATTTCTTGTTTTATAGTAGATTATCTTGGAACTTAATGGAATCACATGTTTTAAACTCTGCGTAATTTTTCAGGGACATACAAAAAGCTACAAAAAACTTTACAACCATTTTGGGACAAGGCTCTTTTGGTCCAGTATACAAAGCTGTAATGCCTGCTGGCGAGATCATCGCTGTTAAGGCTCTTGCTTCTGATTCCAAGCAAGGGGAGAAGGAATTTCAAACTGAGGTAATTATCGTCTCCTTGGAAAATTTTCTATGGCAAGTTATCTTTATGCATTTAAACACCTAGCAGAAAATGTCTATTGGCAACTATTAAATAATTATATCTCTTGTGTTGGTTAATTAGGACAAATCTGATTGATATAAAATCCTTCAAATTTGCTACAAAATGGGTTTTTGAGTACCTCTTTGCAAAATAAATTTGATGGAAGGACCCACATGAGGTGTCCAGAGATTCTATTATGTAGGAATGCATAAAGTCAAATGTCACTACTGTTTGTGGCAGAAAGTCCATTACATTTTTGCGTACTTGAATATAATTCGGGATATCTTGTTGCAGGTATCTCTTCTGGGAAGGTTGCACCACAGAAACTTGGTGAATCTAGTTGGGTATTGCGTAGATAAAGGTCAACGCATGTTAATATATGAATACATGAGTAATGGAAGTTTGGCAAGTTTTCTATATAGTACGTTAACATCACTTGTTTCTTGTTACTTCTACTCATCCCAGTTAACGTTATGCACAACACTGATGCAAATGCTCAAAATATAGAGATAAATTAGCTTTTTTGTTCTAATTTCTACCAATCTCATACTTAATTAGGAACTTTTCATGTTCTAAAACCATGCATAGGTGAAGAAAAGCACACATTGAGTTGGGAAGAAAGACTTCAAATTGCCCTCGATATTTCACATGGAATAGAGTACCTTCACGATGGGGTTCGTCCTTTTCATTTTTGTAGTTTACTTACATGTTCTATGATTGATGCTTACATACATAATATAATACTCATCGATCGAGCAGGCAGTTCCACCTGTTATACACCGAGACCTGAAGTCTGCAAATATATTGCTCGACCACTTGATAAGAGCCAAGGTGAGATTTTCTTCAAGTGAAACTTCTCTAACCACTGGATTTGCCATTTGGCTTTCTATTACGTACAATTAAAATATTGATCTTACAAGGGTTAGGGGTTTGGAAGTTAATTGCTTGATCTGGTTTTTGTTTGGTTCTCAAAAAACGACGAGTATTTGATTTGAAAAACGTACAACTAAATAGGTTGCTGATTTTGGTCTATCAAAAGAAGAGGTATACGATGGTCGAAACTCTGGTCTTAAAGGTACATATGGCTACATCGATCCTGTGTATATATCCACAAACAAGTTCACAATGAAGAGTGACATCTACAGTTTTGGGATCATCTTATTCGAAATCATCACAGCCATTCACCCACAACAAAATCTCCTAGAATATGTGAATCTTGTAAGCTCAGCTAATACCATCCATTTTTTTCTGAATCTTCAAACAAATTTAGCCATTCAGAGGGTGTTACTTGGTATGGAAATTTTATTTTGTTTTTTTTTATTTTGTTTTCAAATTAAAAGGCTGCAATGAGTTCAGACGGGATCGATGAAATCCTTGACAAGAATCTTGTTGGTGAGTGTGATCCAGAAGAAGTACGAAGCTTGGCACGAATAGCCCACAGATGCCTGCATAAGACACCAAGAAAACGGCCTTCGATCGGGGAGGTTTCACAGGCCATAACGAAGCTGAAACAGCGGCGGCTGGTAAGGGAAGATAGTACAATGTCGTTTGCAGGCGAAGAGTTCTCAGGGGTTGTTGGGTGCATCGAGTTGCAGCAAGAGCGGTTGAAGAAGATGACCAGCATAGCTGAATCCTGAAAGATTCAAAATCTTTTGTTTGGATCGTTGCGGTAATTTTTGGTGGAAAGATTTTATATGCAAACTTTTACATAGAGAAATGAATGAATGACCTTTTGGCCCTTTTTATTATAGAAAGGCCCTATTTACATTGCACAAATTTATGTACATCAGATGAATAACGTTGCTGTTTTTTGGTTTGAAAAATGGTTAGATGTCTCTTAAAATGATCTTTTAATGACTTAACGTTATTAAATCAATTTTGAAAAACTAACAGCAACGAACTTTAGCAATAAGAGTCTTCTAAACTTGAATTTGCAACTAAAATTATATTTACAAAGAACACTGCATAACAATATTTGTAAATTATTACAATTCATTGCACCACCCAATTTGATCACGTACCTATCCCGATCTAAATCAAAAAGTGAAAGATCCTACGATCTTAATCACGATCTTGATAGTCCTGCCTAACCCATTAACCAATTATAATTTACTCACCTATTAATCTGTCTCTTGACAACATGTATACTTGGAAGAGTATTTTGGTAGGCCCATGCTAAAGCTAAGTGTTATCTAGTGTTCTTATTTCATTTAGCAAGCATAAAGGTTTTTGCAGGATAAGTTGATATTTTAATGGTCACAAAATTTGAAAAAAGATTCACTCAAAATGTTACTAGTGTCAATGTCATTTTTCCGTATAGGAAGAGTTGATGCAACATGGTCAACTGCACACTTTCGAAGATGAGCTCATCTTCTGTGCCATCATATGCCAAAGGAATAAAAGCGAAGGTGAAACTAGAAGAATGCCAATAGCCACACCAACATAGAATCCGGTGATCACTAAATCAGCTTTGTGAACCATTTTTTCGATCTGTTTGTAGTATCAATGAGAACATCTTGCAAGAAACTTCTTCGGGTTCTAAATCATCAAAAAGTTTTTAAAATGCAATTATTATTTTAATTCATCCAAGAACATATGCTATAAGCATTGCAGACAATGTATTATGATCCTACATTTAATGTGCAATTCTCTCATGCTTCATCTTAGAACTGTCTTTCATATCTTCATTATTGCAAATAATCAAACAAGAGATGAACAATCCCATACCAAGAAAGCACATGGCCAAGTGGTCCGCTCCACACAGGCAACGACGTATGAATATTCATCACATGAAGAACAATACAAGGAGAGAATCCTAAATCCTAAAGCATATTAATGCCTCAAATAGAATAATACAAATAGAGTTGCATGCTACTAATCCAAAGACATACCAAAATCTCAATTCAAAGTTTCCACAATGATATTATTCAAATGACAAACTCCAAGGTCTAGCTAATTTTTCAACACACATGTGTCTAGCTAGTTTCTTGACACACGTGTGTCTAGCTAGACCTTGAAGTTTCTCATTTGAGGTATATCTTCGTGCATTCTTTCAATTGACATTTTGGTATTTCTTTGGATTGGTAGCATGCAACTTTTGTATTATTCTATTTTAGGCATTAATATGCTTTAGGATTTAGGATTCTCTACTTATATTGTTCTTCATGTGATGAATATTCGTACATCGCTGCCTGTGTGGAGCGGACCACTTGGCTCTGTGCTTTCTTGGTATGAGATTGTTCATCTTTTGTTTGATTATTTGCAATAATGAAGATATGAAAGACAGTTCTAAGATGAAGCATGAGAGAATTGCACATTAAATGTAGGATCATGATACATTGTTTGCAAGGCTTATAGCATATGTTCTTGGATGAATTAAAAGAATAATTGCATTTTAAATACTTTTTGATGATTTAGAACCCGAAGAAGTTTCTTGCAAGATGTTCTCAATTATACTACAAAGAGATCGAAAATATGGTTCACAAAGCTGATTTAGTGATCACCAGATTCTATGTTGCTGTGGTTGTTGGCATTCTTCTAGTTTCACCTTCGCTTGTATTCCTTTGGCATATGATGGCACAGAAGATGAGCTCATCTTCGAAAGTGTGCAATTGACCATGTTGCATCAACTCTTCCTATACAGAAAAATGACATAGACACTAGTAACATTTTGAGTGAATCTTTTTTCAAATTTTGTCACCATTAAAATATCGACTTATCCTGCAAAAAATTTATGCTTGCTAAATGAAATAAGAACAGTAGATAACAGTTAGCTTTAGCATTAGCCTACCAATATACTCTTCTGTGAAGACCACCCCTTACGGGGCAGTTCTCACCAGTCTAGGTCCCACATCATGCAATACAATATCAATCAAACTAAGATAGAGTAATTATAATGCGGAAAAATTAAATTACAGTACAAGCTATTAAGATTTAAGTTTAATACAGTTACGGTTTTCAAATTAAACTTATAAAGGGCACAAGTCTAATCTAATTCATGTCATCATATTATCAAAATAAATCTACCCAGATCACCACATTATCATCATCCAATTAGTACCAAAATGAGATCGTTGAGTAGAGGTCTATGATACTTCTGTCTTGATCGTGTAAGACCTAAGAACTAGGTCCGGCAGGTGACTTTCCTTTGCTTTTTCC
Source organism: Centrapalus pauciflorus (assembly GCA_020465985.1). Lineage (NCBI taxonomy): Eukaryota > Viridiplantae > Streptophyta > Magnoliopsida > Asterales > Asteraceae > Centrapalus > Centrapalus pauciflorus. Next base: position 90,963 of record JAANYP010004510.1, on the reverse strand, counting down.
TGTACAATATTAAAGCAACATCTGTAAGCAAAGCTTAGTGAGTTTATAGATTTTCAATATTAACATGCGTGTCAAGCGGAGTTATAAATCTAAGCGTGATAAGTCTTGGCTGCCGCTACAGCCCTCATGATGATTGAGATATAGTACTTAGATCGGATGATGTTCAAACCACACTCACGCTTATATCGTGGGGATCAGCCACATACTGGGCTAGCTACCAGTAGGTCAACATGGCCGAACATCGGAGGTCATTACCAAGTTCGTGAGAACTGGTGGAATAGCCGGGTCTAGAACAATAGACCATATGGGCTAGTCAAGCTGAATAAATCTTATCAAGTCTGATCAATGAAGTAAGCATAAGTCTTAGGAGTCATGATAGCAACGAATCATAAAGCAAAGTCTGAAGCGCTAATAAATGCAATATGAAATGATAAGCAAATAGCTATCATGATTCACTGGGCAACACCCATCCATGGTGTGCACAGGTCTCAATCCAGCTGATAAATGAATGTCAAATAATGTAACAGCATCAATATATCTCAAACGGATCTTTGCATGTTCAATTTGAATATCTATAACTCACAGTTTGGGTCTTGGTCAAACAGATATATGAATCTGCCACCTGAATTATCTCAGGATTTTATCTTTCTGTTCTCTGTCAAATCAAGTCTCTGACCCGCTTTAAATCTTTTAAAATCTTTGTCTAAATGTTCAGAATTTTACTGAACCTGTCCAGAATTATCATATCATACCATATAAATATCATATCATTATCATCATTTCTTTAGTCGTTAAAATCTTTATTTTATCTGATTCTGATAACTTGTTAGTTCATATATCATCTTAGATTTGGAACAAAATCAGATTTTGAATTAAAGGCATCAGATTCGAATAAGCTCATTCGAATCTAAAGATTAGATTCGAAACTCATAGACATTTCGAGTCTAACTAGCTAGATTCGAGCAAGTTAAGTTCTTATTTGGATGGTCAGATTCGAAATGGGACCCCCCTCGAATCTAATGGATAGATTCGAGACACACACATATGAAATTAGGTTCGAACTATGCATAGACTCGAAATATACATATAGAATCGAAGTCACTCTCGAGTCTAGGGGAAAAGAATAGATTCGAATTCATAGACTCGAATCTATGCAATTCGAGTCTGTTCATATATATCTCGAGTTTGTTCTTATGCATTTTCGAATCTGATCATAATGCTCTCGAATCTGATCATATTAGCAACTCTAAAACTTGAATTTCTAAGGCTTAAATCACATATATAATCAATTTTAAACCTATGTTCGATTATCATACACTTATTCTAGCTAATTTTTATAAAAATGGCTTTAAATTTCATAAAACTTTATAGATTCGAGAATATCATATATATATAAAACGGAAATATATATAAACTTACCTCAATTCGTCTGAATTCACGCAGAAATTAGTATATTCGCGTAGTATTCGCCGAGATCTTCCTAACAATATATATATCTTGATAATCGGACGGTCGGTTTAGAAGAATTTTTAGAGAGAAGTTAGAGAGAGAAAACTAGAGAGAGAGTTTAGAGAGAGAGAGTTAGAGAGAGAGAGTGTAAATCAGATTTGAATCTATTTTCTCGTTTATATACGTCGTCTAGTTATATTTGCTGGCTAACTCACTTTCATTGTTGCATATTATATCTCTTTTATTTAATTCCCTTAATAGTTTATTAATTCATAAATATAAATATTTATATAATTTAATAAATATTTCATCGCTTAATTAAATTTATAATTCAAATAATGTAACTTTATTACATTATCGGCTCAAAATATTACTGATTTTATGATTAGCTCAAAATTAGGTTGTTACATCTTCCAAGTATACATGTTGTCAAGAGACAAATTAATAGGTGAGTCAATTATAATTGGTTAATGGGTTATGCAGGGCTATCAAGATCGTGATTAAGATCGTAGGATCTTTTACTTTTTGATTTAGATCGGGATAGGTACGGGATCAAATTGAGTGGTGCAATGAATTGTAATAATTTACAAATATTGTTATGCAGTGTTCTTTGTAAATATAATTTTAGTTGCAAATTCAAGTTTAGAAGACTCTTATTGCTAAAGTTCGTTGCTGTTATTTTTTCAAAATTGATTTAATAACGTTAAGTCATTAAAAGATTATTTTAAGAGACATCTAACCATTTTTCAAACCAGAAAACAGCAAGGTTATTCATCTAATGTACATAAATTTGTGCAATGTAAATAGGGCCTTTTTATAATAAAAAGGGCCAAAAGGTCATTCATTCATTTCTCTATGTAAAAGTTTGCATATAAAATCTTTCGACCAAAAATTACCGCAACGATCCAAACAAAAGATTTTGAATCTTTCAGGATTCAGCTATGCTGGTCATCTTCTTCAACCGCTCTTGCTGCAACTCAATGCACCCAACAACCCCTGAGAACTCTTCACCTGCAAACGACATTGTACTATCTTCCCTTACCAGCCGCCGCTGTTTCAGCTTCGTTATGGCCTGTGAAACCTCCCCGATCGAAGGCCGTTTTCTTGGTGTCTTATGCAGGCATCTGTGGGCTGTTCGTGCCAAGCTTCGTACTTCTTCTGGATCACACTCACCAACAAGATTCTTGTCAAGAATTTCATCGATCCCGTCTGAACTCATTGCAGCCTTTTAATTTGAAAACATTAAAAAAAAAAACAAAATAAAATTTCCATACCAAGTAACACCCTCTGAATGGTTAAATTTGTTTGAAGATTTAAAAAAAAAATGGATGGTATTAGCTGAGCTTACAAGATTCACCTATTCTAGGAGATTTTGTTGTGGGTGAATGGCTGTGATGATTTCGAATAAGATGATCCCAAAACTGTAGATGTCACTCTTCATTGTGAACTTGTTTGTGGATATATACACAGGATCAATGTAGCCATATGTACCTTTAAGACCAGAGTTTCGACCATCGTATACCTCTTCTTTCGATAGACCAAAATCAGCAACCTATTTAGTTGTACGTTTTTCAAGTCAAATACTTTTCATTTTTGAGAACCAAACAAAAACCAGATCAAGCAATTAACTTCCAAACCCCTAACCCTTGTAAGAACAATATTTTAATCGTAACAGAAAGCCAAATGGTAAAACCAGTGGTTAGAGAAGTTTCACTTGAAGAAAATCTCACCTTGGCTCTTATCAAGTGGTCGAGCAATATATTTGCAGACTTCAAGTCTCGATGTATAACAGGTGGAACTGCCTGCTCGATCGATGAGTATTATATTATGTATGTAAGCATCAATCATAGAACATGTAAACCACAAAAATGAAAAGGTACTCTATTCCATGTGAATATCGAGGGCAATTTGAAGTCTTTCTTCCCAACTCAATGCGTGCTTTTCTTCACCTATGCATGGTTTTAGAATATGAAAAGTTCCTAATTAAGTATGAGATTGGTAGAAATTAGAACAAAAAAGCTAATTTATCTCTATATTTTGAGCATTTGCATCAGTGTTGTTAACTGGGATGAGTAGAAGTAACAAGAAACAAGTGATGTTAACGTACTATATAGAAAACTTGCCAAACTTCCATTAATCATGTATTCATATATTAACATGCGTTGACCTTTATCTACGCAATACCCAACTAGATTCCATTACTCATGTATTCATATTCATATGAATTAAACTTCAACCTACTTATAAATTAGATTTCAATCTACATTTTTAACCAATTTTTAACCAATACTAAAAACCAGTTTTGACCCAGTTTTTGACCCAATTTAAAAATCCCGTTTTTTTGTGGTTGCAATGGTTAATTTTGGCGGTTGCAATGGGATAAGTTGGCGCGGTGTTTGGTCATTTTTCGCGGTACAAGAAATTAGAAGATTTGACATATTCTCTGTTCGTTTATCTGACTGAGATTTCGATTGTACCATCAAATTACTTCTATCTGAAAATGAATATCACGACTTTGAGAATTCCAAGCATTTGAAACCCTCCATTTCTAAGAGTTCACACACACATATAGAGAGAGAACTCGAATCGGAACTAAAATACCTTGATGATGAACACCATGTACGCAAATATTTTGTAGTATGTGCAAATGAGACAAGGAGAAGGGCTAATAAACATTATGAACACCATGCTTAATATTTTCTAGGGTTTCTTTCTTTCCTTAATTTCTTTTTCTTATCTTGCTTTTGTAGTCTACTAGTTAAAATATTAATGTTGATGTAAAAGAGAACATAATATATTATAAATAGGAAATCGATCATGTGAGGTTTTATAGACGATTTCAAAGCACAAGTCCTACAACTCCTAACCCCGGTCAAACCTAGCTAGGGTTCCAATGTGGTCTTCACTAAAATATGTATTTTCTTGAAATGTGCACAACTTCGAAGGCTTAATTAATATTCATAATATATAGTTATATATAATTAATACATGAATACATGATGAAGGAAAGGTCAAATGAAAAATCTTTATTTCCCACTTGCCACTTGGTAAATTTATTATAGCAATTAATTAAGTCTGTTATTTTATGTAAGGTATTTCTTTTATACATTTTAAGTTATTAAAGTTGAAGAATTTTACCTAAACTGAACCATTTGTTTTCGGATGGGTTTTCGGTTCCTGTAATTCTTATAACTTGGTTTTTGATTCCACCGGATTCAATTCAGTCCGGTAAGGTCTATAAATTTTCTTTGTAAAAGTTGAAAAATAACCAAAACTGAAATCAATCATTTTATTTTCAAACGGTTCTCAGTTTTTAATTTTTGGCCATATTCTGTTTTTGGTTTTTTATCGGTTTCAGCCCGGTTCGGACCAGTTCCGAAACCAAACAGAGCTCATCCTGATTAGGCCCAAATTCTAGAGAGAATTTTTGGTGGTTTGTCAACGTACAATTTGGATATAGGGTGTATGTTTGTTCATAAAAATCCGAATTCAAGCATCCGAACTAAAAGTCTGAAATTCGATCCGAAACTATCTGAAATTTCGGATTCGGATAGTGAAATTCTAACTTTTTGGATATTCGGATATCCGAAAATCCAAAAAAATTTTTTTTTTTGAATTTTTTTATATCTTAGTATTAATTTTTACATAATATCGAGTGTTTATTTTTATTCTAATGTATATTTTTTAGTTTTATCTTGATATTATAGATTTATTAACTAATATTTTTATATATTTTAGTTTTTTTAATATTTATTTACTTGTTTTGACTAAAATAATTTCGGATACATTTAGTTTGTGATATATTTATCTTTAATATGTATTTGGATACATGAATTTATATATTAGAAATCCAAATATTGGATTTAATTTTAAAATAAATAAAAAATGAATTTTCGGATAATCCGATATTAGAATCCAAAATTTTAGATTTCCGATTTCGGAAATCTGAAATTTTGGATTCAGATAGCAAAAATCATTATCTGAAATTTTGGATATCCGGTTTTAAACGCCCCTGACAGGGTGTGTTTGAATGTGCCACAAATCTTATATATTGAGGATTCTCTTCTTTAAATTGTTCTTCTCCATGTGATAAAAAACCCATTCGTCATTGAACGTGTACGTGGACACAGGACGGAGATAGTAGCTCATAGCCCTAGTGGGTGTATGAAACCATATAAATTACATGATTTCTAGTTTCTAGGTGTGTAGAAGAATTCGATCAATCGTTTTATTATTTGCAACAATAAAGATAGGGAAAGACAATGCTAAAATAAACCATGAGAGAATTGCGCACTAAAAGTGATCAAATATCATATCATTTCTAGGGCTAAATATATGTTCTTGGCTGAGTTAAAGAATAATTGAATTTTACCTTTTGATGATTTAAAACCCTAAGAAGTTTCTTGCAAGATGTTCATTGATACTACAAAGAGATTAAGAATATGGTTCACAAAGCTGATTTAGCGATCATCGGAGTCTGTGTAGGCAAGGTTGTTAAGAATCATTTAGCTTTGCTTGTATTCTTCGGAATATGATGGTACATAAGACATGCTCATCTTCGAAAGTGAATTGAGCACATCGCATCAACTCTTCCTATACGACAAAATGGTGTAGACACTACTAACACCTTGAGTAAATCTTTTTTAAATTTCATGAATTTTAAAGTATCGACTTATCTTGCAAAAACTTTCCTGGTTACTAAATGGAATAAGAACAGTAGTGGATAATTAGCTTCACTTACACTTATGCTATAATTATTACTTTTCAATATATTTTATTTGGACTATCAATTGCTCTCCCTTTCAAACCCAAATGGAGAGTTGTTGTACTTTTTGATTAATATGTACCAATCATTTTTATTGTGAACAGGACTGTTAAAAAATATTTTAAAACACGTTGCAAGAACACAAAATTAAAATAAGTACACCAAGAGTGATATGTTTTATTTTGCATTTACAGTTAAAACTTTTATAAATTTTTAGCTATAGTGACACTTTCAAGGATATTTAGTTTGACACAAAATACAAATAACAATAAATCAAAAGTTGGTCATTGTTCAATACTTCAATTCAATATATAAAATACTATTAAAAATTCAGTGTATCAAAAGTACCTTAATTTTTTTACTTTGTTTTACATAGACACTATAAACCGATATTATAAGAATACTCGCCAATTGACGATACTTTTATATATTAAGATTCAAAACATAAATCACGTAAATATATAAAAAAATTTGTAAATCATCATTCACACAAATCTTCAATGTAAATAGTCGATCATTGACAAAATTTTTCACATATTTTCAATAACAAAAAGTACCATCAGTATATATATTGGATTCTAGAGGTACTTAGAGGTGCTCTTTTGAATTTATAATATTGGCATGTCTAACTCATAGGCTTTAAATGAAACTAAAACTAAAAATAAAATAATGACACGTATGAAAATCAAAGAATTATATATGAAGAGAGGAAATGCCAATGACATGTGTGTCATACATTGAATGTATTAGTCGTATATTTTAGTCTCATGAATAATTAGTTACACCAACTGAATCCAAATTACTTGTTATGTATTAAATTTCAACATTTAAGTGCTCAAGTTAGTAACTATCAGTCAAGTTTATCTAACCTATTAATAAACTATAGTGTGGATGACTACAAATAATGAGTCTTTCATATATATGCCTTATGTCATAATGAAAATAATGTCAATCTATATGTACTATTGAGTATCCACAAATAAATTCGTCGATAACTCTATTTATGATTTAACTGTGAGTTTTTATCTGTATGCCTAGTCTTATAACGTTCAAGATTGCAAACAATTCCAATGGATCGACATGGTTTAGGAGCAAGACCATCGATCTCTTTCGGTATATAAAGTATAGTCTTTAAAGTATCGTACATACCCAACATGATTTCACAAAACTGGCAAACTTTTATGGATTAAAACAAAGCATACATAATTTACAAAATATTAGCAAAATATATGATGACCTTTCTATTAAAAAAAATACAAACACCCAAAAAGAAAAATAATATTATCTTGGGTATAATTGGCTAGTTGTTAATACTATCTATGTTAGGGGACTTCACTTCTATAGGGAGAACAAAATTGTGAGCCTAAACCTAACCTTTTCCTTTTCGTTTATTTTTTTATTTTAAAAGTTTAAAGTTGCGAGCCTAAATATAAACCATATTATTATCTGGTTTCATCAGTTTCTAGGCTCGTAATTGTTGATTGGAGGCTTTCGACGAGGCCTTCTCATGCCAGTGTAGTCCCTGCGCATCATCTGCATAACTTTTTTGTCAGCATCTTCAAGTAGTTTTCTCCATTCATCACTTGGATCTTCATTAGAAAAGATTGTACCGCTTTTGTTAAAACTTTTAGGATTTGCAAGAGGGGGAGAACACCCTTGTTTTCGCAAGCTTTTGCTAAGGTTTATTGTCATCGCCTCCAACGGATTTTCTTGTCCCTGCGACGAACACAATAATATGTTTTTAATAATCTATCCAAGATGCACCTGAATGCATAAGTTCATGATGCTAATTAATGTCAAATGATGAACATTAAATAATTAAGAGAGGAGAAGGGTGAAATGATGACTTACTTCGTTATTCAAGAAATCTTGTGGTCCTTCCTTAGAAGCATCCTTATCTGATCATCAAAATATAACAAGAAATATGTTAATTTCCCATATGATCGAGATTACACCTTAATTAAGCTTATATATAAATTAATTTGAACCTTAAACATCTTAATGCCAAAAACATTAAAATACATAAGTAAGTTAGTGGTTACATGATATATACTTTCTTCAAATTCAAAAAAAAAAAAGAAAGAAAGATTGATTTTGAAGGTCTAAATATTACATTTTTGGCTTAATATATTAATTAAGCACTTGTGATTATGAAAAAAAAAAACTAAATTTCTAACACATGCTTATTACATTAAGTTATGAAAGAAGTGTACAAAAGTAAAAAATCATATGGTGTACAATCCAACTTTATATATTAATTTTATGCATTAAGTTTGATATTTCTTTATCAAAAATCAATCCTTTAAGACTAATTTCTCTATTGAAATGTGATATATATGAGAGATAAATAGAAAAAAATTTGATACTACGCATATATTATGCAAAAGATTAATTGAAACTAAAATCAAAGAAAACCTTTTAATAACAAAGAAGAAACTAATTAATTATAACTACATTAAGAACTACGTACAAACAGTGATTAGTAATATATAATATTATTGCCTGTTTTCAATTATTCCTAGGAGGGTGGCGTTTTGCCATATGATAATCAGCAGTGAAAGCAACAAAACCTGCTTCCACATTCAACTTCTTGGCATCATCACCTGTGCTTGATCTTGAACCCAAACCTTCTTCTTTCTTCAACATCGTTCCCATTTTACGTCCTCCGATTTTCATGTCTTTTGATCTGCTAACAATACCCAAAGCTCCATCTGCAACAAGTTCCTGTCCAAGCAATAATCGTTAACATTCAAAAGACGAGATTTAAATCGAAGACCTTTATAAAATATAACAAACCAAGAAGCTAGGCCATGATGATGAAAATGCTTTTTTGTAGAAAGCAAATTCAAAAACCATGTTAGTGAAAAGGCTGCTAGCTAGAACATATATGGCTGCTATGTTCAAATTAATGACTTAAGTCCATGTTAGATATATCATGCAAAGGGATCATAAGACTAGAAAACTACCTTCTCAAGAGATGCATCATTTTCTTGAGTTTCTTTTACTGAATCTCCTTCCGTTAATCCGCTTCCTATCAAAAAGATTGATCAGTATACACACACACACACAGAGAAAGAAGAGAAGAGAAGAGAAGAGAACTCAGAACTAAAATACCTTGATGATGAACACCATGTACGCAAATATTTTGTAGTGCATATGAGACAAACAGAAGGGCTAATATGAAGCCCTCAAACCTTATGAACACCATGCTTAATATTTTCTAGGGTTTCTCTCTTTCTCTCTTTCTTTCCTTTCTTTTTCTTAATTTTCTTTGTAAACTACTAGTTAAAAGATTGATGTTTTGATGTGTAGGAGAACAGAAGAGATTATTTGTAGAAGATCACGTGGGATTTTATAGACACACTTTCAAAGCACAAGCCCATCTCCTAATCCCAGTCAAAGCTAGCTAGGGTTCCAATGTGGTCTTCACTAAAATATATGTTTTCTTGAAGTGTGCACAACTTTGAAGGATTAATATTCATAATTTATGGTTATATATAATTAATACATGGTGAAGAAAAGATCAAATGAAAAATCTTGTTTTCTCACTTGCTGCTTGGTAAATTTATTATAGCAACCAAATTTATTCTTTTTCATTATAAATAACTATTTCCTTTAGTTATACTTTCTTACTAATTTGAGGAATTAATAGGGTTTGTTTAGCAAAAACTAACAGAGGCTAAAGCTAAAGCTTATATTGCTCTTATAGCTAGAGTTTTGTTAATATATATACTTGGTAAAAAAATAACTAATACTAAAATTAAAAATATAAAATGATATAAAGTACATGTATATAAATAAATTGAACTAAAAACATAGATATAGTTTTTTTTCACAAGCTCAAACTACATGAAGTTGCATATGGATTTAGAGTTTTCTAAAAAATTCATTCAAATGCAATTTCTTGATGAATTAATAAGAGAGCTTTTATAAAAATATAAGCTTAAGAGTTCTCAGAAATTGCATTCCAAATAGGTCTTAATCATCTATTGAATCCATTTTAATAATAATATTGATTAACCAATTCATAATTAATCTTATGTAGTTAAACTATACAAATCCTAGTATATATTTTCAATGTCATATAGGTTAATTATTATAACCATAAAATTGAAATTTTTACCGGTCGTTATTTAATTAATTAATTGATTAAACATGATAAGTAATTAATAAAAAATGACAAATTAAGAACACATTGAAAGTACGAAAAATTGAATAGAAAATAGGGTCAATGAAGCAATGGTCATTAGAGTCAGAGATTCGATTATCACTCTTGAATCATACCCTCCTTTGGATACTTATTTTCTTCTGCTCAAAATTTTATTTTACTTTATTTTCTTCAAAATAAAACAATATTTTACTCCTCTGACATAATTTGAATTACATTTTTAGTTTTTCCATGCATGATTTCTTTTGTTTGGCTTTGGCAAATATATTATTATTACTTGAAAGTTCAAACTCAAAGAAGTATGCTCTCTTGGGGTCTTCAAACGAAACCGGAAAACCAAACCGAACTACTTAAACCGCTTGATCCGAAATCGAAACATCACGGGGCGGTTTAGGTTTTCATTTTTAGAAAACCGTGGTTAACCGAACCGAATATATATATACAAGTTAGTAGTATCTAATTATAATTGAATTTAGACATTCTAATACATTAAATATTAGAATTTTACATGATTTTTTTATTTTAATTGTTTTATCAATTAAATTTAGTGTAACATTTAAGATTTATAATCAAATAGTTACTATACTTTGAACTTAAAAAGAATGTGTGCTTAAAAAGATATATTTCTATATATTTATTTGCTTTTAAGCATATAACGGGTAACCGTGGACCGAACCGTGGGTAACCGGCTTCTAACGGGTTCCCGAAGACCGGATAACAGAAACAGAAAACACGGTTCACATGTTAACTACTAACCGAACCAAACCGTACCGTACACACCCCTAATGCTCTCAGATAAAGGAGCTTCGATTTTTATTTCAAAAATAAAAGTTCCCTCATGAAAACTACTAATTAAAATAACTTTCAAAATAAGTTTAAGTTTTTCTCAAATAAAGTTAAATTTATACTCTTCTAAATTTATAAATGTGTATGTATGTATGTATGTATGCATGTATGCATGCATGTATATATTGTATGTATGGATCACACGAGAAATATTGTGCATCACGCATTTAATGCGTAATGTGGTCGTTCCAACTCGGGTCGGTCCAACGGTCCAAATCGGTCTAGTTTTTGACCGGTCCGTTCAGTCAAAGTTGGTTCATCATTTATGTTTCTCTACAAAAATAAAATAATAAATTACTTAGCTGAGAATCGAACCCCAATTCCTCTAATTACAAAGAGCAATACTTTAATCATTAACCTACATATCACTTTGGTATTAAATTTATTGACTTAATTCTTTTAATAACAAATCAACTCTTTATATGTTATTTTACAAAAGATCGAACCCACGATCTCTAATTTCATAGTTTTTTTTTACGATGCATTAGTAAATTTATACATTAAAAAGTAACTTTAATTTTTAAAATAATTAGTAAATCAATAAATTTGATGATAAAAGAATTTGTAGCTCTATGGATAAAGTTTTGCCTTATGAAACAAGAGGTTTTGAGTTCGAATCTCAACTAAATAATTTAATATTTTATTTTTGTGGAGAAGCATAAAAACAATGAACCGATTTCTACTAAGTGGACCGGTTTGGACGCCGAACCGATTCGACTCCGGACCGGCCACATGATCCGTCAAGTGATCGTGATGCATAATCATCCCACGTGATGCAATATGCTTTCCTTTGCGAGATACATAGTTGTTTTCTGATGCATAAAGGTTTCCATTGAACCCCTCTCTCTCTCTCTCTCTCTCTCTCTCTCTCTCTCTCTATATATATATATATATATATATATATATATATATATATATATATATATATATATATATATATATATATATATGTTTCTGATGCATAAAGGTTTCCATTGAACCCCTCTCTCTCTCTCTCTCTATATATATATATATATATATATATATATATATATATATATATATATATATATATATATATATATATATATATATACATAGAATCAGGTTCATCAGTGTACCTATGAGATTCCAGCGTACCCAGCGTACTCTAATGTGAATGATCATTCACATATATTTTTTTTGAATAGACATATATAAGACAACATTATAAGACTTTTTTTCAACAGAAGCAACATCATAAATCTTGTGAATGGCATAAAAAGATAATGTGAATGGTCATTCACACCATTCACATTGTGTGAAATGACCATTCACATGGATGACCATTCACATAAATATGCATTGAGCATTCACATAATTTTTAAGGACACAGAAAGTGTGAATGTATCTGAAATTCATATATCATGTGTATAACATTAATTTAAACATTGTTATGAGAAAAAAATTTTAAAAAAAGTTTTTTAAGGTTGGTACCTTCGGGTGCACTTGATTTCGAGAGATACCTTTTTGAACCTGACTATATATATATATATATATATATATATATATATATATATATATATATATATATATATATATATATATATATATATATATATATATATATATATAAAAGCACCAAATATCGCGTGTCTCATTCACATTTAACTAAAAAAGACAAGTACAAACTTATTATTATAAAAAATAAAATAAATAAATAAAACTATATTCACGTAAAACGTGAGTCATAAACCAGTTAGTGATACTGTAAGTAGTTTTTTTTTATAAAAAATCTAGTAAATTAAAATATTTGTTTAATTGTTACATATAGTCATGACAATGGGGCGGGCGGGGATCTCAGTTCTCATCCCCATTATTTTAAATCGGGAATTCCCCGTCCTGATCCCTGGTCAACTCGCGGATTCTCCGATCAAATCGGGGTCAAGTTACGGGTTCTCCGTCGGGTATAAGTTTTTTTGTCATACCTAGTTACATAGTTAATAAAATGGTACGGATGGATCAAATGAAATAAATGCATATAAAGTTGGGGTGGAGGGCGTATGTTTCAAGTGAAAGCAAGTGGGGGTGTCTATGAAGGAGCAGCCCACCTTTACCTTGATAAATGTACATGTTTTATTTTATTTCTTTTCTCTTTTCATCTTAATTAATTCATTAATTTCTCTTATACACTAATTACTAATAATATTCTATTTATATAAATCTGTGTGTGAATTAATATATTGTTTTCATAGAAGGGCAGAATTAAAATCGGTTTTGTCTCTGAAACCACCACTTGACACGTGCTTGGTTGTCATTATCAAGGCTTATGCTAATATGCTTCATCATCATATTCATGCATTCTTAATTTTATTTTTATTTTTATGTAATTATATTATTTCTTGATTATTCATTGTCATACATTGCGTTTTTTTAACATGAAATATGACAACGGTTGCGTTTAGTTCAGGAAAACTAGTTGGTTTTCAATTTCAGTTTTCAAGTTATAGTTTTTAGAAAAAAAACAAAGATTTCTATAAAAAGTGAAAACTTGTTTAGATGATGAAGTTTTTGTTTTAAGAAGAATAAGATTTATGATTATAAAATAAGAAAAATAAGTTAAGTAATAGAAAAGTAAGAGAGGAAAATAGAGTATTATAAAAAATATAGGGTAAGTAATAGAAAAGTAAGGGAGAAAATATGAAAAGTGGTATTTTAAAAAGTGAAATAAAAATTTATGAAATTATTGTTAAGTAAACAAGTTTTCATTTTAATTGAAAAGTAATATGAAAATTTTAGAAATTTTCAAAAACTAAACGCAGAAAGTGTGTTTAGTAAACGAAAAAAGTTAATTTTCAATTTCAGTTTTCAGTTTATAGTTTTAAAGAAAAAACAATGATTTCTGTACAAAGTAAAAAACTTGTTTAGATTATAAAGTTTTAGTTTTAAGAAAATTGAGATAGTTGATTATAAAATAAAAAAATAGTATAGGTGATATAAAAGTAAAAGAAAGAAAATATTAAAAGTAAATATAGTGTAGGTAATAGAAAAGTAAGAGAGAGTGAGTATGAAAAAGTGGTATTTTAAAGAGTGAAATGAAAATTAAATGAATTGTTATTAAGTAAACAAGTTTTCATTTTTTTGAAAAGCGAGATGAAAATTTTAGAAATTTTCAGTAACTAAACGCATCCAAATATAACAAGTAAGAAAAATATAGTTTGTGTTTGATAGAGAAAATCGATAGAAACAAAACAAACAAATAATTTATTAGTTAGGACTTAGGAGACTTGAATTATATATATAGAGGCGTGTTCAATGAAAAACCACTATGCACCTGAAAACTATGGAAACCCACGCATACCGTCCGATTGGGTGCCTTTCATGATAAACGCTGTGGCATGATCGTAAATAAGGTGATGCATCACGCGAGAAATTTGATGCATCACGCGAGATTTTGATGCATCATGCAGGGAATTTGATGCATTTGTAGTGGTGCAGTGCAGTTTTCACAAGTTTTCAGGTGCATGGTGGTTTTCCATTGAACCCCTATATATATATATATATATATATATATATATATATATATATATATATATATATATATATATATATATATATATAAGATCCTTAGTCTATATGTGTGTGTGTATGTATGTGTGTGTGTGTGTGTGTGTGTGTGTGTGTGTGTGTGTGTGTGTGTGTGTGTGTGTGTGGTGTGTATATATATATATATATATTATATATAATATATATATAATATATATATATATATATAATATAATATATATATATATATAGGGGTGGGTTCAATGGAAAATCTATATGCATCGGAAAACCCGAGAACCACTTTATAGTCATTGAATCAGGTGATGCATCACGCAGAAAGTCGATGCATCACGCGAGAATTTGATGCACTACACGGGGAATTTGATGCATCACGGGGGAATTGTGATGCATTTGTGGTGGTGCATGGAGGTTTTCCAAGGTTTTTCGATGCATGTTGGTTTTCCATAGAACCCCACTCTATATATATTATTAATGAATTCTCAAGTTGTATCGATATATAATTTAATATTCAATTCTTTAATTTCTCTAGCAATATATGGTAAAAAAAATTAAGTAGAAGCTAAGATTGTGAAAAGAGAAATACAACGATCATAAGTTATTGAATTTTTTTGTTTCATGGTCTAAAAAACTAAAAAATTGTTTTAATATTCAATTCTCTTAATTCTATTTCTTGTCTCTTCAATTTTCTCTACCAAATGCAACTTAAATATAAGATATTCATATAACCATTCAATCACAACAAAATTATAATTACAAACATCTCCGAAAAAATGAATACAAATTAACCTCTTGAAAATTGATGGTTAAATCTTTCATGACATCTGTTTACGTGTGGTGACGGAATAAATAACCTTATGGGTATATAATTCAAAGCGGCATAAATAAATCTAAAATATCAATAAACTAAATGATTATGATTAAAATATAAATTATTTTTCTTTGAGCCGTAAGTACTGTGTTCTCGTGAATTTGTAGATTGCGATTTACTTTATTTGGATATGAGGGTAAGGACTAATGACTAATGAGTTTGGTTTACGAACGGGCTAAAGAACTGGGTTTTATATTATTTGTTAGACCAATTGTTTACTCAATCATTGTTGAATTGGGTACTTGATTTTAATTTTCTGTTATTTATTATGTATTAAAAAGTTATTTTAAAATAAAAATAATTATAACACAAATTTATTTGTTTGATTTGAAGTTATAATCATGTTATTCTATATAATTTATTGATATCCGAAGAACATTGGTTTCACTTTCACATTCGAAAAACCACAGGTTACATAATTAAACAGAATAAAAAAAATTAGACTACAAAACGAGATTATTGATGAAGGGACATGTTGTCCGTGCTACCCCTCATTGACACTTAAGTCTGCCCCTGGTTACGTGATGGTTTGGTATATATGGAATTTACTAAACAGAGTATGTTTTTGTTTTGATGCTAACACCCTCTATTTAAAATATTGCTCTTATGTGGATGAAAAAAGAGCATGACACAATATATTTGAATTGGAAGAAATGGATTTCGAATCCTAGATCCTTTTAGGTGCATTTGGTTCGTGAATTTCGTAGGAATCCTAGGATTTGCATTAAAATCTCATGTTTGGTTTGTGTATTATTCAATGAAGGATTTGAATTCCTGGGATTTCATAAATCTTATCATTTTTTTTATTTAAAATTATTGGTACCCTCATTGCATGTCAAATCCCACGTCCTTTTTTATTTACCACGAGATAGTAGGCCCACGCGTTGCAGCGGCAATGACAACATACATTTTGAATAACAAGCATAGCAAAGGTTGTTGATGAGATTAAAAGGCGGTTGCATCGATTGTGTGTTTAAGTAATCCAACTAAAACATTATGCGTTCATTTTATGTTTAGCTTCCATATTAAACACATAGTAAGGGTCAAACACATGTTGAGTAATAGATTGTCTACCATTATACAATACGATTGTTTTACGCAATTACGTCTTTAACGATGTTGCCTATCTTTTATAGAGGGAACTAAACCTACTTGGAAAATGCTAAATCAAAGTTGAATAATAAGAAAGATGCTTCAAATGATAAGCCATTGTTTCAAGCCGAACAGTACTGATAATATCTAGTCCACTCCAAAAATTCCGATTTTCATACCTTTCAGTTTTGTTTCGGTCAAATATGATCTAGTCTTGGACCATTGTATACTTGTAGTAGCAAGTTTAACAACATTCAATTTTCATAATGGATTTATAAAGTTAAAATACATGATATAATATGCTAACATACACATTTAATACAAAAATAAAATCAATATTTCTTAAAAGTATTATAATAACGCTTGGAGTGTTACTTGCAGCAGTATCTGCAAGAGATTGTAACCAAATTAAGTTGAAGCATTCTACAACATTTCATTGGTGGTCTGTTGGGGATGTCCATTGCAAACAAAAAATTTGAAATTCTAAATTTTAGGATAAACGCCATTTACAATCCAACATAACGATTAATATGAAATCAACCAGGAGCAATATTTACCAAAATTTTGGGACGTTTAGTACGTGCTCCAAGCATTAACATTATATATGTGTAACCAAGACCAAGCTGGACTTGACTCGTTAATGGAGACCTGTTGAGTGCAAAAGACGATGCGTTGAGCTGATGCATTTGATAGACAATCAGTATTTCAAGTTAACTAATAATGCATTTAAAGAAATATGAAAGGGAGAGGTGTATCACGAAATACTCTGTCTTCTAACTTCAAGTAAATTGTATATATTTCAATTGAGCTACTAATACGGGCAATTAGCCCGAACATGACGAGAATCGCCACATGCTCGACACCCTGTGGATACCCCACTACAAGTCCCGGAATGTCTCCCGCCACATCTCCGACAATCTCGCGGTGCCTGGGACTGCAATCTCTGCTGCTGCTGAGGTCGAGAAAAAGATGAACCCTGTGATCCAGATGTAGTCTGATATAACTGACCAGAACCCTCAGGAGCAGATCTCCTCGGTGCAAATGACCTAGAAGAAAATCCCCTAGAAGCCCCTGCTGATGAACCCGACGATCTACGCTGAAATCTGTGAAATGAACCCTCTGACCGAGACCTCTTTGGAGGTGGCATCAAAGAAGAAGTAGAAGTAGTACCCAACAGTGTCCGCTCGCGCTTCCGCACACTCATAGCTGCCTCCTCAAGAGTCATACAACTCTGCATCTTAACAAACTCTTTGATCTCATATCGAAGCCCGGTCACAAACATGTCTACTCTTGTCTCCTCATCTAGCGCATATCTAGTCACAAACTAGGATTTCTCCTTGAACGCAGCCTCATACTCCTGAACTGTCAGACCCTCCTATCGTAAAGCTAAAAACTGCCTCTCAATCTCCCTCGTCAAGTCAGCTGGACAGTACTGATCCTGAAATCTCTTCCTAAACTGAGCCCAAGTCATCGTCCCCACCAGATCAGAACCAATAGCCCTCGAGGTGTTCTTCCACCATGTCAACGCTGGATCCACTAACATCCCCGCAGCATACTCCACCATATTCGTCTCTAAGTAGTGGCTCAGGCGAAATGCCCTCTCTAAACACTCTAGTCACTCCAGAGCCTTCACAGGCTCCATATACCCGTCGAACTCCTTCGCCCCAGACCCCTTAAAGGCCTTGAACGAAGCGCGGTCAGAACGTCCTCCACCAATCTCAGTCCCCACAATATTGCCCCTGCCAGTAGGAGCAGATACCAAAGGATTTCCCGCTCAGATCGGGAAGAAGCAATTAGGTCACGAATCTCCTGAAGACTCTGCTGCATCTCTGCGTGGTTTTCGTCCATCATGTCACGTACATAACGGGTCATGTACCTCATCATCCAGGTCTTACGAGGGGTCAAAGGCTCTCCCTAAGGTCCAATGTCATCATCAAAATCATCCTCATCCTCACGCTCTCCGTCAAAATGCTCTATATCCTCTGACTCTACAACAACTCGCTCCTCGCGTGGATTACTGTGGCTCTCGTCATCAGCCATGGTGCTGAAAATTAAATTTATGAGTTAAATTAAGAATTCGTTATGTTTTCGTACTTGATTAACTTACGGTTTTCTCATAAGGGTATATGTTTATATGTATTTATGAAGGTTACAATTAAGTCCTATATTAACCGTACCCAATTCCCAAGGCCATCAGAGTAGAGTTGAACTCATAACTTAAGCTAATAGTGATCATGCATCCTATGGTTTAATACTAAGTACCTAAAGATACTTAATTCACTTAAACCAAACTTGTCTCTGATAATTGAAACGCCCCATTCTAATAACGTGGCGTTGTTTACCAAATTCGACAACATAAACGTCAAAAGTAATATAATGAAAGTTTTATGTGTTCAAACCTCAAATCCTTTGCATAAACAACATGGACATAACATTCAGAGTACGCTAAAATAAAATATCTAGTTATTACAACCATATCGAAAGTTTAGGGATCTACTCGTCCCAATTACGAGTTTGATAATTATTACAAAATAAGTGGAAGTCTTTCTGATACCATAAATCTTCAAACTCTAGATCCTGAAGTTGGTGTCTTACCCTTATCAGCTAAACCTGAAAAGTAATCCCCACAACCGTGGTAAGTCGTCGCCTAGCGAGTAACAGATTAATAGCACAAATAGCATAAAATATATGAATGATACAAGTTATCAGATACAAATTCAACATGTGTAGCACCCGGCCTTCCCAGCAGTGCGTCGTCCACGAATAAGGTAATCTGTGTAGCATCCGGCCTTCCCAGCAATGCATACACAAGAACACAGCTTGCGGCACTCCCTACTTACAACGTATAAAATAATGCAGCCACACAGGCATGCAGTCAACACATTAATACACAGTATGCATACCGAGGAATAAAGGGTTATCATGTAATGGCTCATGGTGATGAAAGAATTAATATCATGGCAATGAAACGATAAGCATGGCAATAGGAACGAAAAATATAGCAGTATAAACATATCATAAATGACAATTCTTGAAATTAAATCAATTATTCACAGTGTTCGCAAATCCGTACTCGTCAACCGACAACTTTATATCAACTGAAAGCACTACCGAGAGCCACACGTCTCAACTGAACCACTAGAGTCCTGATATAAAAGTATATTGTCTATTTATTAATATCCTTACTTTATAATTTACAATGTCCAATATCCAGTTCTATTTATTAATTAAAAATTCAGTGACTAATTCGGTGTACTTCGATTTATTAGTTTGTTATGTTTAACAACTGACATTTATAAGTTTCGACTCATTATAATATAATAATCATTCTATTTAATTGTTAAGCCTTTGATTTATTAAAATCTTTACTTATTACAATTTTATATAATTAAAAGATATTTACTTATAATTAAACATATGTGACTATTTATAGGTAATTTATATAATTGCTAAATTCATTCTAGCTTGACCCACATGTTAACCCAAACTAATTTTTATGTAATAAAATGACCAACCCATATAATAAAGTACCTAAGTAACCCATTAAAATGTACAAGACTAACTTAAATATGATGTAGCCCATTTAATTTAATTAAATGTTCCAATTAACTAAACAATTGAACCCAATTACATATTTAAAATTGAAGAAATATTAAAACAAACAAAACTAATATTTAAACTCTAACCTATAAAATTTAGCCTAATTTAGAATAAAAAGAAACAAGCTCACTAACTTTAATAGAAGCCCATTTTAATTTATTAAAACAACCCAAAATAACCCCTAAGTTTAGAGAATCTGATATCGCTGATTTCATGCATATATTTAATGCGATATCAATATGTTTTATTGTGTTAATTATTTTGAATGAAAATGTCGACTTTTAATCCAAAACATCATTATTGATGTAATTGTTGTCTTTGGCTATGTTACTGAAAAAATGAGAAAATGAAGCTAGAAAAAGAGCCAACGTGTCGCGTCACCTAAGCGACGCGGTGCGTCTTCTGAGACATTAGTTTTGTCGCGTGAAAAGACAAACGACACGGCGCATCATTGAAACGACGCGGCGCGTCTTCTGGAGCAATAGATTCTGTTTTGCGACGAGCAGCCTGTCGCGACGCGTCTTTTAAAGAAATAGTTCCTGTTTTCTGAAGTGCAGCTTGACGCAGCGTGTCAATCCAGCGCGTTTTGAATACCTGGTATTGTACTTAGCCTATAGAAGCTTGACAACACAGCGACGCGACGCGTCATCAGAACGACCCGGAGCGTCAATCCAGTGTATAAAAGTCGATTTTCTTTGCATTAAACTCATTCTTGGACATTCTCACACCTCCATACACGAAAAATACTCTCTTGGGAAAGGAAGGAAGCTCGTTTGGCTATTTTGGGAAGAAATCTTGAAGGGGAACATCACCACAACACCAAAAAGCATCTTTAAGGGACTTCTAACAACTCTAACTCATTTGGTTATGTTTGCTTATCCTATTTGTATGATCACAATGTTGTGTATCTCCATTTCTATGGAGTAGTTGTTTTTGTAATCATGTGGGTTTATAAACCCTAAATATTGGATGACGTTTATTTTGTGTTGGATTAGATATTGTAGTTGTTTCTTACTTTGAAGGAAGATTTGTAACTTTGGTTACGTATCTGCATGTGTTGCCATGAATACTTGGTTTTTCCACAATGTGAGTTGGGTTTAATTAGTATTTGTTCTTAATGAAATAATATGTTTGCTTCATTGAGTCTTTTAAACTTGTGAGAGTAAAAAGGGTAAAACTTGCATGCATTTAACTAAGTTTATAACATCGTTTATATTGTTGATGTGAATCTCGATATAAACAATGTTTTGATTTGTGAGATGATAAACACTTTTCATAGCAAGAAACTATATGTGAGTAATCAGATTGCATTTTCGGTAATAAAAATATATTTGGGTGATCTTTGTATTTTTATTGTTGATTATGAGATGATAAAATTATAGTTGAGTAATCTTTATAATTTTATTGTCATTACCTGCATTGCAATTTGTAATAAGTCGGCAGTTGAGTGATCTTTGCTCACTTATCATTTATTGTATAATTTAAGGAGTTGAATTCATATTTGAGTGATCTTTATGGTTTTACTTTTTGAATTCATATGATAGTTAATCCAACCGATTGTATTGTTTAGTCATCCTATGTTTTGGGGGGGGGGTGGGGGGGGGGGGGGGGGGGGGGGGGCATTCCCATGTGATTACCCTTTTCAAGATTGTCTTTCCAAAACTTATGATTACCCTTTTCAAGATTGTCTTTCCAAAACTTATTGTTCTAATAGTATCTTGACTGTTGAAGTGTGTTATTTTGTTCTTGAATCTAAGTTTACTTTTCGCAACTATCCACTATCTATCATCGCTAACGATTAACCAACTGCTTACTATCATCATCCACCAATTGTCTCTGAGTTCGACAACCCGGACTTACCTAAGCTATGCTAGCAAACGATAGGTAATACTTGTCTATTTGTCCGCTGGTTCCAGTTTAGTTGGTCCCGTTCTTTTTTATATTAAAACCAAGGTGTGCTAGCGACACATCAAAACCTAACAAAAGAAAAGAAAAGATCAACGATTCAGCAGCTCATTAAAATTTAAACCCAAAATTAAAACCAATTTCTATATTGGAAAAGCCCAACAAAAGATCTAAACCTAGCCTAGCACTAAACCCAAATCAGTCAACAAAAAGGAAAAATAATAATAATAAAGGATATGCATCTCCTTTCTCCTCCTCGGCTGGAACAAAAGAAAAAAAGAAAAGAAGGGCAGCCGCCATTGGCAAACAGAGGGAAGCAAGGCAGGGCTGCTGCTAGCGCCGGTCAGGCCATGTCGCCGCCAGTCCTGACCCCAACCGAACTGGTCACTACTCACATCTCCTTCTCTCTTCTCTCTCTCGATGGAACCCAGAAAAACAAAATAGACAGAGAGGCATCGATGGACAGAACAGGGGAAGGCAAAGTCGTCGCCGTCTACGCCGCTCATCTCCGACAGAAACTCACGCCACTCACACACGCTCTCCTAATCCATGAGTTTCCTCCCTAATTCTCAGATTTAATCAAAGTTCAAGAAATTCCAAAATTATTGAAACTCACCAATAATGCTCCAAATCTACATTTAACAATCTAGACTCGTTCAAATATGATTTTTAACAACTATTCTATTGATTTTATATAGATTTCCGGATTGATACATCAAACCCATTATAAACCTCCATTGATGTTCTTGGAGTTTTAAGATCAAGAAAAGAAATGATGAAAGGTGATGATATTATTTTATGTTTTAGGAACCATTTTCAGATTAATAAAACACTTCCAAACCATATTTGATGAATTATAATACAAAAAATAAATTACATACAGAAATTTATGTATTACCTCAATGAAAATTTGGATATTGAGATGATGATAAATGAAACTTGTTGCTTCAATGTTCCAACCCAAAATAAGAAGGAATACCCAGATTTATGAAGGTGTGTTTTTGTTCTTGAGGTGTAAAAATTTGCTATTAGGGTTTTATATATATATATATATAGGAATTTATGCAGAAAGTTGGATGATGATGATGGTTATGGTTGGGATGTATTCATGCATGCATAATTTCTATTCATTTTTTTTCATGAATATAATAAGATTTGCTTTTATATGTATGTGTGTGTGTGTGTATTGGTTTGTTACTCTTTCCAATTTATTAAAATTTACAAAATTCAAGATTTTAAATGTCAAACCATGGAATTTGATAATTTATATCCTATTTTCTCGAATTAATGATTAAATTAAATGACTCGAAATTCATTAATTACCTTGAAATTAGCAGGTGTTACACTGGAGGCTTCCGACGATACCTTCTCATGCCAATGTAGTCCTTGCGCATCATCTGCATAAATTTTGTGTCATCATCTTCAAGTAGTTTTCTCCATTCACCACTTGGATCTTCATTAGAAAAGATTGTGCCGCTTTTGTTAAAACTTCTAGGATTTGCAAGAGGAGGAGAACACCCTTGTTTTCGCAAGCTTTTGCTAAGGTTTATTGTCATTGCCTCCAACGAAGTTCATGATGCTAATTAATGTCAAATGATGAACATAAATAATTAAGATCGAGAGGAGAAGGGTAAAATGATGAATTACTTCGTTATTAAAGAGTTCTTGTGGTCCGTCCTTTGAAGCCTCCTTATCTGATAATCAAAATATAACAAGAAATATGTTAAGTTCCCATATGATCGATATTAATTACACCTTAATTAAGCTTATATATAAATTAATTTGAACCTTAAACATATTTTAATGCCAAAAACATTAAAATATACAAGTAAATTAGTGGTTACGAACATGATATAAAAAAAAAACTAAATTTCTAACACAAGCTTATTGCATTAAGTTATGAAAGAAGTGTACAAAAGTTAAAAAAAAAGAAAAAGAAAAAAAAGAAAAAAAAATTCATATGATGTACAATCCAACTTTATATATTAATTTTATGCATATAAGTTTGATATTTTCTTTATCAAAAATCAATCTTTTAAGACTAATTTCTGTATTGATACTACGCATATATTACGCAAAAGATTAATTGAAACTAAATCAAAGAAAACCCTATAATAATGAAGAAGCTAATTATAACTACATTGATTAAGAAATACAAACAGTGATCGATTAGTAATATATAATATTATTGCATGTTTTCATTTAGGGATAATTGCGCAAAAAACCCTGAACCTGTCAAGTTTTTGTAATTAAAACCTCAAACTATTTTTCGTTGCATAAAAAAATCTCGAACTAACTAAAAATCAGGAAATCAAGGTTTTATCAATGGGTAACCGGTTGAAACCGGTTATTACTCCTACGTGGACCGGTAAATAACCTACGTGGAATAATATTTAATTGTTGAAACTTGTTGCCAAATATTACACATCATTTAAACACTCGTTGATTATGTAATCCCGTTTAAAAATTATCAACGGTGGTTTAAATGATGCGTAATATTTGGCAACCGGTTCCAACAATTAAAATTTATTCTACGTAAGTTATTTGCCGTTCCACATAGGATTAATAACCGGTTTCAACTGGTTACTCATTGATAAAACTTTGATTCACTGATTTTTAGTTAGTTTGGGGTTTTCCATGCAACAAAAAATGATTTAATGTTTTAATCACAAAAAACTGAAAACTAAATGGTTTTTTGCGCAATAATCCATTTCATTTATTCCTAGGAGGGTGGCGTTTTGCCATATGATAATCAGCAGTGAAAGCAACAAAACCTGCTTCCACATTCAACTTCTTGGCATCATCACCTGTGCTTGATCTTGAACCCAAACCTTCTTCTTTCTTCAACATCGTTCCCATTTTACGTCCTCCGATTTTCATGTCTTTTGATCTGCTAACAATACCCAAAGCTCCATCTGCAACAAGTTCCTGTCCAAGCAATAATCGTTAACATTCAAAAGACGAGATTTAAATCGAAGACAATAAGGAAGGCCATGATGATGAAAATTAAGGCTTTTTTGTAGAAAGCAAGTTCAAAAACCATGTTAGTGAAAAGGCTAGCTAGAACATATCACTGCTATGTTCAAATTAATGACTGAAGTCCATGTTAGATATATCATGCAAAGGGATCATAAGACTAGAAAACTACCTTCTCAAGAGATGCATCATTTTCTTGAGTTTCTTTTATTGAATCTCCTTCCGTTAATCTCCTTCCTACCAAAAAGATTGATTATACACAGAGAGAAGAGAGAGAGAGAGAGAGAGAGAGAGAGAGAGAGAGAGAGAGAGAGAGACTGAGAGAGAGAGAGAGAGGAGAATTCAGAACTAAAATACCTTGATGATGAACACCATGTACACAAATATTTTGTAGTGCATATGAGACAAACAGAAGGGCTATTATGAAGCCCTCAAACCTTATGAACACCATGCTTAATATTTTCTAGGGTTTCTTTCTTTCTTTCTTTCCTTTCTTTTTCTTTGAAAACTACTAGTTAAAAGATTGAGGTTTTGTTGTGCAGGAGAACAGAAGAGATTATTTGTAGAAGATCATGTGGGGTTTTATAGACAGTTTCAAAGCACAAGCCCCATCTCCTAATCCCAGTCAAAGCTAGCTAGGGTTCCAATGTGGTCTTCACTAAAATATATGTTTTCTTGAAGTGTGCACAACTTTGAAGGATTAATATTCATAATTTATGGTTATATATAATTAATACATGATGAAGAAAAGATCAAATGAAAAATCTTGTTTTCTCACTTGCTGCTTGGTAAATTTATTATACCAACCATATTTATTCTTTTTCATTTTAAATAACTATTTCCTTTATTTATACTTTCTTACTAATTTGAGGAATTAATAGGGTTTGTTCGGCAAAAAACTAACAGAGGCTAAAGCTAAAGCTTATATTGCTCTTATAGCTAGAGTTTTGTTAATATATATATTTGGTAAAAAAAATAACTAATACTAAAATTAAAAAATATTAAATGATATAAATGTACATGTATATAAATAAATGAATTAGAAACATAGATAAAGTTGTCTTTTATTTTTTTCACAAGCTCAAATTAACTACATGGAGTCGCATATGGATTTAGAGTTTATAATTTTAAAAAATTCATTAAAATGCAATTTCTAGATGAATTAAAAAGTGTCAGAGCTTTTATAAAAATATAAGCTTAAGAGCTCTCACAAACTGCGTTCCAAATAGGTATTAATCATCTATTGAATCCAATTTTAATAATAATATTGATTAACCAATTCATAATTAATTAATTAATCTTATGCAGTTAATTAAACTATACAAATCCTAGTATATATTTTCAACAATCGTACGTAACTTTTGTTTGGAAACGTTTTTTAGATTTTTTGTTGTCACTTCTCTCATTTTTATAAATTTGAAAATTTAGGCTTCAATAATTTAAGCCAAAAATAAACTAATGAATATCGTAAATTAACGAATTACAAATTAATTAAATTTTGATGCTTAGGTAGGTTTAATTATAAAGTTGAATTAAGATATACACTAATGTCATACAGGTTAATTATTATAACCATAAAATTGAATTTTTTACCGGTCGTTATTTTATTAATTAATTGATTAAACATGATAAGTAATTAATAAAAAATGACAAATTAAGAACACATGGAAAGTACGAAAAATTGAATAGAAAATAGGGTCAATGAAGCAATGGTCATTAGAGTCAGAGATTCGATTATCACTCTTGAATCATACCCTCCTTTGGATACTTATTTTCTTCTGCTCAAATTTTTATTTTATTTTATTTTTTTCAAAATAAAACAATATTTTACTCCTCTGACATAATTTGAATTTACATTTTTTAGTTTTTCCATGGATGATTTCTTTTGTTTGGCTTTGGCAAATATATTATTATTATTACATATCTATGCTAGATGTTTAAAATATAAATGTTTTTATCTATTTTTGGACAAAGGATGTGTTTGCTAAGAGGTTTTTATAGTTCTTGGAAGTTAAAGTCTGGTTACTTGAAAGTTCAAACTCAAAAAAGTATGCTCTCAGATAAAGAAGCTTCATTGGGGTTTAGCCCATTTGATAAGAGGGATATTATGTAAGTGAGAGAGGTCACGAGTTCGACTTCCGTCGGAGGCAAGTTGAAATTTAGGTGGGGAAAGTACGTCTTGGGGTAAAAGAAGGGTAAAAAGGAGTAGTTTAGAAGTAGGAGTAGCTAGGATAGTTTGTCGTTAAAAAAAAAAAGAAGATAAAGGAGCTTCAACTTTTATTTCAAAAATAAAAGTTCTTTCATGAAAACTACTTAAAATAGCTTTCAAAATAAGTTTGAGTTTTTCTCAAATAAAATTACATTTTTACTCTTCTAAATTTATAAATGTGTATGCATGCATGTATATATGTATGTATGGATCACAGGAGAAAGATGGTGTATCACGATCATTTAATGCATCATGTGGCCATTTCAACTTGGATCGGTCCGACGGTCCAAATCGATCTAGTTTTTGACCGGTCCGTTCAATCAAAGTTGGTTCATCATTTATGTTTCTCTACAAAAATAAAATAATAAATTACTTACCTGGGAATCGAACCCCAATTCCTCTAATTACATAGAGCAATACTTTAATCATTAACCTACATATCACTTTATTATTAAATTTATTGACTTACTTCTTTTAATAACAAATCAACTCTTTAATATGTTATTTTACAAAAGATCGAACCCACGATCTCTAATTTCATAGTTTTTTTTACGATGCAATAGTAAATTTATATATTAAAAAGTAACTTTAATGTTTAAAATAATTAGTAAATAAATAAATTTGATGATAAAAGGATTTGTAGCTCAATGGATAAAGTTTTGTCTTATGAAACAAGAGGTTTTGAGTTCAAATCTCAACTAAGTAATTTAATGTTTTATTTTTATGGAGAAACACAAAAATAATGAACCGATTTCTACTAAGGGGACCAGTTTGGACACCTGACCGATTCGACTCCGAACCGGCCGCATGATGCATCAAGTGATCGTGATGCAATATGCTTTTCTTTGCGATACATAGTGGTTTTCTGATGCATAGAGGTTTCCATTGAACCTCTCTCTCTCTGTCTGTCTCTCTCTCTCTCTCTCTCTCTCTCTCTCTCTCTCTCTCTCTCTATATATATATATATATATATATATATATATATATATATATAAAAGAACACCAAATATCGCGTGTTTCATTCACGTTTCACTAAAAAAGACAAATACAACTTATTATTATGAAAAATAAATAAATAAATAAAACTATATTCACGTAACACGTGAGTCATAAACCAGTTAGTGATAACGTAAGTAATTATTTTTAAAAAAAATCTAGTAAATTAAAGGGTTAATATTGAAAAAACCCTATTATCTTTCACACATTTATCGATTAAGTCCTTAAACTTTTTTTTCAACTATTTAAATCCTTAAAGAATTTTTGTCTTATTCAAAAGTATATAATTTTAACCTACAACCGGATGAACCGGTCAAAACATTTCTTTGTGTAAAACATGGTAGATTGCCTTCTTCATCACTAGTCACCAGCAACAACCTAAACCCTCACCCCCTCCTCCAATCTCTTCTCTAGTCACGACCATCAAAGTGATTTAATTTCCTCATCATCTTTTATGTGTGGGTTCTTCTTAACAAATTTTTGCTTCAGATTTCTGTTTCAACTAGATCAAGAAGACCCAAACACGTGATGACTCCAGCAATGACTCCCCTTCCAGATTTCAGTTTCGAACAGGTTGAAAAGGCTACATCCTGTTTTGATGCATGTTTCGAAGACCTTAATCGAAGGTGAGCACATCCCGTTTCCATTTCTGCTTTGAAGACCCTAATAGAAGGTAACCACAATTGTTACGATGACTATCACGAGAAGACCCGGACCATCGACATGCTATGGCCACATCTTGTTTTGATGAGTGTTTCAAGCAAGCCAGACACATCGTCAATATGGGTGGAAACATTAAACATTTATGAATGCTAAGTTAAATGATGGAAACTGATTTGGGTCTTCATTTATACTTAGAGGTACTCGTAATTTTGATTTGGAGTGAGATAGATGAGTATTTTACACCATAGTTTGTGTTAACAATACACTTTTGAGTTTTTGAATTTCAATTATTTGGATTTAAAATAGATCTGTAATTAGAGTTGGATTTCAGATATTTGTTCTTAAACTTTCAGATTTCAATATTTTGGACTTTGTTAACATGAACTTATATGTGTATTTATGGCACAGCTTGTGCTAACTAGATCACTTAAGCATGGTGATTTGTGTATTTAGCAGGTGATTTGTGCACTAGATCACTTAAGAATAAAACTCCCAATTGAGATAAAGCAGAATATGTGAAGAAGATGAATAGGATAGGTTACTTGTATTTAACTTGATGAACCAGTCATTTATATAGGTTCAGATAAGACAAAAATTGTTTAAGGATTTAAACAGGTGAAAAAAAAGTTTAGGGACTTAATCGATAAAATGAGAAAAGATGGTTGTGTTTTTTCAATATTAACCCTAAATTAAAATATTTGTTTAATTGTTTCATAGTAAATGGTATGGATCGATCAAATGAAATAAATGCATATAAAGTTGGGTTGGCGGGCGTATGTTTCAAGTGAAAGCAAGGTGTGGGGGGGGGGGGTGTCTACGAAGGAGCAGCCCACCTTTACCTTGATAAATGTACATGTTTTATTTTAGAGTTAATTACAAAAATGGTCCCTGTGGTTTGTCCTAAAATTTGGATTTGGTCCCTGAACTTTCAATTTTGCAGAAACGGTCCTTATTTTCATAGTTTGTTTGCAATTTTGGTCCCTCAACCTATTAACTTTTCTAATATGACCAAACTACCCTTATTTTGATGCTAACTATAGGGACCATTTCTACAATTAACTATTTAACTTTTTTTTATTCTTAATTAAATAAATTATTTTTTAGTGTTACTTAAATTTAATAAACTATAAAAAAAAATAAAAAAGTTATTTAATTATTCATGTTGGTTCATAAATGATTTAGATATTTTTAGTCTTAATTAATTTTAATTTACTATAATCAAAGTGTAAATCAATCAAAATTTATAATCGAAAAACTCATTTATGTTTAGAAACTATTTTCTAGAAGTTTCGTATATAAAATATTATAAAAATATTTGACTCTATAATTTTTTATGTAGGTTCATAAATTTATAATAAAAATATGTTTGTTGGTCAAGTAATTTACTTTCTTCTTAAATAAAATCGGCCAAAGATTCTATTTTATAATCTGTTCACATTTATATCAAAGCAAGGTGATAATGGTAAAGTGATAAATCCAAAATGGTTTAAATTTTTAAGGTGTCAGTTTAATCGGATTAAAATGAAAAGTCAAATTGAAAGACGAAAAAAGATTAAAAACTTATTTATATTTCTCGATTTTTATGTAAAGGTCTGACAAACCAATGTTTGATGATAAAAGTTGTTAATCATGAATCCCAAAGATGTTATATGGACCTAAAATTTTAAATCGTTTTTGGTGTAAATGAAAATTAAAACCATAAAATAATTGATAGGTTAAATAAAAAAATTTGATTGTCTTAGACCATTTGGAAGTTTTTTTTAACTCGGTCAATTTAAACGTTAAATTTTTATTTATTTAAGCTCTTTAATATTTCTAAATGTTAATTAAACTGTCAGCTCATAAATAACTTTTTTTTATAATTTATTAAAGTAAATTAACACTAAAAATAAAGTAGAGTCAATTACATAAATGGTCTTTGTGGCTTGATCAACATAAATATTTTTTATTATAAATGTACGAACCAATATAAATAATTATAAAGAAAAAATTTCTTATTTATGAAACCTTTATAAAATAATTTCTAAGCATAAATAATATTTTCAATTATGAATTTTGATTGGTTTACACTTTGATTATAGTAAATTAAAATTAATTAAGACTAAAAATATCTAAATTATTTATGAACCAACATAAATAATTAAATAATTATTTTCTATTTTTTATAGTTTATTAAATTTAAGTAACACTAAAAAATAATTTATTTAATTAAGATTAAAAAGAGTTAAAAACTAATTATAGAAATGGTCCCTATAGTTTGAATCAAAATAAGGGTAATTTGGTCATATTAGAAAAGTTAATAGGTTGAGGGACCAAAATTGCAAACAAACTATGAAAATAAGGACCGTTTTTGCAAAATTGAAAGTTCAGGGACCAAATCCAAATTTTAGGACAAACCACAGGGACCATTTTTGTAATTAACTCTTTATTTTATTTCTTTTCTCTTTTCATCTTAATTAATTCATTAATTTCTCTTATACACTAATTACTAATAATATTCTATTTATATAAATCTGTGTGTGAATTAATATATTGTTTTCATAGAAAGACAGAATTAAAATCGGTTTTGTCTCTGAAACCACTACTTGACACGTGCTTGGTTGTCATTATCAAGGCTTATGCTTCATCATCATATTCATGCATTCTTAATTTTATTTCTATTTTATATAATTATTTTAGAGTTAATTACAAAAATGGTCCTTGTGGTTTGTCTTAAAATTTGGATTTGGTCCCTAAACTTTCAATTTTGTAGAAACGGTCCTTATTTTCATAATTTGTTTGCAATTTTGGTCCCTCAACCTATTAACTTTTCTAACATGACCAAATTACCCTTATGTTGATGCAAACTATAGGGACCATTTCGACAATTAATTTTTAACTCTTTTTTATTCTTAATTAAATAACTTATTTTTAGTGTTACTTAAATTTAATAAACTATAAAAAAAAGAAAAGAATTATTTAATTATTTATGTTGGTTCATAAATGATTTAGATTTTTTTAGTCTTAATTAATTTTAATTTACTATAATCAAAGTGTAAACCAATCAAAATTTATAATCATTTATGTTTAGAAACTATTTTCTAGAGGTTTCGTATATAAAATATTATAAAAATATTTGAAATAATTATTTATGTTGGTTCATAAATTTATAATAAAAATATGTTTGTTGGTCAAATATATTTTATTTTTTTCTTAAATAAAATCGGCCAAAGATTCTATTTTATAATCCGTTCATATTTGTATCAAAGCAAGGTGATAATGGTAAAGTGATAAATCTAAATGGTTTAAAATTTTAAGGTGTCGATTTAATCGGATTAAAATGAAAAGTCAAATTGAAAGACGAAAAAAGATTAAAAACCTTTTTATATTTCTCGATTTTTATGTAAAGGTCTGACAAACCAAAGTTTGATAATTAAAGTTGTTAGTCAAAGATGTTATATGGACCTAAAATTTCAATCGTTTTTGGTGTAATTAAAAATTAAAACGATAAAACAATTGATACGTTAAATAAAAAAATTTGAGTTGTCTTAGACCATTTGGAATTTTTTTTAATTCGGTCAAATTAAACGTTAAAATTTTATTTATTTAAGTTCCTTAATATTTTTAACTTTAATTAAACTGGAGGCTCATAAATAAATTTTTTAAATAATTTATTAAAGTTAACTAACACTAAAAATAAAGTAGAGTTAATTACATAAATGATCTTTGTGGTTTGATCAACATAAATATCATTTATTATAAATATATGAACCAATATAAATAATTATAGAGAAAAAATTTCTTATTTATGAAACCTTTAAAAAATAATTTCTAAACATAAATGATTTTTTCGATTATAAATTTTGATTGGTTTACACTTTGATCATAGTAAATTAAAACTAATTAAGATTAAAAATATCTATATCATTTATGAACCAACATAAATAATTAAATAATTATTTTCTACTTTTTTATAGTTTAATAAATTTAAGTAACACTATGAAATAATTTATTTAATTAAGAATAAAAAAGAGTTAAAAAAATAATTGTAGAAATGGTCCCTATAGTTTTGCATCAAAATAAGGGTAATTTGGTCATATTAGAAAAGTTAATAGGTTGAGGGACCAAAATTGCAAACAAACTATGAGAATAAGGACCGTTTCTGCAAAATTGAAAGTTCAGGGACCAAATCCAAATTTTAGAACAAACCACAGAGACCATTTTTGTAATTAACTCATTATTTTATTTCTTGATTATTCATCGTCGTACATTGCGTTTTTTAACATGAAATATTGAGATTGTGTTTAGTAAACAAAAAAAGTCATTTTTTAATTTCAGTTTCAAGTTTATAGTTTTCAATAAATAAAATAAGAGTTTCTGTAAAAAGTAAAAAACTTGTTTCGATAATGAAGTTTTAGTTTTAAAAAAATTGAGATAGGTGATTATAAAAAAAAAAATAGGATAGGTGATAGAAAGTAAAAGAGAGAAAGAAAATATTAAAATTAAATATAGGGTAGATAATAGAAAAGTAAGAGAAAGTATAAAAAATAAAATGAAAATTTAAAAAACTTTATTAAGTAAACAAGTTTTCATTTTTTTTTTTTGAAAAGTGAGATGAAAATTTTGGAAATTTTCAGTAACTAATCTTTTAACAGGTAAAAAGAATATAGGTTTGTGTTTGATAGAGAGAATCGATGGAAACGAAACAGACAAATAAATTATTAGTTAGGAGACTATATATATATATATATATATATATATATATATATATATATATATATATATATATATATATATATATATATATAGGGTTGGGTTCCGGTAAGAACCCTCGTTACCGTGAGAACGTGAGAACCACTCCAAAATGCACAAATTTGTACATCAAATGCACAAATTTAAAATCTAAAAGTTTTACTTACAACCATTATTAGTCTTAAATATTAATAAATATCATAATCTAACACTAAAATTACATTCAAAAATTATATTCATTAAATTATAAACTAAATGCACAAATTTGAAATCAAATGCACAAATTTTCTTAAATGCACAGTTCGTACATAAAATGGATAAATTATAGCATGAGATGCGTAAATTTTTACATGAAATGCATAAATATATCGAAAACATTTAATTTTAGTATCAAATGCACAATTTTATACAGTGAATGCACAAATTTTAGAGTGGTTCTCACGTTCTCACGATAATGAGTGGTTCTCATGTGAACCCAAATATTATATATATATATATATATATATATATATATATATATATATATATATATATATATATATATATATATATATATATGTATATATGTATATATTATTAATGAATTCTCAAGTTGTATCAATATATAGTTTAATATTCAATTCTCTAATTTCTCTAGCAATATATGGTAAAAAATCAAGTAGAAGCTAAGATTAGGAAAAGGGAAATATAACGATTATAAAGTTATTGGATTTTTAAGTTTCATGGTTTAAAAAACAAAAAAATTATTTTAATATTCAATTCTCTTTATTCTAATTTTTGTCTCTTCAATTTTCTCTACCAAACGCAACCTAAATATCATATATTCATATAACCATTCAATCACAACAAAATTATAATTACAAACATCTCCGAAAATATGAATACAAACCTCTTGAAAATTGATATGATGACGTCTGTTTACTTGAGTGATGGACCAGTTGTACAATTTTTTATCGCGTTCCAAATGGGTATGACTAGGGGTGTAAATGAGCCGAGCTATTCGTGAGCTACTCAAGTTCGACTCGCTAAAAGCTCGAATTAAACGAGCCCGAGCCGAGCCCGAGCCTTAATTCGCGAGCTCGAGCCCGAGCCCGAGCTTCACATATCGAGCTCACGAGCCTAAACGAGCTTAAACGAGCCTATATATAAATATATATTTAAATTAATAAATATATAATATATGGATTAAATAAATATAATATATTAAAATAACAAGTTATACATATTATATTAAAAGATTATTTAAAAATTAACTAAAAAATTAAAATGTATAATAAACGAGTTGAGCCCGAGCCAAGCTCGAGCTTGAAAAATTATTCACGAGCCGAGATCGAGCTTTACATATGAAGCTCGAAACGAGCCGAGCTCGAGCTCGAGCCTAGTATTTTAAACGAGCCGAGCTCGAACTTAAACGGGCTCGGGCTCGGCTCGGCTCGTTTACACCCCTAGGTATGACTTAAGAAGGTAAGGACTAATGAGTTTGGTTTACAAATGGGCTAAAGAACTGGGTTTTATTTTATTCGTTAGACCAATTGCTTTCTCTATCATTGTTGAATTGGGTGACTGATTTTAATTTATCTGTTATTTATTACGTATTAAAAAGTTATTTTAAAATAAAAATAGTTATAACGTAATTTATTTGTTTGATTTGAAGTTATAATCATATTACTCTATATAATTTATTGGTATTTGAAGAATACTGGTTTCACATTCAAAAAACCACAGGTTGCATAAACAGAATAAAAAAAATTAGACTAGGAAACGAGATTATTGAAGAAGGGACATGTTGTCTGTGCTACCCCTCATTGACACTTAAATCCGCCCCTGGTTACGTGATGATTTGGTATATATGGAATTTACTAAACAAAGTATGTTTTTGTTTTGATGCTAACACCCTCTATTTAAATATTGCTCTTATGTGGATGAAAAAAAATATGACAGGCTATATTTGAATTGGAAGAAATGGATTTCGAATCTTAGATCCTTTTAGGGGTGTTTGGTTCGTGAATTTCGTATTAATCCTAGGATTTGCATTTAAAATCTCATGTTTGGTTTGTGTATTCAACAATCATGAGATTTCATAAATCTTATCCTTCTTATTATTATTTAAAATTGTAGGTACCCTCATTGCATTTCAAATCCCATATCCTTTTTATTTACAAACGAGATAGTAGGCCCACGCGTGGTAGCGGCAATGACAACATACATTTTGAATAACAAGTATAGCAAAGGTTGTTGATGAGAATAAAAGGCGGTTGCATCGATTGTGTGTTTAAGTAATCCAACTGAAACATTATGCATTCATTTTATGTTTAGCATCCATACTAAACACATAGTAAGGGTCAAACACACGTTGAGTAATAGATAGTCTACCATTATACAATAGGATTGTTTTACGCAATTACGTCTTTATCGATGTTGCCTACCTTTTATAGAGGGAACTAAACCTACTTGGAAAATGCTAAATCATAGTTGAATAATAAGAAAGATGCTTCAAATGATAAGTCATTCTTTCAAGCCGAATAGTACTAATAATAACTAGTCCACTTCTCAAATTCCGATTTTCAAACCTTTCAGTTTTGTTTCGGTCGAATAGGATCTAGTTTTGGACCATTGTATACTTGTAGCAGCAAGTTTAACAACATTCAATTTTTCATAATGGATTTATAAAGTTAAAATACAGAAAATAAAGTGCTAACATACACATTTAATACAAAAATAAAATCAATATTTCATAAAAGTATTATAATAACGCTTGGAGTTTTACTTGCAGCAGAGTAACTGCAAGAAATTGTAACCAAATTAAGTTGAAACATTCTACAACATTTCATTGGTGGTCTGTCGGGGATGTCCGTTGCAAACAAAAATTTTGAAATTCTAAATTTTAGGATAAACGCCATTTACAATCCAACATAACGATTAATATGAAATCAACCAGGAGCAATATTTACCAAAATTTCGGGACGTTTAGTATGTGCTCCAAGCATTAACAATATATATGTGTAACCAAGACCTAGTTGGACTTGACTCGTTGATGGAGACCTGTTGAGTGCAAAAGACGATGCGCTGAGCTGATGCATTTGATAGACAATCAGTATTTCAAGTTAAGTAATAATGCATTTAAAGAAATATGAAAGGGAGAGGTGTATCACGAAATACTCCGTCTTCTAACTTCAAGTAGATTGTATATTTTTCAATTGAGCTACTAATACGGGCAATTAGCCGGAACATGACGAGAATCGCTACATGCTCGACACCCTGTGGATACCCCACTACAAGTCCCCGAATGTCTCCTGCCACATCTCTGACAATCTCGCGGTGCCTCGGACTGCGATCTCTACTGCTGCCGAGGTTGAGAAAAAGATGAACCCTGTGATCCAAATGTAGACTGATATTAGGGGTGTTCAAAAATATCTGAATCCGAGGATTTGATCCGAAAACCCGAAGTGAAAGTATCCAAAATTTATGATTATCCGAATTTCGGATATTCGAAAATCGGATAATCGGAAATTTCGGATACGGATTTTGTATAGGTTCGGATATTCGGATTATCTGAAAATCCGAAATCCAATTTTTTTAATATTTTTTGAACTTTTTTTTCATAAGTTATTTGTATAAGCATAATTATATTCTTTAAATTTAAATGTATAATGTCGCTCTAACATAAGTATAACTCATTTATATGTATTTTACTATTTTTTGACATGTTTTTTTGTAGTTTTAAGTTTAAAAAGTATGATATAATTTCGTTTACGACACAATTAGTCTTTTATATATAAAAGGTATATATATTTGTATTTTATATATTTGAATTCATTTTATAATTTTAAGTTTTATTAAAAAGTTTAAATTTCGGATATCCGAAAAGCGGATACAGATCCGGATAGTAAAATTCATGTATCCGATTTTCGGGTTATCCGAAAATCGGATAATTCGAAAATGAACACCCCTACCTGATATAACTGGCCAAAACCCTGAGGAGCAGATCTCCTCGGTGCAAATGACCTAGAAGAAAAATCCCCTGGAAGCCCCTGCTGATGAACCCGATGATCTAGGCCGAAATCTATGAAATGAACCCTCAGACCGAGACCTCTTTGGAGGTGGCATCAAAGAAGAAGTAGAAGTAGAACCCAACAGTGTCCGCTCGCACTTTCGCGCACTCATAGCTGCCTCCTTAAGAGTCATATAACTCTACATCTCAACAAACTCTTTGATCTCAGATCGAAGCCCCGTCACAAACATGTCTACTCTCGTCTCTTCATCTAGCGCATATCTAGTCACAAACTGGGATTTCTCCCTGAACGCAGCCTCATACTCCTGAACTGTTAGACCCCTCCTATCGTAAAGCTAAAACTGTCTCTCAATCTCCCTCGTCAAGTCAGCTGGACAGTACTGATCCTGAAATCTCTTCCTAAAATGAGCCCAAGTCGTCCACCAGTCTCAGTCCCCACAATATTGCCCCCGCTAGATGGAGCAGATACCAAAGGATTTCCCGCATCAGATCGGGAAGAAGCAATCAGGTCACGAATCTCCTGAAGACTATGTTGCATCTCTGCGCGGCTCTCGTCCATCACATCATGTACGTAACGGGTCATGTACCTCATCATCATGGTCTCACGAGGGGTCAACGACTCTCCCTCATGTCCAATGTCATCATCAAAATCATCCTCATCCTTACGCTCTCCGTCAAAATGCTCTATATCCTCTGACTCTACAACAACTCGCTCCTCGCGTGGATTACTGTGGCTCTCGTCATCAGCCATGGTGCTTAAAATTTTATTTATGAGTTAAATTAAGAATTCATTATGTTTTCGTAGTTGATTAATTTACGGTTTACACATAAGGGTATATGTTTATATGTATTTATGATGGTTATAATTAAGTCCTATCTTAATCGTACCCAATTCCCAAGGCCATCATGGTTGAGTTGAACTCGTATAATCATAACTTAAGCTAATAGTGATCATGCATCCTACGATTTAATACTAAGTACCTGAAAGATACTTAATTCACTTAAACGAAACCTGGCTCTGATAATTGAAAGGCCTCGTTCTAATAATGTGGCGTTGTTACCAAATTCGACAACATAAACCTCAAAAGTAATATAATGAAAGTTTTCTTTGTTCAAACTTCAAATTCAGTGCATAAACAACATGAACATAACATTCAAAGTACGCTAAGATAAAATATCTAGTTATTACAACCATATCGAAAGTCTAGGGATCTACCCGTCCCAATTACTAGTTCGATAATTATTACAAAATAACTCTAGATCCTGAAGCTGGTACCTTACCCTTATCAGCTAAACCTGAAAAGTAATCCCCACAACCGAAGTAAGCCGTCGCCTAACGAGTAACAGATTTAATAGCAAGCATAAATAATATGAATGACAAATAGCATAAATAATATGAATGATAGAAGTTATCAGGCACAAATTCAACATGTGTAGCACACGGCCTTCCCAGCAGTGCGTCGTCCACGAATAAGGTAATCT
The DNA here is from genome assembly GCA_020465985.1 of Centrapalus pauciflorus. Taxonomy (NCBI): domain Eukaryota; kingdom Viridiplantae; phylum Streptophyta; class Magnoliopsida; order Asterales; family Asteraceae; genus Centrapalus; species Centrapalus pauciflorus. The sequence goes on along the minus strand of JAANYP010004510.1, from coordinate 51,676 downwards.
GTGTAGCATCCAGCCTTCCGAGCAATGCATACACAGGAACACAGCTTGTGGCACTCCCGACTTACAACGTATAAAATAATGCGGTCACACAGGCTTGCAGTCAACACATTAATACACAATATGCATACCGGGGAATAAAGGGTTACCATGTAATGGCTCATGGTGATGAAAGAATTATTATCATGGCAATGAAACGATAATCATGGCAATATGAACGAAAAAGATAGCCAGTATAAACATATCATAAATGACAATTCGCAAAATTAAATCAATCAAAGTGCTCGCAAATCCGTACTCGCCAACCGACAACTTTATATTAACTGAAAGCACTACCGAGAGTCACACATCTCAACTGAACCACTAGAGTCCTGATATAAAAAGTATATTGTCTATTTATCAATATCCTTACCTTTATAATTTACAATGTCCAATATCCAATTCTATTTATTAATTTAAAACCAGTGACTAATTCGATGTACTTCGATTTATTAGTCTCTTATGTTTAACAACTGACATTTATAGGTTTCGACTCATTTGATAATATAATAATCATTCTATTTAATTGTTAAGTCTTTGGTTTATTAAAATATTTACTTATTACAATTTTATATAGGGCTAAATTCGTACAATAGCAATATATTTTTAAGGTGTATCGATATAGTACGTGTACTTTTTATATTGTTAATATGATACCTTTACTTTTTTTTACCTGTTATCTCGTCTAGCTTTGCGCTTTTGTGGGAGAATAGTTGGTACGAACTTGTTCACCATTGGATCCGCGTGAAATTTGAGGAGAAACTTGGCAACACACAGTTTTTCGATCTGGACGGTGGAGATCGTCATTGGAGATTTCTACAGGGGTCTGTAGGTGTGTGAAGTTGGCTGTGTTGTGTAGTTTTTCCTACCAGGTTATCACAAGGACGAGGGAGTGTATTTGATGCTTCAATTATGGAAATTTGAACATTAATAAAAATAGAAATTTCACTCTTAAAATGTATAGCCAGCAAACGGTTACCAAATGTATCATATTGGTATGAAAAAATGTAGTTAGCGTATCAAATTTGAACGATTCGGAAAGTACACGTGTAACATGAATAATTAAAATAGTACACGTACCATATCGATACATTTTAAAAAGTACACAACTATTCTGCGGCTTTAACCCTTTTATATAATTAAAAGATATTTACTTATAATTAAACATATGTGACTATTTATAGATAATTTATATAAATGCTAAATTCATTCTAGCTTGACCCACAACACATATAATAAACTACCTAAGTAGCCCACTAAAATGTACAAGAGTAACTTAAATATGATGTAGCCACTTAAGTTAATTAAATGTTCAAATTAACTAAACAATTGAACCTAATTAAATATTTAGAAGAAATATTAAAACAAACCAAAACTAATATTTAAACTCTAATCTATATAATTTAGCGCAATTTAGAATAAAAAGAAACAAGCCCACTATGTTTAATGGAAGCCCATTTTAATTTATTAAAACAACCCAAAATAACCCCTAAGTTTAGAGAACCTAATATCGCTCATTTCATGCATATATTTAATGCGATATCAATATGTTTTAATGTGTTATTTTGAATGAAAAGGTCGACTTTTAATCCAAAACATCATTATTGATGTAGTTGTTGTCTTTGACTAGGTTATTGAATAAACAAGAAAATGAAGCTACAAAAAGAGCCGACGCGTCGCGTTACCTGAGCGACGCCGTGCGTCTTCTGAGACATTATTGAAAATACAAACGACGTGACGTGTCATTGAAACGACGCAGCGCGTCTTCTGGAGCAATGAATTCTGTTTCGCGACTAGCAGCCTGACGCGACGCGTCTTTTAAAGAAATAGTTTCTGTTTTCTGAAGTGCAGTTCGACGCGGCGCGTCATTCCAGCGCGTTTTGAATTCCTGGTATTGTACTTAGCTTATAGAAGCTTGACAACACAGCGACGCAACGCGTCATCAGAACGACCCAGTGTGTCAATCCAGTGTATAAAAATCAATTTTCTCTGCATTAAACTCATTCTTGGACATTCTCACACCTTCATACACGAAAAATACTCTCGTGGGAAAGGAAGGAAGCTCGTTTAGGCTATTTTGGGAAGAATTCTTAAAGGGGAACATCACCACAACACCGAGAAGCGTCGTTAAGGGACTCTTAACATCTCTAACTCATTTGGTTATGTTTGTTTTTCCTATATGTATGATCACAATGTTGTGTATCTCCATTTCTATGGAGTAGTTGTTTTTATGATCATGTGGGTTTATAAACCCTAAACATTGGATGACGTTTATTTTGTGTTGGATTAAATATTGTAGTTGTTTCTTACTTTGAAGGAAGATTTATAAATTTGGTTACGTATCTGCATGTGTTGCCATGAATACTTGGTTTTTCCACAATGTGAGTTGGGTTTAATTAGTATTTGTTCTTAATGAAGTAATCTGTTTGCTTCATTGAGTCTTTTAAACTTGTGAGAGTAAAAAGAGTAAAACTTGCATGTATTTAACTAAGGTTATTACATCGTTTATATTGTTGATGTGAATCTCGGTATAAACAGTGTTTTGATTTGTGAGATGATAAACACCTTTCATAGCAAGAAACTATATGTGAGTATTCAGATTGCATTTTCGGTAATAAAAATATATTTGGGTGATCTTTCTATTTTTATTGTTGATTATGGGATGATATAATTAGGGGTGTTCATAACCGGATATCCAAATTTCGGATATCCGAAATTTCAGATAGTGAAGTTTGCTATCCGAATCCGAAACTTCGGATATCGGATTATCCGAATATCCGAAAATTCATATTTTTTTTAATTTTTTTAAAAATTAAATTAAAATTTTAATATCTAAAATGCAAATTCATATATCCAAATACATATTAAAGATAAATATATCACAAACTAAATGTATCTGAAATTATATTACTCAAAACGACTAAAAAAAGATTAAAAAAACTAAAATATATAAAATATTAGTTAATGAATCTATAATATCAAGATAAAACTAAAAAAATACATTAGATTAATAATAAACACTCAAATATTATGTAAATAATCAATACTAAATATATAAAATAAATTTTTTTGGATTTTCGGATATCGGATTATCCGAATATCCGAAAATTTGGAATTTTACATTCCGAATCTGAAATTTCGGATAGTTTCGGATCGGATTTTTGTATATTTATTTCGGATGCTCGGATTCGGATTTTTATGAACACCCCTAGATAGAATTATAGTTTAGTGATCTTTATAATTTTATTGTCATTACTTGCATTGCAATTTGTAATAAGTCAGCAGTTTAGTGATCTTTGCTCACTTATCATTAAGGAGTTGAATTCATATTTGAGTGATCTTTATGCTTTTACTTCTTAAATTCATATGATAGTTAATCCAACTGATTGTATTGTTTAGTCATCCAAGGTTTAGGGGGGAGCATTCCCACGTGATTACCCTTTTCAAGATTGTCTTTCCAAAACATTTTGTTCTAATAGTATCTTGACTGTTGAAGTGTGTTATTTTGTTCTTGAATCTAAGTTTACTTTTCGCAACTATCCACTATCTATCATCGCTAACGATTGACCAACGGTTTACTATCATCATCCACCAATTGTCCCTGAGTTCGACAATCCGGAATTACCTAAGCTATGCTAGCAAACGATAGGTAATACTTGCCTATTTGTCCGCTAGTTCCAGTTTAGTTGGTGCCGTTCTTTTTTATATTAAAATCAATGTGTGCTAGCGACACATCAGAACCCAACAAAGAAAAGAAAAGATCAACAATTCAGCATCCCTTTTAAATTGAAAACCCAAAATTAAAACCAATTTTTATTTTGGAAAAGCCCAACAAAACATCTAAACCTAGCCTAGCACTAAACCCAAATCAGTCAACAAAAAGGAAAAAAATTATTAATAAAGGATATGCATCTCCTTTCTCCTCCTCGGCTGGAACAAAAGAAAAAAAAAAAAGAAAAGAAAAGAAGGGCAGCCGCCATTGGCAAACAGAGGGAAGCAAGGCAGCGCTGCTGCTAGCGCCAGTCAGGCCATGTCGCCGCCGGTCCTGACCCCGACCGAACTCCGGTCACTACTCACACCTCCTTGTCCATTTTCTCTCTCGATGGAACCCAAAAAAACAAGATGGACAGAACAGGGGAAGGCAAAGTTGCCACTGATGGCCGCCGCCGCCGTCTGCGCCGTTCATCTCAGACAGAAACTCACGCCACTCACACACACTCTCCTAATCCATGAGTTTCCTCCCTAATTCTCAGATTTAATCAAAGTTCAAGAAATTCCAAAATTATTGGAACTCACCAATAATGCTCCAAATCTACATTTAACAAACTATAACGTTCAAATATGATTTCTAATAGCTATTCTATTGATTTTATATAGATTTCTGGATTGATACATCAAACCCATTATAAACCTCCCTTGATGTTCTTGGAGTTTTTAGATCAAGAAAATAAATGGTGAAAGTGATGATATTATTTTACGTTTTAGGAACCATTTTCAGATTAATAAAACACTTCCAGACCATATTTGATGAATTCTAATATAAAAAGTAAATTACATACATAAATTTATGTATTACCATATATATATATATATATATATATATATATATATATATATATATATATATATATATATATATATATATATTGAGAACTTTTGTGCATCAAGGCACCATTGAGAACTTTTGTGTATCGGACTATCTACCAAGGGTGCACAAAGGGCATTTAGGGGATATTAAAGGTATGGAATTTATTTTTGAATTTAAATATTTTTAAGATAATTAATAGCTAAATTTGGTATGAAAATCACCATTAACTTCTTTCCTAAAACCACTCCCTCTTCTCTCTCTATCTCTCTCTCTCTCCTCTCTCTTAGCCCCCTCTTGATTTTGGAAGAGATGAACGATATGCATGATTTATGTTTGTATGAACGATTCATGTTTGTATTTTGATGTATTTTTTTGAAGAGATGAACGATATGCATGATTTATTTTTGAAGAGATGAACGATATGCATGAAGAGATGAACGATATGCATGTATTTTGATGTATTTTGAATTTGTATTATTTTTGTTAATTTTGGAAGTGTAATAATTAAATAAGGATTGCATAATTCCTGTTTTACCCCTCCGCGAATTTCATTATGTGCACTTGATGCATAAAACTTTCTATTTAATTACCCTTTTGTCATTTGATCTAACCCACACATTCTTTTCATCCAAGGGCCAGTGAAGGTTCTTTTGTGCCTCGATGCACAAAAGTTCTCAATGGAACCTCCCTATATATATATATATATATATATATATATATATATATATATATATATATATATATATATATATATATATATATATATATATATATATATATATATATATATATATATATATATATATATATGAATTTATGCAGAAAGTTGGATGATTATGATGGTTATGGTTGGGATGTATTCATGCATGCATAATTTCTATTCATTTTTTTTTATGAATATAATAAGATTTGCTTTCATGTGTGTGTACACACACACACACACACACACACACACACACAGATATATATATATATATATATATATATATATTGGTTTGTAACTCTTTCTAATTTCTTAAAATTTACAAATTAAATTCAACATTTTAAATGCCAACCATTGAATTTGATAATTTATATCCTATTTTCTCGAATTAATGATTAAAATTAAATGACTTGAAATTCATTAATTACCTCGAAATTAGCGGGTGTTACACTGGAGGCTTCCGACGAGGGCTGCCATAGTCCCTACGCATCATCTGCATAAATTTTTTGTCATCATCTTCAAGTAGTTTTCTCCATTCATCACTTGGATCTTCATTAGAAAATATTGTACCGCTTTTCTTAAAACTTCTAGGATTTGCAAGAGCGGGAGAACACCCTTGTTTTCGCAAGCTTTTGCTAAGGTTTATTGTCGTTGCCTCCAACGGATTTTCTTGTCCCTGCGACGAATACAATAATATGTTTTTAATAATCTATTCAAGATGCACCTAAATGCATAAGTTCATATTGCTAATTAATGTCAATTGATGAACATAAATAATTAAGATCGAGAGGAGAAGGGTGAAATGATGAATTACTTCGTTATTCAAGAATTCTTGTGGTCCTTCCTTTAAAGCATCTTTATCTGATCATCAAAATTTAACAAGAAATATGTTAATTACCGAACAAACACGAACAAAATATCTCTTATTCGTTTATGTTGGTGTTCGTTCATTTTTTCTGCTAAAATTATACTAGTAATATAAACATTCCTTCATTCGGTTCATCTACAGTTGTAGACTTCTTAATTTCCCATATATATGATCGATATTAATTACACCTTATTAAGCTTATATCTGAATTAATTTGAACCTTAAACATATTTGAATGCCAAAAACATTAAAATAGACAAGTAAATTAGTGGTTACGTACATGATATAAAAAAAACTAAATTTCTAACACATGCTTATTGCGTTAAGTTATGAAAGAAGTGTACAAAAGTAAAAAATCATATGATGTACTATCCAACTTTATATATTAATTTTATGCATATAAGTTTGATATATTCTTTATCAAAAATCAATCTTTTAAGACTAATTTCTGTATTGGTACTACGCATATATTATGCAAAAGATTAATTGAAACTAAAATCAAAGAAAACCCTATAATAATGAAGAAGCTAATTATAACTACATTGATTAAGAAATACAAACAGTGATTAGTAATATATAATATTGTTGCATGTTTTTATTTATGGATAATTGCGCAAAAAACCCAGAACTTGTCAGGTTTTCGTGATTAAACCCCCAAACTATTTTTCGTTGCATAAAAAACGTCGAACTAACTAAAAATCAGTAAATCAAGGTTTTATCAATGGGTAACCGGTTGAAACCGGTTATTAATCCTACGTGGACCGGTAAATAACCTACGTCAAATAAATTTTAATTGTTGAAACCGGTTACTGGATCTCCTTCCGTTAATCCCCTTCCTACCAAAAAGAGAGAGAGAGAGAGAGAGAGAGAGAGAGAGAGAGAGAGAGAGAGAGAGAGAGAGAGAGCTCAGAACTAAAATACCTTGATGATGAACACCATGTACACAAATATCTTGTAGTGCATATGAGACAAACAGAAGGGCTATTATGAAGCCCTCAAACATTATGAACACCATGCTTAATATATTCTAGGGTTTCTTTCTTTCTTTCTTTCCTTTCTTTTTCTTTGTACTACTAGTTAAAAGATTGAGGTTTTGTTGTGCAGGAGAACAGAAGAGATTATTTGTAGAAGATCATGTGGGGTTTTATAGACAGTTTCAAAGCACAAGCCCCATCTCCTAACCCCAGTCAAAGCTAGCTAGGGTTCCAATGTGGTCTTCACTAAAATATTTGTTTTCTTGAAGTGTGCACAACTTTGAAGGATTAATATTCATAATTTATAGTTATATATAATTAATACATGATGAAGAAAAGATCAAATTAATGAAAGATCTTGTTTTCTCACTTGCTGCTTGGTAAAATTATTATAGCAACCATATTTATTTTATTTTGATTTTAAATAACTATTTCCTTTAGTTATATCTTTCTAAGTTGCTAATTTGAGGAATTTATATGGTTTGTTTAGCAAAAACTAATAGAGGCTAAAGCTAGAGCTTATATTGCTCTTGTTGCGAGAGTTTTGTTAATATATATTTGGTAAAAAAAAAATAACTAATACTAATTTTAAAAATATAAAATGATATAAATGTACATGTATATAAATAAATTGAATTAGAAACATAGATAAAGTTGTCTTTGTAATTTTTTTTTTCACAAGCTCAATTAATTACATGAAGTAGCATATGGATTTAGAGTTTATAATTTCTAAAATATTCATTCAAATGCAATTTCTAGATGAATTAAAAAGTGTCAGAGCTTTAATAAAAATATAAGCTTAAGAGCTCTCACAAATTGCGTTCCAAATAGGTCTTGTCATCTATTGAATCCGATGTTAATAATAATATTGATTAACCAATTCATAATTAATTAATCTTATGTAGTTAAACTATACAAATCCTAGTATATATTTTCAACAATCGTACGTAACTTTTGTTTGGAAACGTTTTCTAGCTTTTTTGTTGTCACTTCTCTCATTTTTATAAATTTGAAAATTTAGGCTTCAATAATTTAAGCCAAAAATAAACTAATTAATGAATATCGTAAATTGACGAATTACAAATTAATTAAACTTTGATGCTTTGGCACTACAAGGAAAAGAAGAAAATGCGACGGAGACCTTTTGCGGCGACATATGTCGTCGCAAATTCCCCACTAAAAGACAAAAAAAATGTGCTTTTTGACAAAAACTGGTCAAAACTCGGGGAAGGCCTTTTGCGGCGACATTGTCGTCGCAAAAAGGCTGAACAGATTAAATTTTTATTTTTTTTTTTGGCACGAAAATAGGGTTTTGCGCGGTGAAAAGACCGCGTTTTTTTCGGGGAATCTGCGGCGACAGCTTTGGCTTTCAGCGACGACTAGTCGCCGCCATAGGGAATCAGCGACGACAAGAAGTCGCCGCAAAAGGCGACCGATTTATTACCCAGTAACCAGCCTCTTCACTTTTCACCCACCATTTCATCACCTACCTCTCCTCTCCCTCTCCTCCTTCTCCTCTCCTTTTATCTTTCTCCGGCCACCCTCCACCTCCGGCCACTCTTCACCACCGGCGACCCTCTTTGTCCGGATCCACTCTCCACCACCTGGGATCCTCCATTTTTTCCGGCGACCCTCCATTTTTTCCGGCGACTTCGGCTCATCTCCTTTTCTCCGGTGAATCTTGGTTCTTTCCGACCAAAATATAAGGTTGGTTTCATTTAACATAAATGTCGTTATTTTTTTGTACATTTCTATGAACTTAAAGTTTGTTTTATTTTTCCGGTTTGTAGTTGTTGCTCCGGTGAACACTCCGGTGGGTTGACATTAAAGGTTAGTATTTTTTTCTGATTTTTATATATTATTTAAGTTATTAAATAATTTTTCAAAATATTATGTTTTAAATTTGTGCTTAAAATATAGACTTTTTATGATATGAATATATTATCTTTTAATATGATTTCTAGTAGAAAAATTTAATTTTATATGCATATAGAGTTTTTATGATATGAAAAAGTGTATTTAATTGCAATATATTTTTTATTGTTAGAAAGTATGAAAAGATTATAATTATATTATGTATGTTAATACACTTTTTTTAAAGTGTGTTTAGTTTAGTATTATTATTAGTAATTAGTGTTAACTTGTGTTATTAAACATATATTAGTTAGTTAGTGCTATTAAAAAAATAATACTTTTAAAGCAACATAAATTAAAAAATATACATTAAAAAATTTATATAATATTTAAATGAAATAAGTTAATATGTATTATTTGATGTCACATAAGATTAGAATATTTATATATGTATGTATGTTTGTATTTCTTTAGAGTTTGTTAAAAGTATAATGTATTTTGGTATATATATTAAAATTAGTGTTATTAAAACATACATTAAATTAAAGTAACATTTTATTAATCATAACATATATTTTACTTTAAAATGTGATAAAATGAAGATATATATTAGTATGTAGATTGATTAGTGTTATTAAAACATATATTAATTTGAATTTAAAGCAAGTTAAAACATATATTAATTTGAATTAAAAGCAAATTAAAACATATGTTAAGGTGTTATCAAATTAAAACATATATTAATATGTATATTAATTAGTGTTATTAAAACATATATTCATTTATAGTAACATTAACTTAAAACATATACTAAAGTATCATCAAATAAAAACATATATTACTTTAAAGTGCATAAAGTTGATTAATAAAGACGAAACATAAAGTTAAAACAATATTAATGTTATTATTAATTTAAAGTAACATGAAACTAAAACATATATTATTTTTATTATTACTTTAAAGTATAAACATCTATCATCACATATTCATTTAATATTATTATTATTCAAATTAAGATAATAAAATATTACTATTTATATTCAATGATTAATTTGTGTGTTTAGATAAATGTAATGTGTTTGTATGATAAGCGTGTGTTTATACCGTAAGTCACCCATCTGAAATTAATTTATTAGAAATTAATTTCGGATAGTCCCCTGTTTGGGACTGCTTTTTGAATGTTTTGTCTCATTTAGGATATGGATGTGTATGATTGGTTTACTATTTGAGAAAAATTCGGCAAATATTTTCCCTTCGCTCCTACGAATATGTGTTTCCTACACGTATTTGGGGAGTTAAGGGAAAATGCTGCCGGATTTTTCTGAAATAGTAAACTAATGATACACATTCATATATGAGACAAAACATTCAGAAAGTGGGTTAGAATGACCACCCTTACACTTCTCAGTTCGTGTTAAGTTAATATGATTTGTTAGTTTTCATTTCTTGGTATTGATAATTAATTATTACGAACGCAGTTATGACCATCGATAAGAGTTGGACTACGTGTAGAAATCGTAATTCCGATGAGTTTTTTGATGGTCTTAACACATTTCTTGAGAGGTGTAAAGACCATTTGAATGGGGCTAACTTATGTCGTTGTCCATGTGAAAAATGTGATAACCATAAATTGGGTACAATTGAAAATATTGGGGCTCACATACATAGATGGGGGTTTAGCGCTGGTTACAAGACATGGTGGTATCACGGTGAACAACTTAATCCGCCTCCAGTTCTACATGACATGTCTCAAACGACAGATGAGATGGTTGATGTCCTTAACGATATTCGTTGGGAAAATATTGACAATGAACGCAACACAGACACTAATGAGACTATTAATGAGCCCATTACACCTCCCGCTACAAATGACGATCTTGATGAGCTATTTTCGTTTGCCGAGACCGAGTTATACCCTGGTTGTGACTGGATGTCTTCATTGGACTTTCTAGCAAAGATGTCGCACATGAAAGTATTGAATAAATGGACTGATAGTTCATTTGACCAATTGCTAGGATTTCTTAGATCTGCATTTCCTAAAGATAACAACGTCCCGTCGTCACATTACGAAACTAAAAAGATAATGAAAAAGATAGGGTTAAAATACGAATCGATCCACGTTTGTAAGAATGATTGTTGTTTATTTTGAAAGGAGAACGTTGATAAGCAGAGTTGTCCAATCTGTGGTGAAAGTAGATGGAAAGACAAAGACACAGTAGCGAAGAAAGTTGCTAACAAAGTGTTGCGTTATTTTCCTTTGACTCCCAGACTAAAGCGCATGTATAGCTCTAAACACACTGCAAAGTCTATGATTTGGCATGCTACTGGACAGTGCAGAGAAGAAGGTAAGATGAGCCACCCGGTTGATGGTAAATCATGGAAAAATTTTGATGAAAGGTATCCAGATTTTGCAAGAGAAATTAGAAACGTTCGATTAGGGTTAGCTGCTGATGGTTTCAATCCATATGGGAATATGAGTCTGTCTTATAGCATGTGGCCGGTCATATTGACAACATACAATACGCCCCCGTGGTTATGTATGAAAGAGTCATCTTTCATGTTGACGTTGTTAATCCCTGGCCCTAAGTCACCTAGGAAAGACATTGACGTGTTTTTGAGGCCTTTGGTTGATGAATTGAAGAGTCTATGGTCTGACGTAGTCCAGACGAGAGATGCTGCCACAAACACTGTCTTCACAATGCGTGCAATGCTTTTATGGACCATTAATGATTTTCCTGCTCGTAGTAGCTTATCTGGTTGGAGTGGTCAAGGCTATAAAGCATGTCCTACATGTAATGAAGACACCCCGTCTACTCGTGTTACAGGGAAAACTGCTTATGTTGGTCACAGAAGATTCCTTCCCATAAAGCATGTCCTACATGTAATGAAGATTCCTTCCATCCATTTGTCAAAGTATTAAGAAATTTTTTAGACATTTTTAGTTTTTATTTGTTTAATTATTTGTGTTATTCATGTTGTTTAATTTGAATTGTAGGTTCAAAGACTCGTGGAAAAACCACAAATGAAGCTCTAAGAAAATTATGGAAAAAGAATGGGCAACGACCGTTGCCCATTAGATTTGATACTAAACAGGGGACGTATCGAGCCCTTGGAGATAATGCTAGCGGTTTCAACAATTTGATCGGGTCTTTTGTGGGTGACATCCCCAAATATTTTAATTCGTGGAGTGATGTACCCGATCATCTAAAGGCCCCTCTATGGCCTGAACTACAGGTTAAATTTGTTTAATATATATTTTTGTAAAGACATCAAAATACACACTAACATGACTATTTTTTATAAATTGCAGACATATTTTGACATGGGACCTCACTTGTCGGGTCCACATTCGTCACAAATAGTTGCGGGAGTTAATGCACAATGTGCATCTAGATTTAAAGATCGAAAATCCCGTTTTAAAATAAAATACTTTAGCAATCGAGGGGGGAACGAACGTCCAGATGACATCCGAAATTCCCCTCCCGAACAAATGGAAATTGATGAGTGGCACAAGTATTGTGACTACTTTATGCAAGAGGGAACCATGCATCGAGGAGTTGTAAATGCCGCAAATAGAGCCAAACAACTCTATCCAAGTTATCATGGATCCCAAGCATACGTTCAAATACAAGATCGTCGTGTAAGTCACTTTATCTCTAAATGATAGTTGATATATATATATATATATATATATATATATATATATATATATATATATATATATATATATATATATATATATATATATATATATATATATATATATATATATATATATATATATATATATATATATATATATATATATATATATATATATATATATATATATATAGTATACTTGCTATGCATAGACTTGATATGTATTCTTGATAATTTGTATAGACTTGATATGCATAAATGATGGTTGTTATATACAATTACATATAGTTGGTAAGATACTTGATAATTTGGTAATATATGGACTTGTTGTAATATTAGTAGGCAAAAGGTATTATTATGATGGTGATATGTATTCTTGATAATTTGTATAGACTTGATATGTATATATATAGTTAGTAAGTTGGTATAAAAATGGTATGTATTCTTTAGCGATGATATATATACTTTAGCGACGAGATGGTGATATGTATTCTTGATGGTTGTATAGACTTTTGTATAGACTTGATATGCATAAATGATGGTTGTTATATACTTGATATGCATTAATGATGGTTGTATAGATTTGATATGCATAGACTTGATATGTATTCTTGATAATTTGTATAGACTTGATATGCATAAATGATGGTTGTTTTATACAATTACATATAGTTGGTAAGATACTTGATAATTTGGTAATATATAGACTTGATATGTATATATATAGTTAGTAAGTTGGTATAAAAATGGTATGTATTCTTTAGCGATGACATATAGAGTTATTGTAATATTAGTTGGTAATTTATACACGTTAATATTTGATATATATGTTTTTATTTACATATATATTAAATGTGTTACAGTACGACCCTACGACGGGTCAATTTCCTAGTATCATCGACCAGTTTGGTGATATGCATCGTCGGAACAACGTTTTCGCCAATGACATTGCCGCACGACAATATGTAAGTAATTGTTTTACTTAAATGCATGAAATTGTATATAAATATTTTCTTTTAGTGTTTATTATGAAATATATATAATATCGAAATTTTTTTGTAATTATACAGCATGAGATGGAGCAGCTTCGGAATAGTCAAGTCGGAAGTTCGAATCCGATGACCGAAGAACAGATATTGTCTCAAGTGTTGGGAGAACGCCGAGGTCATAATCGAGGAATTGGGAGAAAGTTACCAGGAAGTTTTTCGAGTTCAAAGTCTCAATCACAACAGGAAACGTATTCAAAAGCCGAAGTTGATAAACTAGTTGCTCGACAAACAAAAAAGCAACAAAAACTAATGGCTCGACAAGAACATTTATACAATGCGTTAAGAGCCGCGAATATAGACGTTCCTGGTTATGACGAAGACTCGGAAGATGACGAAAATGAGGAAAACGACGAAGACGAAGATGATTATTAGTTTATACTATGTAATGTTTTTTAATTGTAAATGCTTATTTGATAACTTTTGTAACTATTGTTGGTTTGAAATATATTATATTTGAGTTTGTTGGAACATATCAAATTGTAAATGCAGCGAACAGGTTTCTATAACCCGATTGGGGGCAAAAAAAACAGCCAAAATTTGTGCATTTTATGTCACTTTTTGCGACGACATTTTGGCCTTTTGCGGCGACATGTCGTCGCTAAAGCCCTATTTATGTGCATTTTATGTCACTTTTTGCGACCACATGTCGTCGCAAAAAGTCAAAACGTCGCAAAATGCCACCTTTAGCGGCGACACTGTCGTCGCAAAAGGTTTTGATTTTAATTTTGATTTAATTTTCATAAAACTTTTTGCGACGACTTTGTCGTCGCAAAAAGTGATGACGTGTCAAGCCGATATTGCTGGAAACCGTCGTCGCAAAAGGGCCCAAATGTCGCCGCAATAGGTCTTCGGCGACGACATTTTCACTTTTAGCGACGACATTTGTCGCCGCAAAAAGGTGATTTTCTTGTAGTGTGGTAGGTTTAATCATAAAGTTGAATTAAGATATACAAAGTCATATAGGTTAATTATTATAACCATAAAATTGAAATTTTTACCGGTCGTTATTTTATTAATTAATTGATTAAACATGATAAGTAATTAATAAAAAATGACAAATTAAGAACACATGGAAAGTACGAAAAATTGAATAGAAAATAGGGTCAATGAAGCAATGGTTATTAGAGTCAGAGATTCGATTATCACTCTTGAATCATACCCAGGGATGGCTTTTAGGGTGTGCGAAAGGCTCGACCGCACAGGGCCTCCAATTTCGTAGGGTCTCACGGTTATAATAAATATCTAAATTTACACCAATAAAAATTTTCTGTATTTGACATGTATACGTTGTGCATCAATGCGTTAAAATGGAATTCATGTCAAATACATTTTGATTCGTTTTATTTATTTTAATTTCTCACTAATCAGTTTTTTTGTAATTCACGAACTCGACTTTACCTATTAAAATTAAGGCTTAAATTGACCAATACTATTTAAAATACTTAAGGGATTATGTTGTAATACAAGTGAGGCGGCCCTGATCATACCCTCCTTTGGATACTTATTTTCTTCTGCTCAAATTTTTATTTTACTATATTGTTTTCAAAATAAAACAATATTTTACTCCTCTCTGACATAATTTGAATTTACGTTTTTAGTTTTATGCATGATTTCTTGTGTTTGGCTCTGGCAAATATATTATTATTATTACATTGCATCTATGGTACGTAGATGTTTAAATATATATAAATGTTTTTATCTATTTTTGGACAAAGGATGTGTTTGCTAAGAGGTTTTTATAGTTCTTGGAAGTTTAATTCTCGTTACTTGAAAATTCGAACCTAAAAAAGTATGTTCTTAGACAGGGTCGGCCCTCAGCAAGGTCGACACGGGCAATCGCCCAGTGCCCATTAATCACAGGGGTCCATTTCAAAAAATCTATTATATATACATAGGTCTATTTACATTTAAACAAACTTATTGACTTGACAAAGTTTTTAGTTTATATTATATAATTATACGTTTTTTGATTTTTATTTATCAATTTGCTTGAATTTTGCTTATTATGTATGTATGTATGTATGTATGTATGTATAGGGCCTCTTTAAGTTTTTGCCCGGGACCCTGAAAACTGCTTATTATGTATGTATGTATGTATGTATGTATGTACCAGTCCTGTTCTTAGATAAGGAGTCAGAATTTTTATTTCAAAAATAAAAGTTGTTTCATGAAAACTGCTTAAAATAGTTTTCAAAATATGTATGTATGCAACACACAAGAAGGATTGTGCATCACGGCCATTTAATGCATCATGTGGTCGTTCCAACTCGGGTCGGTCCGACGGTCCAGATCGGTCTAGTTTTTTACCAGTACGTTCAGTCAAAGTTGGTTCATCATTTATGTTTCTCTACAAAAATAAAATAAAAAAATACATAGTTGGGAATCAAACCCCAATTCCTCTAATTACATAGAGCAATAGTTTAATCATTAACATACATATCACTTTGTTATTAAATTTATTAACTTACTTATTTTAATAACAAATTAACTCTTTAATATGTTATTTTACAAACGATCGAACCCACGATCTCTAATTTCATAGTTTTTTTACGATGCAGTAGTAAATTTATATATTGAAAAGTAACTTTAATTTTTAAAATAATTAGTAAATCAATAAATTTGATAATAAAAGTATTTGTAGCTTAATGTGTGAAGACCATCCCTTACAGGGCAGTCCTAAGAGACAATGTCCCACATCATGCAACACGATATCAAATATAACTAAGATAGAGTAATTAAGTTGCGGAATTATAAATTACAAGTACAAACATTTTAGGATTAAGTTTAATACAGTTTACAGTTTTCAAATTAAACTTATAAAGGGTACCATCTAATCTAATACATGACATCATACAACCATATCAAGTCTACCCAAAACCAACACAATTGTCGTCTTCCAATCAGTACCGAAGGGTTCGTTGAGTAGTGGTCTATGAAAGCTTCAAAACTTGGATCTTGAATGACCTAAGAATTAGGTCCAGCAGACTTCCCTTTATCTTTTCCTGTAAAAATGTAAAGTAGCAACTGTAAGCAAAGCTTAGTGAGAATATAGATTTTCAGATTACATGCATTATCAAGCGGATCATAGGTCTAGCGTGATATATCTTGACTGCCGTTACAGCCACTCATGATTGAGACATAGTAGTCATAGAATCGGATACTGTTCAAGCCACGCTTACGCTTAAATCGTGGGGATCAGCCACATACTGGGCTAGCTACTAGTAAATCAACATGGCGGAACATCGGAGTATCATACCAAGTTCAATAGAACTGGTGAAATAGCATGGTCTAGAACAATAGACCGTCAATGCTAATCATCTTAAGCTGAATCGATATGTCAAAGATGCGATCGATAATGAAAGCATAATAATCAAAGTCATGATAGCAATAAATCTCATAGCAATATCTGAAAGGAACTGTAAATGCAATGTCATATGAAATGATAATTAAATAGTTATCGTGATACACTGGGCATCACCGAACCATGGTGAGCACAGGTCTCAATTCAGCTAATCTTGTATGAATGTCAATATAATCTATCATCAACAATATGTCTCAACCGGAAATCTTGCATGTGAAGCTGAATATCTATAACTCACTGGTTTTGGGGTCTTTATTAAGAAGATATAAAATCCACCACCTGAGTTATCTCAGGATTTATCTCTAAATCTTTGTAAATCTGATCTCTATCAATTCTTTTGAAATCAAAGACCCGCTTTCAATCTCTTTAATCTTTAAATTTTTGTTCAGATGTTCACTGAACCTGTCCAGAATTATATCAAATCATATCATTAGCTTTTAGGTTTTCAAATCTCTATTTAATCTGATTCTGATAACTGATGATTCATTAATCATTTTGCATTCTCTTTGACTCTTTGTAATCTTAATGAGATATAAATATTATTATATCTCATATTGGTTTAATTAATCTTTCATCATAAATTCATGGGTATTGAATTTATAAAACATCATTTAGTTGTGATTGTAATTTATCAAAATCATTCGGATCCGGATCCCCAAATTCAGACCATCCGGATTAATCATCCGGATTCGGATCTATCCGAAATGAGTCAACCGGATTTGGACCGGCTAAACCATCCTAAATAGCATCCGAAAATAAGACACATCCGAAATCAAGGAGGATCCGAATTAGTATAAGCATCCGAATTTGTACATCATCCGAAGTGAGCATTTGATCCGAAATGGGAACCATCCGAATTCGGGATGACCCGAATTCGGATCCCAGACTTGTAATTTTCCCAGAAATTGTTCTTGGTGTTCTTGGTCATATTCATACGGATTTTATCATAAAAATTCTCAAAACATATTTTATTAACATGCAACTTAATATAATGTTATATTATCATTATTGGGTTGATTTTATACAATTTTCCTTATCAATAACATTGTAAATGAATCAAAATCATCCAAAATATGCCACTTTTTGTCAAGAACACTATTTTGTCAATAATTTTGATTTTTACTAAATTTGGATAATCTATCCTCTGATTTTTGATTCTTTAGCATCTATTAACTTAAATTCATCATAATCTACAAAAATCTTAAACATGCAACATCAATTTTCATGTTTTAAATCTCTTGGTTTCGGTTTTACACAAAACCGAACCAAACATATATATATTTTGAAAATAACGTAATTATTACCTCAAAATCTTGTCAATTGATGATGTTTTGTAACTTCCTTGACTTTAATCCTTCAATTGATTGCACAATCTATGAATTTCTTGATGAAATTTTGAGAGATCCGTAGGGTAGAGAGAGTGATTTTGTTAAATGAGTGATTAAATGATCTTAATTGAGTTTATATACTTCATTTTATCATTTTGTGTAATTAACTCACTTTCACTTTTGTATTTTGCATCTTTTTAAAATTTGATCATTTAAATACTTAATAACATTTATATAATTTAATTAAATATTTTCATTACTTAATTAAATTACAAATCAAATAATGTAATAAAATTACATTATTGTCACAAAATCAAATAATTAAGTTCAAGTAAAAGCTAGGTTGTTACACAATGGATAAAGCTTTGTCTTACGGAACAATAGGTTTTGAGTTCGAATCTCAACTAAGTAATTTAATATTTAATATTTTATTTTTGTGGAGAAGCACAAAACCAATGAACCGATTTCTACTAAGTGGACCGGTTTGGACGCCAGACCGATTCGACTCCGGACCGGCCGCATGATGCATCAAGTGATCGTGATGCATAATCCTCCCCACGTGATGCAATATGTTTTTCTTTGCGATAATGATGCATAGAGGTTTCCATTGAACCCCTTTATATATATAAGAACACCAAATATCGCATGTCTCATTCACGTTTCACTAAAAAAGACAAATAAAACTTATTATTATAAAAAAATAAAACTATATTCACGTAACACGTGAGTCATAAACCAGTTAGTGATAATGTAAGTAGTTTTTTTCTTTAAAAAAATCTAGTAAATTAAAATATTTGTTTAATTGTTGCATAGTTAATAAAATGGTATGGATGGATCAAATGAAATAAATGCATATATAGGGGTGTTATTCGGGCGGGTTAATTGGATATCGGGTTATTCGGGTTTGAGTGTGTGGGTTAGCTAACCGAACCCGAACCAAATAAGAGAAAGGGTTAATCGGTTTCGGGTTTTATGTATATCGGGTTATATTCGGTTTGGGTTAAATGGGTTATTCGGTTTTGGTATAAAAAATGAAATCATCAACAAAGTAGTTTAAACGGGTTAAATGAGTTGGGTAATTTGGGTAAAACGGGTTAAATGTGTATCAAAAATGGGTATTTACATTCTATATATAAACAATGCTAGTTATAATTATAAACAAATTAAAAAGTGAAAAATATATGTTAAACGGGTTATTTGGGTACAGGGCCGGTCCTGAGCATTTTCATGCCCAATGCGAGATAGAATAATGATGCCTTGTAAAAAATTTCAAACATACTATATGGAACCTAGTCAATCTAGATGGGTCATCCCAATTAAAAAGCTTCAAAAACCTTTTTAAACAACAAATACAACAGAAACTACCTAATCTAGTAGTAAAAGAGTGTCAACGTCCATGACCTACTACTGACTGCATAGGCCTTACAATTCTCACATTAAATGGTCATAAACATAAGTAAAAATGCTCATGTAAAGCAAGACTTTGATATATTTTGAATTTTGATCAACCTATAATCATAGTTTCATCATCCAAATTAAACTGCAAACAAGCAAAATTTTCACGTGTGTTCAACCCACAATCCAAGAATACTGCAAACAGCTCATATCAAAGTTCTAGTTCCTTCTTACAATAGTTACCGGTTAATTATAAAACTTCTACTAAAAACATACGACTAAAAAAATAAAATATTGTAGTATTGAGTGACATCATTACGATTAAAACTGAATAGCAAAATCATCTAACACGCACGATGAGAAGATAATTTCAAGAGACGATCGTGTAAAAAATGAATGAATCATTATAACAATTGAACCAAAAACTTCAAAAGAATTTATAAATTGATTGTATGTTGAAGGATTAACAACAGCAAGTAGTGTCTCAACAATATGCAAGAGCACCAATGCCCTTTGGCTAACTAGTATTGTGTGAGCCTTTTTACCCAGTAGCATGGTGCTTCCATTGCAATTTCAAAACAAACTATAGACAAAAACAACTCTGACCATTGGCAAGATCAACCACGCATCTAGATCAAAAGATAAACGAAAAACACACAGATCTTAAAAATCAACAACAAAAACTTACTTGTGGTGGATGATTGATAATATGATAGAGGCACCAGGGGCGGCCATGAGGTGTACTAAGAACGACGACGGAGAGTGAGGCGAGAGAAAAGGGTGGATCTAATTTTTGACAAAATCCATCACTAATCTAGATCAGATGGTAAACTACTAAACCAAGAAAATACAAAATCAACAACTAAACCACGAGGTTACACAAGCGTGATGAGTCTTCCCTGTGAATCCATGAAGAGTTTGTGTGCTGATTGAGAAAAAGACGGCTTTCCTTTTACCGTTAAAGGTGTGAGGATGTCTGATTGTCTGGCAATCGTTCCTCGTTCCATCAACGTGACTTTCCTTCTACTATTCCTAACTCTTCGGAGTCTGAGCATGTGCCCCATTTGTTGCCTCTGACTGCATTGGTATCCCATATATTTTGGTGATTTGGACCAAAATTAAACCTAGTATAATGGAAATTGTGCTATACATTTAATGCCCCTTGTGTTTTGTTGCCCTGGGCTGGGGCCCAGGTCGCCCCCCTATCAAGGCCGGGCCTGTTTGGGTACCCGAATAAGCATGAATCATACAAGTAATCGAAGCAAATTACTTATTTGGGTACCGTTTAACCCGAATAAGGAACCCGAAAACCGAATAATCCGACCCATTTAACCCGATCAAGTTTCGATTCGGGTGAATTATTCAGGTTCAGTTATTTTGCACACCCCTACGTGTATAAAGTTTGGGGTGGTGGGCGTATGTTTCAAGTGAAAGCAAGTGGGGGTGTCTATGAAGGTAGGGGTGAGCGACGGGTACCATTTACCGGACCCGAACCGGTACCGGTACCGACCGATACCGAATTAATATATTCGGTTCGGTATTCGGTTTTTAAATTAGCTAAAATTCGGTATTCGGTACTTTCGGTTCGGTATCCGGTTCTTAAATTAGCTAAAATTCGGTATTCGGAACCGAACCGGCACCATATAAAATTATACGGTTCGGTATTCGGTTCTTCCAAAACTAATAATTCGGTTTCGGTATTTTCGGGATCGGTACCGGTTCGGTTCGGTACGGTACCGAGTTCATCCCTATATGAAGGAGCAGCCCACCTTTACCTTGATAAATGCACATGTTTTATGTTTTTTCTTTCTCTTTTCATCTTTATTAATTCATTAATTTCTCTTATACATTAATTACTGATAATATTCTATTTATATAAATCTGTGTCTGAATTCAATATATTGTTTTCATAGAAATACAGAATTAAAATCGGTTTTGCTCTGAAACCACTATTTGACACGTGGTTGGTTGTCATTATCAAGGTTTTCGTCATCCTACTAGTTATTTGTCTATGTATTACGTGAGATATATTTATATACGGTTTATTATGAAAAAAATCAACATATTTTCACGATTTTTAGGTTTTCGTCCCTCCATGTTTTTTTCCATAAAAAACGTCAAGTTACTATTTTATTTTTGGTTAGTGAAATCTCGACATTAGACCCTGATTATAATTTGTGAACTGGGTTTTTAAAAACTGAAAAATCGGGTTCTAATGTCCAAATTTATCTAAACCAAAAAGAAAAATTAACTTGTCATGGAAAAAAATAACATGGATGGACGTAAACGCAAAAAAAAAAAAACATGAAAACATTTTGGTTTTTTATCATAATAAACCCTTTATAAAATAATACTTTTTTAAAATACATATAAAATTAAATTAGTATATCACAATTATAAGTTTTTAATAATTAAATGCTAATATTAAAACTCAATAAATAAATTATCTAAACGATATAAACTATAAAATTAAAATACATAATATACGAATAAATAAAAATTTTACTGACTGGAATAAAAGATTAATCCATAGATTTTTAACTATATATATAGATTTATTAACTGTTTTAATTAATATGAAAATAAAATATCATAAATCTATATCTATATCTTTTAATAAAGCAAAATTATTTCGCCACATGTCATTCTCTTGTGACATCTCAATTTCGTTTTCCCACCAATTTTATTACCATAAAATCTATTCAAATGTTAAGGAAAGTCAATAACTCTAATTACTATTTATATATAGTTAAAAATCTATGGACAAACATTTTATTCCAGTCAGTAAAATTCTTATTTATCTGTATATTATGCATTTTAATTTTATAGTTTATATCGTTTAGATAATTTATTTATTGAGTTTTAATATTAGCATTTGGTTTTTAAAAATTAATGATTGTAACATACTAATTTAGTTTTATATGTATTTTTTTTAAAAAAAATATTATTTTTATAAATATATCCCATTTAATACATGGGCAAATATAATATAATAAAGGAGAACACAAAATGTTATGTGTCAGCTCATTGTGACATAAAAAAGATAAATACAACTTTATTAGCATTTGATTATTAAAAATTTATAATTATAATATACTAATTTAATTTTATATGTATTTTTAAAAACAATGTTATTTTATAAATATATCCCCATGTAATACATGGGCAAATAACTAGTAGTTTATAAAAAATAATTAGAGTTATTAACTTTCCTTAATATTATAATAGAAATTATGGTAATAAAATAGGCGGGAAAACGAAATTGAGATGTCATAAGAAAATGACTTGTGGCAAAATTATTTTCTTTTATTAATAGATATAGATAGATTCATGCATTCTTAATTTTACTTTATATTTATATAATTATTTTATTTCTTGATTATTCACATAGACTGCGGTTTTTAACATGAAACTAGTTTATAACCCACGTATTACGTGGATATTTTTAATTAAATTTATTTATATAAAATGCATATGAGTAAAAATAAAAATATACAAAAATAATAATTGTGTTTATTTTTTATCATTTACAGATTAAAAAATAGAGTATATTTATCTTTTTTTTAAAAATTTAAATTGTATTTATCTTTTATTTTTTATAAGTTGTAATTATCTTTTTGGTGAACGTAGAGGTGAACCTTGCACATGTCCTTTAACCATGGGTTACGTGATTTACCTCCTCCACGTTGGCCGTGGGACCGGTTGGTGGGGGCCCTCGGAGGGTGGGTTACCCTTTTTAGAGGTGACACGTCACATTTGACGTTTTCCTATATTATACATAATATAATAATTTCCACAACTAATTCAAATTTTATATTTAGATCTAATTATGATTATTATGGATAATAATGATAGATATTTATTTTAGGTAAACATTAATTTTAAATGTTACAAAATCTAATTTATTACTAATTAATTAATGAAAAAAATAAAGTCAAAATTTAATGCAAGTAAGTTAAGGTGTTAAATTTGGAAAAAGATGTGGAAAAATAAAATTTTCTTGTATTATAGAAGTGACATATGACATGAATTGTTTTGTTTTATTATAATATATAGAGAAAATTACTGATTTGGTCCGTGTGGTTTGTCCATTTTTGCTGGTTTGGTCCTTTAAGATAAAAAATTACTCCATTGGTCCCTATGATTGTATTTTTGTTGCATGAATAGTCCTTTTGCTAGACGGACGTTAAGTTTGTGATTTTAGTTGACTTTCTCGAGGGTTATTTTGGTAAAACACTCACTCTCTTTCCACACATTTTCCTAATAAATATCATCTTTCTTCTTCTTCTCCATTTATTCACCCATCATTTTCTCCTTCTTCTCCATTTATTCACTCTTCTTGTCTTTTTTCTCAAGATTGGTGAGCAATCATCTGTTTCATTTTGACGTGAAAAATGGGTCGGTGAGTTTAAATGTTGAGATAGATTTCTAACACAGTCCACCTAGAAATGTATGGCGGGATTTGGGTACCCAATAGAGGAGAATTGTGAGACAAATGGGAGTGTAAATTGGAAAACAATGGTGTTTTCTCGGTAAAGAATCATCAAAGGTGATGGATGAGTACACGTTAAATGTAAATGATCATCATCGTGATACTCGATGGATCAAGTACTTTACATGTGTATGCTTACTTCGAGGGTTTTCGTAAGATGGTTTTCTGTTCGATCAACTCTTTTAAATCCTCATCGATGTGCCTTTTGAATCGAATGGACGTCCAAGATGTTTTTACTATTGCTACTCTTCCGCATCGGCAAAGCATTGTGTTGATCAATTGAAAAACTAGGAAAAAAGAAGATGAAAATGATGAAGAAGGAGAAAATGATGGGCGAATAAACGGAGAAGAATAAGAAAGAGCATATTTATTAGGAAAATGTGAGGAGAGAGAGTGAGTATTTTACCAAAATAACCCTTGAGAAAGTCAACTAACCGCACAGACTTAACGTCCGTCTAGCAAAAGGACTATCCATGCAACAAAAATACAATCATAGGGACCAATGGAGTAATTTTTTATCTTAAAGGACTAAACCAGCAAAAATGGATAAACCACAAGGACCAAATCAGTAATTTTCTCTAATATATATAGGTTAATCAACCCATGTATTACATGGGTTGATTTAGAAAATACATATTTTTTTTATATTTTAATAAATTATTATACAAAATTACATATAATTAAAATAAAAAAATTGAAAATGATAAATTATAAAAATGGAACATCTGAAAATCAACAATCAAAATTTATCATATTCACAATTAAAGTTTTATCAACTAAATTTCAAATTTTGTTAGCAAAATAATTAACAAAAAATTTTAACTTTATTTACTACACTTCTACATTTAAATCCAAATTTTTTCATTTGAATTTAACTATAATCATTAAGGATAATAATGACACATTTTATTTTAGGTAAATAGTAATTTAATATTAATTCATTAATGAAAAAATTAAAATCAAAATTTAATGCAATTAAGTTAAGGTAGTAAATTTGGAAAATGAATTAAAAAAATGACATACATATAATTATTGATTTTAATTAAGGGTATAAGAGACATTTCATAAATAATTATGAGTTGTCATTAATCTAGACCATTGATTTCTTTCCATCTAATGGTCCAGATTCTCCATGTGTTTTTCTTATTATATATAGTATAGATATTAAGAATTTTTTAATAGGTAAAAAGAATATACTATGGTCGTGTACGGTGGAGAAAATCGATGGATACAAAATAAAGATAAATTATTAGTTTGGACATTCAGATTACGTATAACAATTCTTTATAAATTCTCAAATTGTATTAATATATAGTTTAGGGATATTTATGTCAAAAAAATCCTTAAGTTGGACTATTTGTGTAATTAAAACCCCAAATTATTTTTTATTGCAGAAAAAACTATTGGATTTTCAAGTTTCATGGTTATTGGATTTTCAAGTTTTATGGTCTAAAAAGCAAAAGAATTATTTTAATAATCAATTCTCTTATTCCTATTTGTTGTCTTTTCAATTTTCTCTATCAAACGCAACCTAGCTAGGAGTATTAGATATTCATATAACCATCCATTCACAACAAAATTATGATTACAGAAATCTCCGAAAAAATGAATACAAACCTCTTGAAAATTGATGGTTAAATCTTTCATGACATCTGTTACGAGCAGCGACAGACCAGTTACCCAAATTTTATCTCGTTCCAAATTGGTATATATATTTAATTCAAAGCGACATAAATAAACCTAAAATATTAAATAAACTAAATGTTTATGAATAAAAATATAAATTATTTTTCTTTCTAGTCTTGAGCCGTAAGTACTGCGTTCTCGTGTCTTTGAAGATTGCGATTTACTCCATTATTTGGATACGAGGGTAAGGACTAATGACTAATGAGTTTGGTTTACAAATGGGGCCTAAGAGTGGCAATTCCGGCCCGTTCAAGCAAACGGGTTGATTACCAAAAGTCATAAAGTTTACATAATTTTGAAATTTTTTTCAAAGAACAATTTATTTAATACAATGTTTTATAAATTTTCCTTTTTACGATGTGTCAATTAACAATCTCGTCCGTTGGGTCAAAATTGTCACCCTTGGGCTAAAGAACTGGGTTTTATTTAATTTGTTAGACTAATGGTTATTTAGGCTCAATCATTGTTGAATTGGGTACTTGATTTTAATTTATCTGCTATTTATTACTTAATTTAAAGTTATTTTAAAATAAAAATAAGTATAATATAAATTTATTTGTTTAATTTAAAGTTATAATCATATTATTCTAAATAATTTATTGATATTTGAAGAACAATTGTAGGGGTGACAATCTTGACCCAACGGGGTCAAACAGGCTGAACAGTTAAATGGATCCATTGTAAAAAATTAATATAGAACATAACTTTCTGTTAAAAATAAAAATTTATAAAACGGTGTATTAAAAAAATTAATCTTTAAAC
Source organism: Centrapalus pauciflorus (assembly GCA_020465985.1). NCBI lineage: Eukaryota > Viridiplantae > Streptophyta > Magnoliopsida > Asterales > Asteraceae > Centrapalus > Centrapalus pauciflorus. Next base: position 24,938 of record JAANYP010004510.1, on the reverse strand, counting down.
AAATTTCAAATTTATGTAAAACTTATGACTTTTGGTCGTCAACCCGTTTGACCCGTTTGCTTGAATGGGCTCAAATTGTCACCCCTAAACAATGGTTTCATGTTCGAAAAACCACAACTTGCATAAACAGAATTCAAAAAATTAGACTACGAAACGAGATTACTGATGAAGGGACATGTTGCCCGTGCTACCCCTTATTGACACTTAAGTCCGCCCCTGGTTATGTAACAGTTTGGTCTATATGGAATTAAAAAAAGAAAGAGTATGTTTTTGTTTTGATGCTAACACCCTCTATTCAGAATATTGCTCTTCTGTGGATGAAAAAAGAGTATGAGAGACTAGATTTGAATTGGATGAAATGGATGTTGAATCCTAGATCTTTTAGGGGCGTTTGGTTCGTGAATTTCGTAATCTTAGGATTTGCATTTAAAATCTGATGTTTGGTTTCCGTATTCAATGAAGGATTTAAAAATCTTATGATTTCATAAATTTTATCCTTCATTGTTATTTAATATTCTTGGTACCCTCGTTGCATTTCAAATCCCACATCGTTTTTATTTACAAACGAGGTGGTAGGCCCACGCATTGCAGCGACTATGACAACATACATTTTGAATAACAAGCATAGCTAGTAAAAGTTGTTGAGGAGATTAAAAGACGGTTGCATCGATTATGTGTTCATTTTATGTTCAGCTTCCATATTAAACACATAATAAGGGTCAAACACCTGTTGAGTAATAGATTGTCTACTATTATACAATAGGATTGTTTTACGCATTTACGTCTTTAACGATGTTGACCATCTTTTATAGGGGGGAACTAAACCTACTTGAAAAATGCTAAATCAAAGTTGAATAATAAGAAAGATGCTTCAAATGATAAGTCATTGTTTCAAGCCGAACAGTACTGATAATATCTAGTCCACTTCTCAATTCCGATTTTAAGATTCAGGATAAATGTCATTTACAATCCGACATCACGATTATTATGAAATCAACCAGGAGCAATATTTACCAAAATTCTGGGACGTTTAGTGCTCCAAGCATTAACAAATATATATATATATATATATATATATATATATATATATATATATATATATATATATATATATATATATATATATATATATAGAGAGGTGGGTTCAATGGAGAACTTTATGCATCGAAGAACCTTGGAGAACCACAATGCATCGCTAGAAAAACTGAAATGCATCACATAGAAATCGATGCATCACGCGGGAATTTGATGCATCACGTGGAAATAATGTAAAATCGATGCATCACTCGAGAATTTGATGCATCACGTGGAAATAATGATGCATTACGGGGGAATTGTGATGCATTTGTGGTGGTGCATTGAGGTTCTTCAAGGTTCTTCGATGCATGGAGGTTCTCCATTGAACCCACCTATATATATATATATATATATATATATATATATATATATATATATATATATATGTGTGTGTGTGTGTGTGTGTGTGTGTGTGTGTGTGTGTGTGTGTGTGTGTGTGTGTGTGTCCCCAAGACCTAGAAGTAAATTGTATATTATTCAATTGAGCTACTAATTCCCCTCTTTCATTTCAAGCATATCAAAAACACCCATGTTTTGTAATAATCCCATCCGACCTCATCTTCTATAGCCCCATGCACGTGTCCAAATGGGTCATTGATTGGATGTATATGATCAAACTATATCACATTATACGCAAACAACTGGCTAGTTATGATTTAATCACCAAAGGGCTTTGGTATGGCGGTAAGAGGGTGGAGTTATAAGCGAGAAGTCACGGGATCGATTCTCGTTGGAGGCAAGTTGAAAATTTAGGTGGAGTAAGTAAGTCTGGTGGTAATGAGTAGTTTAGGAATAGGAGTAGGATAGTTTGCCGTTCAAAAAAAAAAGTTATGTCAATCTTGAAACTTTAAAATCTCAAATCTAAATATTTTGATCATATATAATCGATCAGAAAATTAGAATTATAGACTAGTCCCTTCAAATGATCCTTATTATGTATCATAGGTGAAGTTTAATTTGTTTAAGAACAGTTCTAGAATATATATATATATATATATATATATATATATATATATATATATATATATATATATATATATATATATAGAGGTGGGTTTAATGGAGAACCTCCATGCATCGAAGAACCTTGAAGAACCTCCATGCACCACCACAAATGCATCACAATTCCCCCGTAATGCATCATTATTTTGACGTGATGCATCAACTACTTTCTCTACAACTACAAACGACTTAATTTTAAGGTTGTGTTTGGTAGAATCATAAAGAAAAGAGTCGAGGATAATATCAATAGTTTTTTTATATTATCAAATTAATTTGAAAATGCAATAACCATATGGTCGTTGTAATTCTTTTTCTATAATTTTAGTTTATATTTAATTCTCCACCATTGCTAGAGAAATGAAAGATTAGAATTTTAACCTATACATATATTGATCCAACTTGAGAATTCATAGAGAATTTATATATGCAATTCAAGTCTCCTAATTTGTAATTTGTTTTCACTTCCTTTTTGCTTCGATTATCTGTATCAAACGCAACCTAAGTGTTGTAACTGATATCGATAATCTCACCTAAACTTATGTGTCTAGTTCATGGTTAGCTTACCTACTTTGAATAATAGATTCAGCAAAAACTTCTAACCTAATCAGCTGATGTTACCACACAATTGTTGAAAACATGTTTGCAAGGTTTTACCATTTAATTGCTATGATATTACAATTCTGATATGTACATTCATGTTTCAATTTTAGGATGTTTACCATTCAAAGAAGGGGTAAAGCCATACAATAGTAACCTACTTTTGAAAATTTATCAATATGGTACGTCTACTTTTTTAAATGTCGATATGGTACATGTACTTCAATTTTTCATACCGATATGACTATATTTGTAATAGATATCTGTTTTTTATACCATTAGAGCCCTGTTTCGTTTGTAAAAACCGGGCTCTAAAATGTAGAATGACCATATCGATACAGAAAATTGAAGTACACGTACCATATAGACAATTAAAAAAGTAGACGTACCATATTGATACATTTTCAAAAGTAGGTTGCTATTGTAAGACCTTAAAATATCACAAGATTAAATTTAGAAATTGCACTATTTATAACTTAACTCTTTTTTTTTTTTTTTTTTGTATATTAAATTGGTTGTAAATGAACATGGCAATGGTTGTAATTGAGAAAGGAGACTGTTTGTTTGTATTTTGGATACCCGAACTCATGATTAACGTTTTATGTAAGACCAATGCACGAGTTTATTATATGCGTCCAACATGGTGATGAAAAAGGAGCCGATCGACTGTTTGTTAACGTTAGTGATGGCTGATCGAGGCAACACGAATGAAACTCAAAATTCAAACCTAATTAAGGTTAGTAACAATGTGATATATATGTTTCAATCACGAAATTTACACACTAACGTTAATCAATCAAACTCATATGATATATACAATGCCTGAGGCCGGGCACAATTGCGATTCCCTGTTGACTAATTTTGCATTTGTTTTACATTTTAGCTAGGGGTGTTATTCGGGCGGGTTAATTGGGTATCAGGTTATTCGGTTCGGGTTTGAGGGTGTGGGTTCTTTGGCCGAACCCGAACCAAATAAGGTGACGGGTTAATCGGTTTCGGGTTAAATGGGTATCGGGTTGATCGGCTTGGGTTAAACGGGTTATCCGGTTTTGATATAAAAAATGAAGTACTTTACAAATTTGTTTAAACGGGTTAAATGGATTGGGTACAAAGGGTTAAATGATTTGGCTATTAAAATTGAGTATTTAAATATTTACATTTTTATATAAAAACAATTTTAATTCTAAATAAAATTGGGAATTTAAAAATTAACGGGTTATTCGGGTTATTTGGGTAACCGAATAAACATGAAGTCTACCCGATCCCCGAACCGAAATTGTTATTCGGGTGCCATTTAACCCGAATAACAAAACCGAATAACCCGACCCAAATAACCCGTTTAAGATTCGGTTCGGGTGGGTTATTCGGATTCGGTTATTTTGCACACCCCTAATTTTAGCATTGTTCCCACATATTACTGCTTGAGGAAGATCGAACGTAGACTTCTTTAAGAATATGGGAAATCCAAGCTCAACTACTATACTAATACGGCTTCAGACCCGAAAATTATCCCATTGAAATCACGTTCGGGTCTTCGTCATGTCAATACCACTCGGTCGGGTTACTATTATTCGAGTCACATATGATAATTATAACGAGTCTTTTTAATGAAAATATCAAATTCAGTGTTTTTATAGATAAGTGCAACTTATATATAACTGGCCTTCTACGTTATTATTTAATTTTTAATGCGTCATAAAATAATTATGAAAATTAATTCCATATTGGTGTTTTGCGAGAACAATGTGGGACTTTTGAAAGCAGGACTAGTCATTTCCGTTGGGATCGAGGAAGATAGAAATTAGAGAATGTGTATGTGCCTATTTGGTGTTCTTCGTGGGGTCTAATTAAGAATGATACAAGTTATGTGGAGCCCTGTGACATTGATAAAAGCATCAGGACCATATGTGCAAAGACAATAAACATCAAATATGTTGCGTTTAGTTAACGAAGTTAGTCATTTTTAAGTTTACTTTCACATCATTCTAAGTGCATGAAATCAAGCATCATATAAATATACGTTTACATATATGCAAACTTATGTAAGCTTACTTTCACATCATTTTTAAGAAGTTAAGATATGTGAATATATGTGAAATTTACATGTCATTTTTATAATGTTAATTAAAACATGTTTATGAAGAAAAAAATTAATAGTTTTTTTAAAGTTGGTATCTTTAACTCTTCTGATACGCTTACACAATGAGTGGTACTCTCTCAAACTATGCAGGTGTGGAATGACTATGACGGTTAGCATTTTCTTCATGTGTTTTGTTTGACTTGGTTACATGGATGGATAAAGCCTTTTTTGTGGACCGGAATTCTCCATAATCCATCTCATCAATCACATCTACAATATTTGATTAATCTAATTTTAACTTTATTAAAGTAATTTCTAATCATTTACGATAAAACAACCATTATTTTATTGTTTTAATAAGTTGAATAAATGAAATTAAAAGTTTGTTTAAGAGAGCAATGGGTTGAAAATCACTCAAACAATATATATCCAATTACTATAGTTTTATAATCAAAGTTTCATACGTTGTTTATTGTTAGAACATATAGTATTATTTAAAAAAATAATTTACTTAATTATCGATTTTATTTAGTTACAAGTAATTATACTATTATGTAAACAGTTTACTTATTTTAATCTTTATACATGATAAATGTATCTTAAATTTTGTTTTAGAAATAAAATAATTAATCATGTATCTTAAGTAAACAAGTAATTTTAAATTTTCTTAATTTAATTCTGGTTTTTTAATGCCCTTCGGTTATTATTCCATCCAATATTTGGAAAATAGCTTGGTTGGGCCCTCTTGAAAAACGGATTGATTAAGGCCCGGTCCCGATCATTCAAAGCTCACTCGTTCAAATTTTTTTAACTTTTTTTTAACATATACTTTTATTATATGACTTACATATATTAAAGAACTCATTATATGTAAAAACAAATTAACACAAGATATAAATTTTTTATATTTAACTAATTATCAGATTTATGAAAAAACCCACAAAACCCGGTTATAAAAAGGTCTGATCTTATTATTCTCATACAAGCCCCGGTCAATGTACATCTAAAGCTCTTTCCAGTAAGTAGAGGTGCACATCAACTGTATTCTAACCGATCTGGATTGGATTTTATCCGCAACCCGGTTTTTTAATAACCGGTTTGGATTTTAACCGGGTTTGGACCCAATAAAATGTAACCTATGTAACCGGTTTTGAATATTAAAAAAAAAACAGTTTTTTCAAAAACCATTTATAAAAATATCCAACTATTTTTAAAATTTTAAACTTTCACCTTGGGTATGACTTTTTTTTATCATGATAAATAATTCATTTAGGCTATTTTTTTTTAATAAAATTGGGCTTTTTAAATTATTTTATAAATTATAAATTATAATTTATACATTTACAACTTATAAATTATAAACTTATAACTATAATTAAGATAATAAAACTTCAAGCAAATATAGTTTTACTCAAATCAAATATGTTTTATATTATATTTGATTATAAATACATAAAATTATAAAATTAATGTATAAAAAAATCGGTTTTTTACCGCTTTTTAATCCGGGTTTTTAACCGTTTTTCTGTAACCGGATAATTATCCGGTAAAAAATCCGGTCTACCCAAAAAAACTAAATACGGTTAAAATTCGGTCCGGTTATAAAAAAACTGGTTTTGGTGTAGCCGGTTTCGAATTAAAATCAGATAACCGGATTTTTTGTGCACCTCTACCTGTAAGCCAAGTTTTATTTTTAGATAGTAAGACTCCTGAAACCTAACATGAAACTACAACTATTTGCTAAGTAAAGTAATCTTTAACTCACTGAAACCGTAAAAATAAGCAACACTAAAATTGCAAAAATAATTTATAGATTATTTTATGTGAGTTTATAGATTATTTTATTTCACATGCATATATGTTGTATTGAATCATGTTTTTATTTTTGATATAAACTGTTGTTGTCATTCGATAAGCTTTTCATGTGATCTAATATCATGTTAATTCCAATTTGTTTTGCTTAATTGTTTTCTTTGCTATTTGGATAAAAAACAAAACTTACAAGTAAACTATGAAAATAATGATCATATATGTAAAATTAAACACATGGATATTTTTGTAATTTATTTTAGGGTAAATAAAAAATTGTGGGGTAAAAACACAAAGGGTGATTTTGTCCGTTCATGTACAAAACAAACAAGGAAACGATAATCAATGATTGGAGTCATTAAACGGTCAAATCAAAACCCCTCTCTAATCTTTCAAACAACACAACATTTCATACTTCAGACATCTTTCGTACCCCCACAATTGTTGGCAACTTGTATTCATTCAAGAATGTTTAAAGCAATTTATTTTTATATAATTTTTAGATTTTATTCATTTATATTACAATATGTTTTTTTTAACACACAAATTTTATTAAGCTGTCACGATAAAAAAAATTCCCAAAAAAGGATGCTGACAACTCTAAATAACTTCAAAAATGAACAAAAAATAAGATAGAAAAAGACTAACAACACCAACTATAAAAGTATAAATAAAATTAAAACCGAACACCATGTTAACATGTCATGTTGAAATTCGTGATCTTGGACTTATAGGTTTAATGACTGGATTTGTGATGGTAAAATTATTAAGAAAACCTACTCAATTAATTAATTTTATAAGCCATAAACATTATTCATCTCTAATGGATCATTTATATTACTACATATGAATATATGATATGTATGTATGGAGACAAGATTTGTAAGTAACATAAAATTAATTGTTATAACATAAATATTTAGTTAAAATCTTCGGTTTACAATATGTTAAGATCATGATTTGTATAATTTTTGAAATTGTTTGTTTGTGGTGTCTAATAAAATCATTAAGAGGAGTTTAGGATGTATGATTATCTTTAGAGATTTGAAATATATCGATAAATAATTCTAATTTGGATTAGACATGACTCGTAAAGTTATGTTTCATTTGTAAGAGATTTGAGACGCAAATGATGTCGAATGTATAATAGAATTCAAAACATAACAAATCATAAAACAAACAATAATTATATTAATAAAAAAAACCTCATATAGAAATGAACACAAAATCAAGAACAATAAGATAATATGGATTAGCCACAATTCACATAATCAAACAAGAAGGTGAAACAGAAGGGGAGGACAAGAACGAGAGCCTAAATTGAGATGAACATGTATGAAATCGAGAAGGACAATGAGAACAAAATGGTAAAGGAGACAAACAGGAGAAGGAGATGAGAGGGACACATGAATAGCATTAACGCGAGAACGATGGTTTTCTTTGATTTGGAATTCAATGTTGGTGAAGACTATAAAGGAGTTCTAGCAACGAAAGAGATGTTAGTGTTATTTGACTAGTTGGGAACGATGGTAGAGAGAGAGAGAGAGAGAGAGAGAGAGAGAGAGAGAGAGAGAGAGAGAGAGAGAGAGAGGACAATGTTGCTAGAACAATACTATGAAATGTAAAGTATTTATCATGTTTTTTTAGACCTAGAGAGGGAGTTTGAACTTCAAATTCTATTAAATCTACCGATCCAAACAATATCCTAAGAATTATGTTGTATAAACATCACTCCACTAAATTTTTATAAGGTGTGACCCATCGGTATTAAAATTCATTAAAGAGGAAGCGTATAACCAATAATTCATATTTGCATATAACACTTGCCTTATTTGAGGTCGGATAAGTGGTTGGATAATTTCAGGTTGACTAATAAGTTTCCAAGGCTATATAGCATAGAAGAGAATAAGGGATGTACGTTGAAGTAAAAGGGAAGTTGGAGTCTAAATGGTTGGACTTGGGTTTGGGAATGGGTAGGAATTCAATGTTAAGTGGCTAAATCTAAGGACAAATGCTATCGGTTTCTTGATAGTGATGTAGATTCAATGTTAAGGGCTAACGTTGTTATTAAACTTAGCTTTTTTAAGCCTCATCTACATTTAATACAACAACTGCATGAAATCAAATGGTACCAAAGAAGGTTTGTGTGTTCATATGGATGCTACGACGTGAAAGATTTCCTGTTCGAAGCTTGCTGGCAGATTGAGGAATAGAGTTGGATTCGATTCTTTGTCCTATGTGCAACAGGTTGATTGAATCTGTGAGCCACTATTTTTATTTTCCTATGCTGTAATGCTTAACATTTGGAGAGCAATTTATAAACGTTTGGGATTTTCTATTCATCAACAACTCTCAACTGAGGAATTAACGACAATAGAATGTCAATCTTATTTTTCTCATGTTTTCAAATGTATATGACAATCAGTAAAGTTGATCACCCAATACTTGTTATGGGAATTCACAACAAGAAGGTCTTTCAGGAAAAATCTTTATTCCCATGTGAAATCTTCTTTGTAATTCAACTTCAAACTTTCCGTCGGTTATCTTTACGATGCAAAGAATGTTCTCTCAATGGTCTGAATGGTGTATCTCTCCTATGAATGTTCTTTGTAGTTGAGTTAAAGGGGCTCAAGTTGATGTTTTTGTTTTCGGCTTTGCCACCATGTTTCTTGATTTTGCGTCTTGCAGATCATCTTTTTTGTCGGATGACGTTTGCTGAAATGTTGGTTTAGTGGTTTTAATAGAATTTGTATTCCCAAAAAAAATAATAATAATAACACTGGCATATATTGATAGTTAAAAACTTTTACCATACATAAAATTGGATTGAAACTTATATATAAATTCTTTAAAATGTCAGAAAACAAAGGCAAATGTTGTTGGTCTCTTCTTCCAATATCATTTCACTTTGTGACCATGGCTTTGAGACTTTAATCAACACGTGCTGTCCTACCTCTTTAAACGGCGAAAATGCTTCCCTCTTTCCCTTTCTCTTTCCCTTTCTCTCTCTCTCTCACACACACCAACTGTGTCTCTGTGTGTGTTTCTCTTTCTCTCTCTTTCATCAATCCCATTTAAAGAAATTCTCAGTAATTGCTTTCCCTCCTCAATCAATATATATACACACGAAATCGATTTAAATAATTCCGTATATCTAATTCAATGGAACCCTAGCCAAGATTTCTTTTTTTTTTTTCTTTAATTTTTCCCCATGTCATAATTTCAAAAGCAAACCCACCAAATCCCTTAAATTATTTACACAAATCTGTTCCTCTAAAACACTTTGCATTACTATTTGAGCTGTACTAGTAAACGGGTTGCTTTCAATTCTCTTGAAATCGATTCAAATGGGTGCGATGACGTCGTCTGTGGCGGCGAAGTTCGCATTTTTTCCACCGAATCCACCGTCGTATAGGGTGGTGGTGGATGAATCGAGGATGAGGATGACGGATGTGTCTGAGAGGGAAAACGTGGACGTTTTGAAGCTGAAAACGAAAAGGGGGACGGAGATCGTGGCGGCGTATGTGAAGAATCCGGTGGCGTCACTGACGGTGCTTTATTCTCACGGCAACGCTGCTGATCTGGGCCAGATGTATGATTTGTTCTGTGAACTCAGTGTTCACCTGCGAGTTAATTTAATGGGGTTAGTTTTTAATTTCCCCCACTTTTGTTTGATGAATTCTGAATATGATGTTATTATTAAGCTTAAATTTTTATCATATTATGATTTATTATATATAGCTTGATGAATATGATAATTTTTATATGCAATTTGCCAAATTTATGGTATTTGCAGGATAGAGATCTAAGTTTTTTTGAAATATATTTGTTTTATGTGGCAACTAGTCCATTAGGTAACGAATAGGGGATAATTTTATAACCATAAAAAAGTATATTGTTTTTATGGATTCGAACTTGAACATGAGACTTAGGCGACGAAAGTTAGGGTGAGTTTGGTAGGATGGAATCAAGTGAATGAATCATGTAACGAGAGCGTTAGTTCTAAACGGAAAAGAATGGATAATTGATTAATTTCATTTCTCTCGTTTCCTTGTCAACGTACATAGAATCAAACACATGGAAAGGGAATGAAGTTTTTATATTTTATTTCTTCATTTGTTAAAAAAAGCTTGCAAACCTAAACGATTCCACCGTACCAATCACCCCCTTAGGGTGTTCAAATGACTTGATGGTCAATTGCTGAAAGTGGGTATTTAGCTGATGAAGATACACATAATTGTATATAAAACACGTTATCAATGATCACATGATGTTGTTTTCGTATACTTCCATTTAAAACAACTAAGTTCGTTGCTGTAATTGAGAAAGTTGAGACGAGTGGATTTTGGTATAAATTAATAGCCTAAGCGATTGGGGACAATTAATGGCTAGGCAACCAATCAGCGTGCCATGAGAAACTTAAAAGTGAAGGGTGTTTGGATATGCTTTAAACTAAGTTTATGTTATGACTTATGATGTGAAGTCGTAATAATGAATTTTGAGTGTTTTGGGTCAAAATGATTAAGATTTGGGATGATCGTGTAAGGAGTTACTATACGAAAATCAATTATTAGCAAAAACTAACTTAAAAAACGCACATCTAAACTCTCCTCAAAAGAGGAAAAGTTTCTAATAATTATCAAGTATCCAACTTCATATTAGATTTCGGTAACAATTCTTGTGGGTTTGATAGATTCCAAGAATCAAGTTTACAAAGCACACATTTGAACAAAGAAGATTAAAGTTTCTGTAACTGAAGAACACTTTCCCCCCTTGTTTTTATTTGCTTTTGTAATTAGCAAGGAATTGTTTGTTTTGGGCAGGTACGACTACACTGGATACGGGCAGTCTTCTGGGAAGGTATGATAATAATAATCATTATATATATATATATATATATATATATATATATATATATATATATATATATATATATATATATATATATATATATATATATATATATATATATATATAGGTGGGTTCAATGGAGAACCTCCATGCATCGAAAAACCTTGAAGAACCTCCATGCACCACCACAAACGCATCACAATTCCCCCGTGATGCATCATTATTTCCACGTGATACATCAAATTCTCGTGTGATGCGTCGATTTCTACGTGATGCATTACGATTTTCTAGCGATGCATTGTGGTTCTCCAAGGTTCTTTGATGCATAGAGGTTCTCCATTGAACCCACCCCTATATATATATATATATATAATAAACTCAAATATCTGCCCCTTTTTTAAAACAATTTGCTAAATTATGCACTTTTATTATCTTTATAGCCGAGTGAACAGAATACATATGCTGACATAGAAGCTGCATATAGATGCCTTGAAGAGACTTATGGTGTGAAAGAAGAAAACGTCATTTTATACGGGCAATCCGTTGGTAGCGGACCTACTCTAGATTTGGCATCACGATTATCAAGATTACGTGCGGTCGTTCTTCATAGCCCAATCCTGTCTGGACTTAGAGTCATGTATCCTGTGAAACGAACTTATTGGTTTGATATATACAAGGTTGATTTTATCTTAGGGTGTGTTTGTTTTCAATTAAGAGGCTCTGAATTAGGTCTGAAGTCTGAATTTCAGATCTTAACATAATTTGTATTGTTTGTTTAAATTCAAACTCAAGAGGTTACAACCTCTGAATTTCCCTCTGAATTTCAAGAGAATGAGACTAGCTCTTAGTTTCAGACTTTAAGGCCTCCTCTTAATTTCAGACATGGTTTTCAGTCTTCAGACATTTAACCTCTTAAAAAACAAATACCACCTTAGACAATCTGCTTGAAAGTTAGAACCATGATACTATTCAATCCAAAACGGATATCGTCATTGTCCCTTTACTAAATTAGCCGTGTTTCTTTTGATGCAGAATATTGACAAAATCCCGTTGGTTAGGTGTCCTGTTCTGGTTATTCACGTAGGTGCTTTCATATCTCGACGTGATTTAATGTTCATTCTGTAATGTGATTTTGAGCAATTTTTGGCAGAATTATGTAAAATGTCTTTAGGTATTTATGGGTTGACAACTGACAGATGGCAAATTTGTTACAATGCAGGGAACCGCTGATGATGTTGTAGATTATTCTCACGGTAAGCAGCTTTGGGAGCTTTGTGTCGAGAAGTACGAGCCGTTATGGATCAAAGGAGGCAATCACTGTGATTTGGAGCTCCACCCGGAGTACATACGACACCTAAAGAAGTTCATAAAGGCCGTTGAGAAGTCAGCACGTTTAAAAAACTTGACTGGGTCGTTAACAGATACTGATACGAATCCCCGAATCAGTACAGATTGTAGAGACAAATCGAGACCGAGCACAGAAATGTCAGAGCACTCTCGACCCAGTACCGACCACCTAGACAAGCCAAGACCAAGCTCAAGCACAAACACGGAATCCACAGAAAAATCAAGATCCAGCGTCGACAAACAAGAAAAGTCAAAGAAGAATTTGGAGAACGTCGAGAAGTCAACCAATGCCACTGACCAACCAGAGAGAGCACGAAACAGCATTGATCGGTCTGGTTAGCTTTAGCTAATTTTCATTATGTATTCATTATTCGGTGTTCTGATTGTTTGACTGTTGACACGAACCTTGGCAGATTCGGAGGTATGATGAGAGCAGCCGTGTTATGCAATATCGATTGTTTCAAGCCAACTGGTGCAACGGAGATTGAAGGATCGTAAAGATCAATCAAGTCAGGTTGTCTGTTCACTTCTATTCTTTTGGATCGGTTATTTGGATGCCGTCTTGATTTCCTCGGTAACGACAGGTGTATGTTATAGATTATTTCGAAACTAATAATCTTTATCCCACTCTCTCTTAGTAGGAATTAGATGCAGAGTTGTGTGTTGAATTACGTGTTCTCGGGTGTAGTTTCGTGTTGTGTTGAAGGGGCTTTTCGATGTATATTGTTAGCAAGTACAGATCTTGGATTGTGAAATAGATCATGGTTTCGTCTGCGTATACGTTCTTGATTTTCGATGCTTGATGTTCTTGGAATCTTGGAAAAGCATTTGAATTTGCTCGCTGGATTCGTGTCCGAAAACTCGAGGTACCCTTTTCGTAATGTTTAAGGTCTCGAGTCGTCGTAAAACTCAGAATTATTAGTTTGATCACGAGTCAAATTATGATTTATCAAATAATGGAATGATCCATTATCCATTTAATTTGATCTATTAGAACATTAAGCAAATAATCTTGAAGGTTTAGTTGATTTCTAAAATTTGTAGAATTACCTGGCATAACATTAAGCAAATAATCTTCATTGTCGCCTAAAGTTTTGTACTTTTGTTCAATTTTAGGGTTAAAACCGTATAAATGTATGTTACTTTACTAAAATTATTGAAATGACTAATCTAATTTTTTCTTTACTCGAATGGTACTTGTACTCAAAGATTACATGTCGATTAAGTGACAAGTCACACAAACATTTAAATAGCCATTTGTAGGACAATTTTTCTACCATCAAGTGACGTTATATGATCAAGAAATTAATGGCTAGCAATATTAACAAATGTTTTATATGTAACCATAATACTATTTTCATTTAAAGTATATTATGCTAAGGGTTAATATTGAAAAACTCTCATGAATTTTTATGTATTTATTGATTAAGTTATTTGACTTCATTTTTCGATTCGAGTGCTTAATTTCCTAGACAAATTTCATATAATTATATATATGTATATTTTACTTGAAACTGATACGTGCTTAATTTAGATATTATTTGTATCTATTTCTCTTTTATGTTTTGATTACTATGAACTTAATTGATGGGTTATTCTTACATTTTACCTTAAACAACACAAAATCAAAGAATAATCTATAATTCTTGTTAATGCATATTTTTAGAGGGTTTAAACGTCTCATACTTGTATGTTATAGTTGAAAGAGTTAAAAGACAAACATTAAGATGACAAGAGGTAAAATTTTTAGTTGTGCTTTTAATTAAATCAAAAGGACAACAAACAGAAGTCTCCTGAAAGAAAAGTATAGGAAACGGTTCTTAAAGGGGGAGGAAAAAAAGAACGTCAAAGAGGAAGACGCACACACATAGAATGAAAAGAAAGGAGTAGATCGCAAAGCAAGAGACAATAAGAAAAGAGAAGGAACGCAATTGAAGACATGATCAATTTCGTTAGTTGTGATTTCTTCTCTTTATTCATTCATAAATTGTTTCTCATTCTCTAGTTGAAGGTTGAACCTAGGTCTGGTTCCAAATGAGATTCTGAGACTTGTTGATTTACATGATTTCAATGTTCTTGGATATTTATGTATTCTTCGTAGTATTTGAATGCTGCTACTTTGAAATTTGATAAGTTGAATGATGATTCAGTTATTTGAATGTTAAAGTTTGTTGATTGGAACGTGAAGACCGTAATTGCTTGATTGCTATAATACAGGTAGCAATAAACAATGTTGATTATGGTCAAATTCTCGATTATTGTTAGGGAATACGTAAATTAGTTTAGATTATTCAAGTTTATGAGTTTGTCAACTAAAATTGATTGTTTCTCTGTTTTTAATGCTATTGAAAAGTTCATGTTCTAAGAGCTTGGTTAGACTTGAGTGTTCAGTAAGGGAAATAATCAAATTGTTTGTTTTGTTTATCGACACATCAAAGGAGAAACACACGTTTTTAGAACCGATTAACAATGATAACCAATTTATTCTTGAAAATTTTAATTTATATTATTGTAAATGATTAGACCATGATTCATGATTAGGTTATATTTTCATCTAGTTTTGTTTTACTACAATTGGTCGTTTAATATTATTCGTCATTTTAATGTTTTGTTGCTTATCTGTGCAATTCAAACCCTCCTCCCCTGTCCAATTTGTTATCCTTCATTTAAAAAGTAATCTAAACTAATCTTTGTGGATTTGACACTGCTTGGTATTGTCTACAATCAATCGAACTAGAAAATTATATTTGTTGCATTCAACATCCAGTCGGCAACATGTTTAACTGAAACAATTAGTTCATTAAATGGTTTAATATTAAAAAAATTAACTTTCTTTTCATTTTCGCGATTAAGTTATTGAACTTTTTTTAATATACAAACCAAAAAAAATTAGTGTTTTAATCGGTTGTAAAAAAATTAAATGATTAAACAAAAAAAATCATAAAAGTTCAAATAATTTTTTCGATAATAACCCTAAAATTATTAGTCGCATATGTTAATATACATCTTTTCCCCAAGAAAAAATGCCAATCGTAGCAATAATCACAGAGCTCAGAGAAAGGTCGGTTCGATTTTCCCGTGGCTCATACAAGGCAAGGTTTATGCAGGGTTTTAACCTCGTCTTCCCACCATAACCCCCGCTGTATTCTTTCCATCAATTTCAATTCGTCTATACTTAAAAATTTACTTATTCGATTACTAATTGCTGCATAACTGAATCTTTATACGATCATTTCCTCCCAAATCACACTATTGATGTTCAGCACCCAATCCCATAATCCTTTGGGTTTATCATTTACTCAATCCCACTTCCTCCCAACAACTTATTCAAATCTTACAAAATTTTCCCACTTAAATTCATCAAACAAATCAAAAGTTATGTGGAGAAACATCTCCCAACGTCTTTCTTCAAGAATTTCCCTTTCGTTTCCTCGCAATTTCAATACTTTGTGTGGGTATTCTAAAACCCCAATTTGTTCGGAGATTTTAGCTTTTAGAGGTACAGATTTTGATGATACTTCATCCATTCAACAATACCCAGAAACAAATTTCCTCAAAATGAGTCAAATTTTGGGTACCCATGTGGGTTTCAACGTAAAAAGGTTTGCAAGCGTTGCAGAGGCTGTTGTTTCTTCTTCATCAACTGATGCAGATGAGGAAATAAACGGTGGTGATGAGGTTCAAAAATTGTTGGATGAAATGGGGAAACAAGAGCGACGGCAAGCTACACGGCGGTGGTGGCGGCAAAAGAGAGCTAAAACCGGCAGCAATTGGAGTTATATGAAACTCAAACATCGGCAAGTGAAAATCGAAACGGAGGCTTGGGAATTAGCAGCAAAAGAGTACAAGGAGCTTTTGAGTGATATGTGTGAGCAGAAATTAGCACCTAATTTGCCATATATGAAGTCATTATTTCTTGGGTGGTTTGAGCCATTATGCAAAAAGATTGTTCAAGATCAAGAATTGTGTAGGGAAGGGAAACATAAGGCTGCTTATGCGCCTTATTTTGATCTGCTTCCGGCTGATAAGATGGCGGTTATTACGATGCATAAGCTTATGGGGTTGATAATGACTGGCGGGGAGAATGGTTGTGCAAGAGTAGTGTCGGCTTCTTGTAGTGTCGGTGAAGCAATTGAACAAGAGGTTTGATTACTTTCTTATTTTGAGTAGTTGCTATTATGGCTTGATTTTGTTTTTGTGGTATTTTTAAAGTAGCATTTGATCTTTAGAGGGTATTAGGTTCCTAGTGCTAAAGTAAAAGTAATTGTGATTATGATTTTCTGATTATTTGGGATTCAAGTAAGATTTGGAAAGCAGGTAACAAAACTTGTTATTGAGAAAACTATGATAATTTGCAGTCTGAAACTATATCATGTTAGGATGCATTGTGTTTATAACATGCTTAAATACACATATTTGGAGTTCCGATTAATGTAGAGTTCAATGAGTAAGTATGGTAGACAACACAACGAATAGGATAGGTCATGGAAGGTCGAAACATTCATATCACAATCCAAAGCGAAATAATGTAAATTTTTGCTGGTGGCAATTGTGATTTTTGGTAGGGTGTAATTTCTCATGAAATTGCAGCATTTTTGTTTTTCAGGTGTCCCAAAAGAATTGAGACACTTCTCCGGTATTATTTTAACTGAAAAGCACTTGCTTATTGTTAGTATCACAAAGAATTGATGATATCGATTTTGTTGTAACACACACACACACACATATATATATATATATGTATATATTTATATATATAGATTTAATGATTGTAGCTTTTTTAAAATCACTTTCAAATTTGTGGATGAAAGCATAATTTCCTATTTTGGTTGTGAAGAGTTTGAGTAGTGCTCTGCCATGCATTAGATGCTCAACTCGAGAATTGAGTTGTATATATTATTTTTGAAAGGTTAATGTCGTATTGGAGTACACAAGAATTGAGGCTTAGGGAGGTAGGGTAGACTAGTAATGGAGATGGAAAAGCTATGAAGGGGGGGGGGGGGGGGGGGGGTTGGATTTCCATATAAGATTTTATACTAATTTTCTTTAGCGCTTACTTATAACAGAAAACTAGCCCCTCCTTGCTCGTCACTTGGGTTGACATTTTTTTGTTGTTGAAT
The DNA here is from genome assembly GCA_020465985.1 of Centrapalus pauciflorus. Taxonomy (NCBI): domain Eukaryota; kingdom Viridiplantae; phylum Streptophyta; class Magnoliopsida; order Asterales; family Asteraceae; genus Centrapalus; species Centrapalus pauciflorus. Next base: position 7,055 of record JAANYP010004510.1, on the reverse strand, counting down.
GAGTTTGTATGCACAAATGTAAAACTAATTGTGAGAACAAGCTTCAATAATATTCACCATATTTTATGATTATGATTGATTTATCTTTTATTTTCTATTGCTTTTGTTATGTATCCAGATTAGAATCCACAGATTCTTGGAGAGAACAAAGATGAAAAAACCAGCTAAAGCTGCAAAAAGTGAAGAAGAGATTCCTGATGTCATTATTAAGGAACGAGAGGGACTACATAAGAAAGTCACCAACCTGTTGAAAAAACAGAAGTTGCAGGCAGTAGGACGCATCGTGAAGGGACACGATGATTCAAAACCATGGGCGCAGCATGTTAAAGCTCAGGTTTGCCTTGCTTCCACTTTTGCTTGATGGTGCTAAAAGCCCGACCTCTGAAAGGGAACTTGAGGTCATAGCAGGGACGTCTCAAGCTTTTTGGGGGCTTAAAGCGAACTTTTACTTGGAGGCTTTCTCTCATGTCAAATAACTATTTATTTTTTTAATAAATATGTATCGGGTAACTGTCTACAAAAAATATAACTATTCACTAATTGTCTGACATTTAACAGAAACAAAGAAAAAAGTTAGAACAATAAAACCCAAGATGTGGTCGAATAACCAATATAAAAGTTTTACTTGCTTTATAACCTAATATAAAACAAACTAACAAAGAGAATAACATTAACTAAATATTGTGGAAAACTTAACATACAATATAAAATCAAAGATACTACAAAACATATACCACATTGATTACCTGTATCAAATGATTGTATCAACTATACTATTAAGAACAAGATGAAAGTAAGCGTTAAAAAATGGAACGTATACTAAAGATTTTAAAAACAAATACAATATTATTAATTATTAATTTTAATTATTAGTTATACTAATGTATTCTATGAGTATTAATTATCTAAATTCAATTATATGTATACATATATACACATACAAAAACATCGTGTTACAAAATATGAGGCCAAAAGTCGTTGCATATATACACACACATACACATACGGGCCTTACAAAATATGAGGCCTAAAGCCATTGCATTAGTGGCTTCACTCTTGTAGGTTCACAACTGATCATAAAATCATAATTGATGCGTTGTAAATCTGTTTTTTTTTTTTTTCAGGTGGGTAGTCGTCTGATTGAATTGCTTTTGCAGTCTGCTTATATTCAGCCTCCAGCTGATCAATCGGGTGATATGCCACCTGATATTCGACCTGCATTTGTGCACACATTTAGAACTTCAGTGAAAGAAGGACAGTAAGTATTCCTTCTTTATAGGTGATAGATAAGGCAGACCGGGTAACTGATCAAACCAGGTGGGCTAACCTGCCGTCACTTGTTTTATTCATTTCTTAATTGTAAATAAAATTAAAACAACTATTTGTAAAATAATAATTCATTATATTAAATAAAAACATTAAGGAGTTGAAAAGTTGAAAACACTTACTTTTATTCGGGTAACCGTGGTATTCAACCTTGGGCTGCCACCACTATCCACACAAATTCAAATAGGATAAAACTCTCCCAAAGGGTGACTGGCATGGCCACACAAAGGTTGTCATTTCTTTTTCCTAGCCAAGTAAAAACCATTTTGACCAGTTTTCATTTTCGCAGTAATTTTTTTTTACAATTACCTGTGTGACCCGTTCCCAGATAAATGAATTTAATTCGTGCTCTCTTATTCTCTTCTTTGCATAAGCAAGTCAAGTGCTTTGTTTTTCTTCGACTCCAAATAATGGCTTTTTTACTAAATAAAAAAATCATACAGGAAGACTGGAAGAAGATATGGTGTTATTGAATGTGACCCAGCAGTTCGTAAAGGACTAGAAAGAGCGGTAAGCACATAGATTTTTTCCATTTCAAGAATTTCGTTCTTTAGGCTATCGTTTGTTGTTAAAGTAAGTTACGAGTAAATGAAAATATCTTGAATTTTCAAGAGCATATGTTTCTTATGGTATAAATTGTCTTTCGGGCTTTAACCTCACTTTTTCTTATTTGCTGAAACAGTCCAGGCATGTGGTTATGCCTTATATGCCAATGTTGATACCTCCCGTCAAGTGGACAGGGTATAGTTATTTTACTGTTATGAATTATCATGTTACTTTGCACCCCCTATGTGAATTGCAACATGTTCCCTTTTTTTCGCGCCCAGGGGGAGAGGGGGGGGGGGGGGGGGCACCATGAAAATTCTTACATTAGTTTTTCCACACAATTTTTTTAAGATGAAGTTACCTTGATCGCTTTCATACAACGAATCTATGATGTCGATTTCGGTCAACAAGTTTCTCCTATTTTGTCGACATTTAAGGGTATTTTTAATGCATATGTTAATGGTAAAATCTTTTTAATGGACCATGCATGGTGAAATGTTGCCATTTTCATGGGCAGTGAGTAAATATATACACCCTCCTTCGGTATTGTATGCTTTTGCATTTTTTAAGTGTCTTTTGTTTGGTCTTCAGTTATGACAAAGGAGCTTACCTTTTCCTACCTTCATTTATCATGCGCACTCATGGAGCAAAGCAACTACGGGAAGTGCTTAAGAGGACCCCCAAGGAGAATCTGCAGCCAGTTTTTGAAGTTTGCATCGATCCATTTCTCATTTTTGTTTAGTTTTCTGAATTGGGTGTTTAGATGTGCACATACTTAATTTTTTAGGAATTAGTGTCTGAGTAAAAGTGATTATGATAATCTGCAAATTTAGGGTTCAAATAATAGATTTGGTAAAGCAGGTAAGAAGTTGCTATAATTGAGATATATATAACTTACCTACCTATCAATAGTTTTTATAAACAAATTAAATGCATATCCAAACACCTTTTAAAGTTGAAATTGAACGTCTGTATCTTTTGTGGGTCAGGCATTGGACACCCTTGGAAATACTAAATGGAGGGTGAATAAGAGGGTACTAGCCGTGGTTGACCGAATATGGGCTACTGGTGGCCGAATTGCTGGTTTGGTTGATCGTGACGATGTTAGTGACCTTTCGACTTCATCGTGTAAATTTGTGTAAATATAATTGTTAGTTTCTAGAAAATAACTCTGGTTATCATGTATAGATTCCTTTGCCAGAGAAACCTGATACAGAAGATGAAGAACAATTGAAGAAATGGAAATGGAAAACTAAAAAGGTGAAGAAGGAGAACCGAGAGAGACATTCCCAACGGTGCGATGTTGAGCTCAAACTAACCGTAAGATCACTTTTTTACTCATGACTAATGCTATATAGGAGTATGACAAAACATCAATTTTTGTAGTTTACGGATATGTTTGAAGTTTTTAGTATAGAATCATTAAATGAAAATTTTTCACCCCTCAAAACAAATATGATAATAGATATGTACATTTTGGCTCATTGACTGAATTTCCAAAGTACTACAAATGGAACCAGGTAGCACGAAAAATGAAAGATGAAACCGGGTTTTTCTACCCACATAACGTAGATTTTCGAGGTCGTGCATACCCAATGCATCCTCACTTGAACCATCTTGGTTCGGATTTGTGCCGAGGCATACTGGAGTTTGCAGAGGGCCGACCTCTTGGGAGTTCGGGCCTTCGGTGGCTGAAGATACACCTGGCTAATCTATTTGCTGGTGGTGTCGACAAATTATCTCTTGAGGGAAGAATAGCATTCACGGAAAATCACATGCATGATATATTTGATTCTGCCGACAGACCACTTGATGGTAACCGCTGGTGGTTGAATGCTGAAGATCCATTTCAGTGTTTGGCCGTTTGTATTAATCTTGCAGAAGCTTTAAGAAGTCGATCTCCAGAAACAGTCATTTCATATATTCCAGTACACCAGGTACGACATTGACCAACATATCTTTCAATAAAAACCTGTTTGGATTTACGTATTGAATTGATTATGTGATATTGCATAATACTGTAAAAAAAATCTTGATGGTGTTCAGTGTTGACAACTTAAGATCATATTAGCAAGCAATAGATTAAAAAGGGCACATAAGTACTTTTACTCTACTCTTGATGGGTATTATTCCAGTCACTTCCAACTAGTATAGATTGTTTATTTAAAACTGATTATTTTGCCTTAAAAACTCAGGTAATCATGATCAGAGGTAACCTACACTAACACTAAAAAACTGATTATTGCGGCTTGGAGTCACAAAAATTAGATAATCGCTTTCCAAAAGACCAAAATGCACATTCAAAATACAGAACCTGGCCTCATGATTCAATTTGGCTTTTGTTTTCAACTTCGAATAGAGATTTAGAAACTTCAACGTTACTCATGCATATAATTTTTCTTTTAAATTTTAATTTTTGGGTCTGTGCTTTACAGGATGGTTCCTGCAATGGCTTACAACACTATGCTGCCCTTGGCAGAGACAAAGTAATGGCCCTTCGAAATGAAACCTTACATTATATGTCAATACTTCTGTTTTTTGTTATCTCTACTGATACTCGATAACCTGTGTGATTGTTTTTTTGCGGTAACATTTTCATTCAGCTTGGAGCCTCTGCTGTCAATTTGGTAGAAGGAGAACGACCAGCTGATGTGTACTCAGGAATTGCTGCAAGGTGAATTGGTTATGTCTTAATGAAGCCAAAGATCCATTTTGTAGAGCTGAATTAAAGCTCAAACATCTTTAAACATGTTTTTATAAATCCCAAATCAGTTGGGTAGGTGAGAAATGAAACCAAAAGAAAATTAAAAAAAAAAAAATTGGTGCTATTTGGATGCAAAGACGAAGCAGGACCAAAGCACAGTAGTTTAAAATATCGTCTTTAATGCAGAGTTCTTGATACTGTGAAGAGAGATGCAGAATTGGATCCTGCTTCATTTCCAGACGCAAAGAATGCACGCCTTTTGATCAATCAGGTCTGAAGCCATCTAACCACCGGTTTTTATGAATATTTGTACCATAGTTTGGAGTTGGTCACTATATATGGCTTCCCTCCATCGAAGGATCCCATAAACTTGTGCTTTCTAATATAGGTTCTATATCTATTTAAAACAAATACATTTATATCATTTTAAAACTCGTAACTCCAGGTGGACAGGAAGCTTGTGAAGCAGACGGTGATGACGTCAGTTTATGGCGTGACATACATTGGTGCTCGAGATCAGATAAAGAGGAGGTTGCAGGAACGTAGTAATATTGCTATTGATGATACAGAGCTTTTTGGTGCGGCTTGTTATGCTGCAAAAGTAAGCACGTTGTTGATCAAGATTTTTAAACACGCTAAAAGAAAGAACGTAGTTACACCAATTGTAATGAGCATTTTTTGATGGTAAAAGGCCATGTTATTGCTTAACAGATCACTTTAGCGGCGTTAGGAGAAATGTTTGAAGGTGCACGTAATATCATGAATTGGCTTGGAGATTGTGCAAAGGTTTGTACTATATCTCCTGTTTTTCATCCATCTTTTGGTGTAAATTTAGTAATTTTTATCTTTGGTAAATGATGTACGCGGGAAGTTTTTGTTTGTGCTTATTGGCTGCAAATCTTTGACAGTTAATCGCTTCTGAAAATCAGCCAGTGAGGTGGACTACTCCACTTGGTCTTCCTGTTGTACAACCTTATCGCATTTTCGGACGACATCTTGTAAGCAGCGTTTGTTCGGCACCTTTAATGTTTCAGTAGTTTTCTAGCGACTAAATGAAACGTATTGTTGTTTGCTTTAGGTTTCAACTTCTCTTCAAGTACTGACTCTGCAGCGTGAAACAGAAAAGGTAGTTTCTCTGCTCTTGTTAGATAAGTACGATAGTTGGGTAATTTTGTGTTCACTTTGTTATTATTTAATAATCGTAAACAATTTCTGTCTTAACACTCGAGCCACAACAATCAGTTTAAACATTAAACACATCAAAATCTGAAAGTGTTCGTTTATATAGGTGATGGTGAGGCGACAAAGAACAGCTTTTCCTCCGAATTTTGTTCACTCGCTTGATGGTTCACATATGATGATGACTGCAGTCGCTTGTAAACGTGCAGGCTTGAACTTTGCAGGTCTTTTATGCTTTCTACTTGATAACTGAAACCAAGGGGGCGTTTGGTTCGCAGATTTTTTTCTCTGGGATTTGCATTTTTTCAAAGGATTTGCATTATGCAGCATTTGCATTTGTCAGGATTTTGTCAAAGAATCTGCATTATCTTATAGAATAAATTTGCTAATATGAAGAATGCAAGGTAAGTGGGTTTTAAAATCCTGGGGGGGGGGGGGGGGGGGGGGGGGGCTGGGGTTTTAAATTACAATGAAGGAAGAGATTTATGAAATCCTGGGATTTTAAATTCTTACTGAAATCTGTGAATCAAACACAGGATTTTAAATGCAAATCCCAGTGAATCCCAGGAAATCCGCGAACCAAACGCCCCCAAGTGTTATGGTAATAGCTCGAAATGCGTAGGTTGGATAACAGGTCAAAACAGGTTTGGTTGATGCATTAAACATAATTTCAAATGCGATTAGTAAACAAGGACCAATTTTTTGGATAAAACAATCTACGAGGTTGTAAACATTTACACTTTTTGCGACTTAAAACTGTTTGACCTTTCTTTTTCTAGCTAAGTTTTAATATTTACCTATATGATTCATATTGATCGAATTTACAAAGTAGGTTGAATAGAATTTACCTAAAAGCATGTAATTACAGGTGTTCATGATTCATATTGGACTCATGCTTGCGACGTGGATGAAATGAATAGAATTTTGAGGGAAAAGTTCGTCGAGCTTTACCAGACACCAATATTGGAAACGGTAAAGGGTCCTCTTGTTCATTGCAACTTTGTGAACCAATAACCTTTACCACTTGATTCAATGGTTTTTTTTTTTTTTTTTTTTTTTTTTTTTTTTTTTTTTTTTTTTTTTTTTTTTTTTTTTTTTTTTTTTTTTTTTTTTTTTTTTTTTTTTTTTTTTTTTTTTTTTTTTTTTTTTTTTTTGCTGTGAACAGTTGTTGGAAAGCTTTCAAGAGTCCTTCCCTACATTGTCGTTCCCACCATTGCCAGATAGGGGAGACTTTGATCTTTCAGATGTTTTAGAATCGTCGTATTTTTTCAACTGAAATGAGTAGAAATATGCTTCATTC
>JAANYP010004507.1:0-12674 GCA_020465985.1 Centrapalus pauciflorus | reverse complement strand
TTTCAAACATGATGCACAACAGCAATGCATCACGACAATGATGAACACATTGAAGACGTTGATGAACACGTTTAAATTTCAGAGATGCATCACGAAATTAACACGTTTAAATGCGAAATGCATCACGATTTTGGTGATGCATAATGATGGAACAAAGACGAGGATGAATATGGCCGAAATGCATCACGATTTTGGTGATGCATAATGATGGAACAAAGACGAGAATGAATATGGCCGAAATGCATCATGTTTGAAATTGAATTGGATGAAGATGCATCGTGTTTGAAGACGAATCCAATAAATTGGATGAAGATGCATCATCTTTGTTTTGATTCGGATAGAATATTTTCTGAATTCAAGCATCTTTCGATTTTGCCCTTCCGTGCGCGAGAATTTATGCACCCGTGCACCCATTTTCAAGTTAATTACCCTTTTGCCACTGCAATCTAAACCATTAAATTTCAAGATCTAACGGTGCATACAGGTTCCCAAAGTACACAATGCATACAGGTGCCCCATAGAACCTGACCCTATATATATATATATATATATATATATATATATATATATATATATATATATATATATATATATATATATAGGGAGGTTCAATGGAAAACCTATATGCATCGAAAAACTTTGGAAAACCAAACTGCATCACAAAGTCACTAAGGGTAATTTTGGAAAAAAAATAACTATATTTATTTGTTTTAAAAAATTCAAATTTTAAACGAAAAAAAAAAATCCCTTAAATCAAGATCAGGCGAGACAATTTCCAATTTCCAAATTCAAGATTCCTTATTTCAAAATTCAAAATTCCATGTTACCAAAACAATTTCCAATTTCCAAATTTCCAAACAATTTCTAAATTCCAAAAACAACTCCTTTCTCCATGGATTACAGACGACGGTGCCACCACACGAGCAAAGTCAAAGCCGATTCTAGATGGCGGTGTCAACACACTACTCCACCATGTATCGTGGTGCACGAAACGAAGCGGTGCACGGATCTGTTGTGATGGTCGGCCATTGTTCTCAGCAGGCGGTGCGTGGATCAAAATGGTGGTGGTTGTCCACCTGTTATGGTGGTCGGAGGTCGGTAGTCAACCATGCATCGTCGTTCGGAGGTCGTTTCTGATGCATCGTTCTAGACGGTGGCCAAAGCCAAGCCGGTCCAAAACGGCGGCAGCGCCACACGACGCCACCATACATCATTATGCACGGATCTAGGTGATGCACAAATTAGAGTGGTGGTAATCGTCCACTTGTTGCTGTGGTTGGAGGCCGGTGGTCCACATGGTTGTTTCTGATGCATCATCTTCCTTTTGGTATAATGGAGGTATGCACCATTATCGAATTATTGATGGTTTCTGATGCATCGTCGTTTGTAATATTAAAATGATGATTTTTTTTACGATGAAGATGGTGATGCATCGTTGTTAAAGGTTTGCGTTATTTGAGTTTCTAATACACATGTTTCTTTTTGAATATTAGTGTGTTGTTTGGATTTCTAATTCATTATTATTTTGAAAGATGAATATGACTTTTATTAAGATGAAAATTTCTGTAGATGAAGATTTATGGGGTGCATCACTGTTTTGAAAGACGGAGATGGTGATTTTTTGAAAAATGATGATTTCTGATGCATCATTGTTTTGGAATACGAAGATGTGGTTGTTGGACGACAGTGATTTCTGATGAATCGTTGCTCTGGAAGACGAAGATGATGATTTCTTTTTGAAATTATTAAATTTGGATGTAAATTTATTTTATTTAGAATTATGTATAAATTATGCATCTTTTCAATTTGGATATAAAAAGTAATGAAAATTTAATTATAAAAAAAGATATTATATACCCAAAATACCCTTATGCATCTACTTTTAAATGCATCGTGATGCATTAATCTAATGACGTATATGCATCTAATCTAACGGCTACGATTGGTTTTCCAAAGTTTTCCGATGCATGGAGGTTTTCCATTGAACCCACCCCTATATATATATATATATATATATATATATATATATATATATATATATATATATATATATATATATATATATATATATATATATATATATATATATATATATAGATTTAGGTTCAAGTGAGTACCACCTCTAATGCAGCGCACCAGAAGGTACCACCCTTAAAAGTAATTTTTTTGAAAATTTTTTTCATGAACATGTTCTAATTAACATTACACAGATCATATGTGAATTTCACGCAAATCCGAGCACTCTAAGTGCATGAAAACACGCACCACATAAATGCACGTTCACATACATTCAAAATTTTGTAAGTGTGTGTTCACATCATTTTTTAGGAACTAGGAGATGTGAATGTATGTGAAATTTATATATGTTATTCATAATGTTAATTAACATATGTTTATGAAAAAAAAATTTAAAAAAAGTTTTTTTAAAGCTGGTACCTTCTGGTGCGCTGCATAAGGGTGGTTCTCTCTCGAACCATATTCTATATATATATATATATATATATATATATATATATATATATATATATATATATATATATATATATATATATATATATATATATATAACCATCATTACACATATACAGTTTTCATGTTATATATGTTCAATATATAAATGTGAATTTGGTCAAATCTTTCTGTTTTGAATTTAGATTTATATAAGACTAGTTAATTAATTGAAGCATATGCATGATGGAGCCCAACAAATGTTTATACTAATAATTCGAAACAATGTAATAAGAAAAATGGTCTATCTCAGCCAGAAACATTGAAATTTGTGACACATCGATCATGGTACTTATGATGTTTGATTATATGTATCTATATTAGGAAAAAAAATACTTACGTAGTTACGTTGTAAAAATAATAAAAAAAGCTATCATTTGGGTTTTAAAAAAAATGAATTTCTATAACCAAATAAACACAAAACAAAGCTATATAATTTTTATAAAGTTGGAGATTTCAAACTAAAAAAAGGGTAAAAATCATCGTTTGAGGGGCTTTCGATCATCCCACATCCAACATGAAGGATGTAAATCACATATTCATGTTTAACATGTATGTGTCAAAGTTTGATATCGTCATGGAAATATAGAATTTATGATTGGTCATTTGTGGCTATTACAAACCTTTTTTAGTGATAGTATTTTAATAAAATCCAAAGTTTTCGATCGAAATATTATTTTAAATGTGCGAGTATTTTTCTTTTTTGTAAAATTCAAACATTGTATGACGATAATAGTACAACATTTTCTTTTTGCTTTGATTCTTTTAGTTTTATTTAATAATCTCGTATTTATTCTATATGTTTTCTGATTTGATTTGAACTGATCTTTTATTTATTCTAATTGTTATGTAATTTCTTTATTAGTAACTAGTTTATGACCCACGTAATACGTGGATATTTTTAATAAATATTCTTTAAAATAATGTAAGAATACTATTATTATTCATCAATGATTGTTTTAAAAGTTTATTTTTAGTTTAATATATTTTAATTTATATAAATTGAAATTTTAGTTTATACATAATATAATACTTATATATTTTACTACAAATTAATATTTATAGACTAAAAATAATAGAGTTATTTATATTTTTAAACAGAACAATTGTATTTATTTTTTATTATTTAGATTAAAAATAACATAATGTATTTATCTTTTTAAAAGTGATAAATTGTATGTATCTTTTATTTTTTATAATAATAAGTTGTATTAATCTCTTATGATGATATGTGGAAGTTTATTAACTTATGTGTTACATAAGCATTTAAAAAACCTAATTATTATTTGAGAATTTAAACTTATAAACAAATTCCACAGTTACTGACCGTCTTTGATCGCTCCCTTGCTATTATAGTTTATTTTTTATTGATTGAATCTTGTACAAGTCAATTTCTCAAATCTATATTTTTATTAAAGTACCGGTAATTTTTTGCTTGGGTTATATATAACTTATAACTACATATTACTTGCAAGCTCGTTCTTCTCAAATCCACTAACTTTTTTAACTTATCCATGTTATTGATTCCTCATTTGACACCAAACTTGTTTTTCTCATATCACTTATCATTAATAATAACAGGGTTTTAATAATGAAAAAAAACCAACATATTTTCATGTTTTTTTGCGATTTAGTTCCTACGTGTTATTTTTTCGTAAGAAACTCTTAAGTTATTGTTTTCAAACCGGTTTTCGAAAAAATTTTGTTTTTTTATTCATAATCAACCTTGACTTTTTCCACAAAAAACCAACATGTTTTCACTATTTTTTTTTTCCATAAAGTCCACAAACTTGAAGACTTTTTTGAAAAAATAATGAAAATTTTTCAAAAATCACAAACAAATATATTACTTAAGGATTTTATTCGTAAAAAATAACACGGATGGACTAAACCCAAAAAACGTGAAAAACATGTTGGTTTTTTTCCATATTAAACCCTTATTAATAATGTCTATATATGAAGTTAGTATTGTATATTATTTTTATTTTTCTCTAAAACTTTGTTATATTAACTTTTAAAATAACTTACCTAAAAAAGATAATATATTTCACAAAAGGTTGCGACCTATTGGACCCTCAGTCCCTCACGACCATTTTCAAAAATCATTGCATAGAATGTTCAGTTGGCTAACAGTTCGTAAAAGAGGTGTCAACTACAACATTTGAGGTCAAGTATTCGTGCATAAAGAGATATATTATTAATCATTTAAGTTAAGTTAATTTCAAATAAGAAAATCTTTTCAACAAATCTTTATATTAAAAGTTGGTTTGAAGTTTGAAAAAAATAAATATTTGTTGTTGTTGATTTGGCGTTGGAGGTCGAAAATTAGATTATCTTTAGAGACAAAGGAAGGGGGTATCTTGATGTTTGCAGGGGTGTGGAATCTTTAGCGGAGTCCCCAATTAAACTTAAAGGCATCCATCAGACACAAATGTAATTAATACCTTCTTCAACTTCATCTCTCTCCCTTTACACAACACAACTGTCCCTCAAACTCAAAGGTTTCTGGGTTGCAGACAACTTTCCATTTTTATCACATACATCCCCCAACTGTCGCCGTCAGATCTCTACCTCCTCCCCAATCATAACCGTCCATACAAACTTCTCACCTGGATCTCATCTCATCTCATCACTTTTAGTTTTATAATCATCCTTCACTCTTTCCACCTTGCTTTCTCATAATCCAATCTACCTTTAATTCTTCTTGATTTTAACTGGGTTTTTGTTTCTTTATCCGTAAATCATCCTTGTCGACTAATCCAACCATGAATCTCAAATCTTTATTGATTCCAATTGTTTTTTCGCTCATTTTAAATTGGTTTTTTGAGAATCCAATCAAAAGTTGATTGAATTCATTTGGGGTTTTTGAATTTAATTATGGAGGATCGGAGTTACATCAAACAGTGGATTCACGGCATGCCCGACGTCGTTTTCGAGTGCGTGTTACCCTACATACACGACTCACGTGACCGCCAATCCATCTCGTTGGTCTGCCGGCGGTTGTACGAACTGGAAGCTCAGACCCGTAAACACGTAACCATAGCTCTCTGTTACGCGGCCACGCCTAAACAGCTCCGGCGGAGGTTCCCGTATCTTGAATCCTTGAAACTGAAAGGAAAGCCACGCGCCGCCATGTATAACTTAATACCAGAGGACTGGGGTGGGTTTGCGACGCCGTGGGTGGAGGAGCTAGCGAAATCTTTCAGTTGCTTAAAAGCCCTACACTTCCGTAGGATGATTGTAAAAGATGAGGATCTTGAGCTATTAGCACGTGAGCGTGGCCATGTTCTTCAGGTTCTTAAACTTGATAAATGTTCTGGATTCTCTACTGATGGGCTTCTGCATATTTGTCGCTCTTGCAGGTTTGTTAACCAACCGTTAAATCTTAAACCAAAGTTTATTGTTTCATTTTTATATGAATCTTTAAAAGTTAAAACTCAATCCCAGTGTCTTTAAATCAATCAATGCTCTGTTTTCCCCTTATCTTTTTTGGGAAAAATTTATTATACTTGAATCTGTGTTATTTCCTTTTATTTAGGGTTCAAATAATTTTCTTTAAATTATATATGCATATGATTATAGACGATTGGGGTTTTCTTAATTTTATGAACGAGTGACTATTTGATTCCTGGAATTCCTATAAATCTTTGCAAATTTCTTATAAATCAAGGCATATGACTATTTGCAAATTTGTTATAAATCTTTTTTCTTTTGGCTGGCAACAGGCTTTTGACAAATTTGTGATTTTTATCTCTGTTAAACTTTAATGGTTTCTTGTATGTTTTCTTGGTTTCAACTGATAAATGTTAATCTTAAAAGCTGACATCAGCCGGTGGATTCTTGTTAATGGAGTTTCTTTATGACTTAAAAACTAGGGTTTAGATGATTATTGTGATATCTATGGATATGAATGTATTTGATCATATGAAATGTTTGGTATCACTAATTTGGATACTATCATTTTTCTTAGAATGCACTCAAAGATGAAATTAGACTAAAAAATGGGCATCTTTCTCCATTATTCTGGTGGGGTTTTAGTTTTGGTCAATTATAATTAGTTGTACACTGTTTTTTATAATATATACATATTTTGTTTTTTCTTTTTCTTTTTGCTCGAATCTAAACTGTTTCGTAATTATTTGATGCCATGTTCGAAGCTTTTGTACTTGCCAATCATCTGCTTCTTGTGTTGAGTATTAACTTTAGCATGAAATGCTTATTGTCATCTAGTTTCTTTTCTATGTTTCCATCATCTCAGAGTCATAAATGCATTTGACTTTGAGGTTGATTCACAAGATATTGAGTTTTATACACAATCAACAACTTGGGTTGCATTTACACTCCTGCAGATGTCAAATTCCTTGATACTAGTAACAAAATCGATTGTTGAAGAGTAGAGTACAATTCCATCGATGTTATTAATCTGTCAATCAATTTAATAATAAATAATCAGAGTTTGGCAAATTGGTCAACACCATCAGAAGTGTTAATTACAACTTCAACTCATAAGATCACATCCAAACATAATCTCTGGCAACACGATTATCGTAAATGATTATTTGATTTTGATTATTCAATATCACAATTAGACACTCCACATATCAATTAGGAGAGGCCTTTTGTTGTAGTTCACATTAATTGTAAATCTCAATTTAGAAGTTTAATGCAATTGGTCATGTTAAACTTATATACTGACGCTACTGCAGGAACCTTAAAATCTTGTTTCTAGAAGAGAGCCAAGTAATAGAAAAGGATGGAGGATGGCTACATGAGCTGGCTATGAACAATACTCCACTCGAAACGTTGAACTTCTACATGACGGATCTTTCCCAAGTTAATTTTGAAGATCTTGAGCAAATAGCTAGAAAATGTAAGTCTTTAGTATCGGTCAAGATAGGCGATTGTGAAATCTTGGACCTTGTTGGTTTCTTCCGTTATGCTGTTTCACTTGAAGAATTCGGTGGGGGTTGCTTTAACAATCAAGCTGAACAGTATGCTTCCTTGGTATATCCCTCAAGATTGTGCCGTTTAGGACTGAATTACATGAGTACGAATGAAATGCCAATTGTGTTCCCTTTTGCTTCTCGACTCAAAAAATTGGATCTCCTCTATGCCCTTCTTGATACCGAGGACCATTGTAGCTTGCTCCAACAATGTCCCAACCTGGAAGTTCTCGAGGTACAACAATCTCATTTTTCCTATTTTCTTATCTGTAGATAAACTGATGCAGGCCGATATCATGCTTTAGAGGAAAAATATTTTTTTTTCAGAATATCAATTAGGCTTACAAAAGGATCATCTATATAAGATGGTGCTATTTCTGACAGGTTAAGCCAAGATATCGAAATCCAAAATCACACCCAAAATACTGAAATTTCCTACCAGCAATGGAGGTCATCTCTGATTTTTACATTAAAATTAAAAATAATGGAAAATTGAAATATGGGGGAAATTTGAAATCAGAACCCCAAATGATGGAATTAAGGGCCTATGGTTAGGTCGAGGTGTGTGTCCGGTCGAGACCTTTTGTGGGCTAGTCATGGGCTGTGTAATTTCTTTATGGATCGAAGGTTATGCTCGTTTGAAGTTTGCTTTCATTTTCCATATTCAACTATTCCATAAATATGCGTTGGTTGTTTAATTTGTCTCATGTCATAAATGAACATGAAACAAACTAATGTTATACCTCAAAATTGATGAACAGACAAGAACTGTGATAGGAGACCGGGGAATGGAAGTTCTAGCACGCTGTTGCAAGAAAATAAAGCGGCTTAGAATCGAGCGAGGAGCTGATGAACAAGAAATGGAAGCTGAAGAAGGTGTTGTCTCACAAAGAGGATTGACTGCCTTAGCACAAGGCTGTCTTGAGTTAGAATACATTGCCGTATACGTATCTGATATTACAAATGCAGCTCTAGAATCCATGGGCATGAACTTGACAAATCTCTGTGATTTCCGTATGGTCTTGCTGGATAGGGAAGAAGTTATCACAGACTTGCCACTTGACAATGGAATACGATCATTATTAAGTGGCTGCCAAAAGCTTAGAAGATTTGCACTGTATCTTCGACCAGGAGGGCTAACAGACGTGGGTTTGACTTACATTGGTCAATACAGCCAGAATATAATATATATGCTGCTGGGATTCGTCGGAGAATCTGATACAGGGCTTCTAGGTTTCTCTAGAGGCTGCCCGAGCCTACAAAAGCTTGAAGTAAGAGGGTGTTGTTTCAGTGAACATGCATTTGCTGTCGCAGTTCTACAGCTGAGGTCTCTAAGATATCTATGGGTACAAGGGTATCGGGGATCTCCAACTGGATGTGATCTGTTAGCAATGGCTCGCCCATTTTGGAATATTGAAATAATCACTCCAAGAAAGGTTAATGTCAGAGATGGTACAGAGATAGAGCATCCTGCACATATTCTCGCATATTACTCTCTTGCCGGACCAAGAACTGATTTTCCACCTTATGTTATCCCCCTTGACTCCATTTCTCAATAAACGTGTACATATATATTTTTTCATTCAGAAAAGGTAATATCTTTTTTCTTGAGAACATGACAATGCCATGAGGGGAAGGGATAGAGGCTCTAGTTGATCGTCGACCATAGGCAGAGATAAGTCCCACTTTGTTGTTTCCTTTTGTTTATGCAATCTCCTGTATCGTTGCTGTTAATAATGGTTTGTTTTGGCTTTTCGTTAGTTTTTGAATTTCAGGATGTAATAATTTTCTGATGTTAAAACTATTGTGTGGTTGATGAGATATTGTTATGGTAAATTTTGAATGAAACAAGATGTTTCGTCTTTGTTCTGCTACAAATCTGTTTTGTGATTAGCAGTTCTCCATGATGATCCCATCTGAAACTTCAAAGATGAAACCAACAAAAAAAAAAAAAAGAATGAAAATTAAGGGAAAAACTCTGGCCTTCCTCAGGCCTAACGAACTGTGGCATCTGGCCTATTTTTCATGGATGTTGGCCTCAAATATCACTTTTTAGGGTGGGTATCCGGTCTTAACCCTCTTGCTGAATTTCACGGCGCCAGAATTGATTCCAAGAACCGTTAACCTTTTTTGTGCTTTTGGAAAAATGTCAAGTACCCTAGCGAACACTAGAAGAGCATATATGCCAGAATCATGAATCTTGAAAAAAACTATCACAGAATAGACGAAATTCCCGGATGGAATCATGTCAGTTATCTTGGTTTTGGTGGTTTGGCGATATATTTATATTACCAGATCTGGATTCTTGCTTAAAGATTCTGCTTTTGGTAAAGCACAATTATTAATTTCCCTCAATAGCAATGTTATGCATACAAACAACAAAAAACAATAGCCCCAAGACAAACTGAATACAACAAAACAAAAATACGAAGATAATGATTCTGTAGATAGAATATTTTACCAGGGTCGTATAAGTTCTACGAAGACAGATCTATAAAGCTGATGATGATTCTATTTATGCGGTGTTGCATTAATTTGTTATGTTCAATAATTTTGAAATCTAAATGTCCCTGTATAACTTGATGAACAACCTTCAACATGTTGGAGTGGAGTCTCTAGATAAACACACATTTCTCTATGATAATATTAATATATATTAGTGTTAAATGCATATTTACCCAAAAAGGTTAAAGAAAGATGTATAAAGGGAAGGGTAAACAAATTTTCATACAAGACATGCAACAACTGCTTACAAGGTTTTTTTAAATAAAAATAATTATTTGAAGGCTTGAAGCTTTATAATTATATGTGGGTCATCACCACGTCTAAGCTAAGCTTTGATCCAAAGTAGATTTAATGGTGGAACTAAGTGCTCTGTTATGCAACTTGGCAACTTGCAATACATTATTTCTTGAAGTGAGTCCTGTGACCTCGTGCTCTCAAAGTTTTTTTCCCCGAAAAGATCCACCAGGTAACGATTTAATATATAATCATGGCTGGGTTGAAACTTTTGTCATCTATTCAGTGATTCACATAACTCATAACATCTAAAGATGGGATTCGAACACAGTACTTTTAAATCACCATTTGAGTGGCTCAATGCATATAAGGTATGAGTGGCGTGCACACTGGCTTGGTTTTTTTATTCTAAAGCTAATAATCGACAAGCATGAGTTGTTATATATATGTATATAATATGCATGGTGATGAAAGGATCTTGAAAATTTGGTATGAGTGTAGAGTGAGTCAGCCAATGACATGGCAGTCGACCCAAAGTAAATGATGCTGACTCGGCTTTTTCTATGTATTGAATTAAGCTAGAACAGAAGCCAAATTTGATTGAGAAAGGTAATCTAATGAGGTTTCGCATGTTAATCTACAATTTTCATCATGATCCTGATCATAAGCAATGAAAATCTATGTTTGGATGTCATAGTCCAACAAACCATCCAGATTTAACGTTTAAGTACATAATAACATGAGTACAAATCAGCAAGACATTGATTTCTACTACAAGCACAAGCCCCAGTTGCCTAACCTTGAACCTGGTACCTTGTAGGTTGGAAATAGAGACCAGAATTGTATACTCGGATATTGATTCCGTTACTAGGGTTCCTGTTGTTTGGAGTGTTAACTAATGGTGAAAATTTGTCTGTGTTGCCTGAGAAACTGGTGGTTCGTGGCAGGTGGACTGTTGTGATATCATGAATACTAGGTCTCCTCTTCTCTTTCCCATCTGAATGTTGCCTTGCGTAGTACTTCTGAGCGTGACTTGCTACTTGTGTTGGTGTTTTTGTCATCACAAAGTTACGAGAAATACTTCTCCAGTCACCTTTTCCATGAACTTGAAGACCCATCAGGAACCGCCTGTAATGCATAAACTACAAGTTACTATAACAATTCTCCTCCGGATTTGACCAATCTAGCACCATAAATATATTCCATAGTCCTAAAACTCAGTGACACAGAGATAGTGGGAGCAGTTTGCTCTCCCTTTAGTTTTTGTGGTTGGTAAAAATGTTTAAAATATTTGGCATAAGATCGAAAACTAAAGAAGTTTTGTGTCACCGGGAAAAAAATTATAAGGTGATTTGTAGACCACTTCAAAGATTTTCTGATTATGCTATTCTAAAAATAGAAGACATAGGCTCACCTGTGCTCCTCTTCAGTCCAGGGTATGCCTTTTCGCCTCTCGTGATCAAAGGATCTAGACCGATAAAGCCTATTCCTATAAGAATTGAATACATGATCTTCAACAAATTCTGATTTGAAGGTCATATAGCCAGGAACCGGAACCAAACCGGCTTCTATGTTATTGATATCAGCTTTCAATTCCTCATACTGTTCTCTCACCTCATATTCTGTTTTCCCAGGTACTAAAGCAGCTACATTTGACCATCGGTCTGGCGTTTCTGTATCGAATATAGCCAGAGCACTTTCAAACCATTTGTTCTGTTCTCTCGTCCATTTCGAGCTTTTGCTCTCTTGCATCGCACGATTCAATCTCAAACTATGCAAAGATGGAGATGAGGTTTCCAAAGCTGCTCCAACCTGTTGTTTTAATGTAGAAGTTGCGTCCAAATGTGCCGGAAAAGGTTTAGAATCATTTAAATGAGAATCAGATTATCCGAATACCCTTTTTCTAGATTTAATAGAACATATTCAGAATCTTGAAAATGACCCATCAAATCAAGAATCAAGACGGCCTTGAAAACGATAATAACACTATAACAGTACTGTCAAATCATATCATTAAAACATGATTAAAAAGCAAAACTACATACAGTTAAATAAAAAGTCCAAGTATTCCTAAGAACAAAGTCACACAAACCAGAGAAGTGTATAAAAATTAGAATATTTGGGTATTGCTCAATGGGGGTCAAGCATGATTTCAGTGGTTTTTTCTAAGAAAAAGCAGGGAGATGATTTACCTGTTATAGCAGAATCAAGACTGGTTTTTGACGTGAATCGTGACTGTCAGTTGATAAACGAATCAGCGTCGAACCAGCGTGGTGGAACAAAGTTGGTTAGTTGTCAAAGGCAGTGTGATATTCTGATATTTATATACAAAGTATTTTACTGTGGTTGCTCTTGCTCTTGAGGGTTTTACTTTAAGAAATACAACACCTTTTATGATTGCACTAGAAAGTTAGCAAGATTTGGCAAGACAGCGATCCATTTGCCTTCTCATGTCTTGTATTATTAATTAATTATTATCTTTAT